>VWZP01006945.1:2837981-2908144 GCA_013396995.1 Dicaeum eximium
AAAAAAAAAAGAAAAAGGCAGACACCAGAAAGCATCCTAGAACGTGTATGGAACAGTGTATGGAACATTTCTGGAGCATTACAAAGGTTGCCTCTCTGCACAGGAAGTTAACCTGGTTGCTAAGACTAAATGAAATTTGAATTAAAATAGAATTTGATTACAAAACATATCTCTGAGGGTTTTGTACTCCTATCTACAAGCTTCTCTTTTGTTATGCCGATCAAACATCAGTTATGTTTTTAGTAACTTCTTTCTCTTAGCTAATACTTTCCACAATTTTACTACCTTCCCTTTGCCTTTTGCTTACTCCTTCTTTCCAGATCTTTGTTCAGCATCTTCCCTTCCTTTCAAACTCCTCTTGGTTCTCTGCATGCCGTATCAGTGACAATGACTCTAGAGATAATTCCACCTGGAAAAGAAGTAATATCTACCTCTCTGGGGACAAAATAAGCATTGAACTACTTAAGTTATGCCTTTAATATGTGCTTCACTGGTCCTTCCACCTCTTATTATTGCAGGACAATATAATGATTAGATGCTTGGTGTCTTCTTTGGGCATCAACCTGTCAAGGCACTGGCAAAATAGAATTCTAATGCTATATAAATAACTTGTTTGTTGCTCAGTTTTACAGCGCTTTTATTGTAATCTTTAAAAAAGACGTACTGAATCTAAAGTTACTTATTTCTGCAGGACAGGACAAACCAAAGCTGTCCATCACATTTTACAACTGCAGTGATTGAAATAACATTCTAGCTAAAGCACACCAACAAAATTGCAGTGACAGTTTATGACCAAAAAAATCACATGGGACTCTTGCTGTTGTGGTTCTCTCTGAAAGATGTGTCACTCTTGCAGAAGACATCCCTGCTTCTCCTCAAGAGTCCCTCAACACCATTAATAGCAACAGAAACCAGGAAACAAGAGAGTAAGTGGAAGAGCAAAGTTTAATTTTACTCAATGCACTACATTTGCTTGGTGTTGTGCATGTCAACACAGGATAGCTACTGCTACAGTAGTATTTTCCTAAGTGCTTTCCTGAGCTTATATTTTTCTATCCCAAGTTGTTTCTGAAACAGCTTCTCCTAAAATAGTGCTCTAGGTGCAAGACACAGAAAGATAAAAGCAGATCTACTCTGTCCTCCAAGGCAGAACTAGTTTACAAAGGCATCCTTGATCCTTATTTAGCACTGCAACTCATGCCATTTTACAGAAGATCAATCAGTAAAAGCAGAAAAAGCAAGAAAAAAAGAGGAAATATGAGTAACATAGAGACAGTAAAGTCCATTGGAAATAACTGTTGCTTCTGATTGAAATGTCAGAGACATCTGGAACCCAAAACACTCTTTCACAGCAAATTGCAAATAGCCCATATACAGAAGAATGCCCAGAAGAATTGGAATAAAGAGATAAATCAGCAAAAAAAAAAGCAAAATTAGAAGCAAAATACTTATTTGATTATCCCCAGGATATGTGTGCAATTAAATTTTATTATCAACTTTCAAGATTTTCCTATACAGAATTCAAGTCAACTGACCTTTTTTCTGTCCTAACTCTTGTTATTTCCTGCTAGTTATCACAAAATAGCAGTATCCTTGGCATCATTCAAAGAGATTTCCTACTTCTTTCCACACAACACAAGAAAAGAACAAACAGATTCTTCTGGGTCTAGTGACAATTAAATGATGCAGCTGCCTGCACGGTGGCACAGGCTAAAGTAGAAGTGTGTGACTGCTGTTCCCTTGGTGTTTGGAACAGTCTTGTTTGCCTCATGCTTATCTTAGAAAGCAGGAACATCTTAAAATAAAAGCTCAGAGGGGCCAGTAGGGAACTAGCTGGCAATACTCTAGCTTTGAAAACACCTTGTGAACCAGATTGCTCTTACTGAAGAAGACGATTTATATTCGTAAAGTTAGGTGTAGGGTCAAGTGCTCAAAAACATCAAATTTACAATGCCAGCACTGACTGCCTTAAGTATAGTCTGTGTCTTCACTTATGGGCAGGGTGGGGCTCCATGTTTTTGGGGTTTAATCATCAGTCAAAAAATTAGGAATTTGAGGGAGGGACAGCAAATCAGGTCCCAGCCCTGGCAATACACTGTAGATTAAATGTGTCTCAATAGTCAAGGGGAAGGGAATTATCTTATGATGCTTCCTTTCCACCAAGTCCTGGCAGAAGGGCAGGCACTGAGAGAAGACATGCAAATGCTCACAGAACTTCACAACAGAAGGTTCTTGATGCAGAGGAAATTATAGAAATTAGAGGAAATAGAAGTTATTACCGTTAGTTAGAGAGCATTTGTAGAATTTGTGACCTGCTCTGGTTAAACGTAGAGAATAAAGTACATGATTTAATGCCTCCCTTTAAGAAATAATTATTTATTTTCTTGTACTTAGGTGATTTTTTGGTACCAAACTCTCCAAACCTCCCACTACTGTTCCCACTCTGATACACAGGTCCAGAGGAACTGGTGCAGTCCTTCCAATCTTATTTCTCTCTTTTATTCCCGCTCATCCCATCTTCTGCTTCTTACACAAATAATCCTATTATCAATTTTCAGCATCTTTATGATCAGAACAACCAACTCCTATTTATATGTCAGAGCACTGAACAATTCAAAAAGTGGTGGTGGTCACCCCATTAAACAATGATAGTACTCCAGGATCTATTTCAGCTCCCATTAGGTTTGCAAATGAGATTTTGACTGCTTTGACTTACAATTCAGGGAAGGTAACACACTAATGGTGAAAAATATACTGCAGATACAGTGGCACCAGGGCAGCAAACACACACAACAGTGAAGAGTATAAACACAGTTAGTCACCCATCCTGTGACACTACCTGTACTTCTGTTTAGCACGACTCCCTGTGTTCCACCCAGAGCCACCTGCCCTGCACAGCCCTATTTTGTGTTGTGCAGTGTGACCAGTCCCTATGCACAGAGGTGGAGCGGTGCTCCTTGCACTGCTCCTCCAAACCAACAACAGGGACAGGAAGGACCAGTGAAGGGAAATTCTCAATGACAGCACCTTTATTTCTCCCAATGAAGGATCAGAGCACAGCAATGATGTTGCAGGGTCACTGGCATACTGAAGACTTCACAACAAGAAAGAGACACTCTTGCAAGGTGCCAAGAAGGGACAGGACAGCTTGACACCTTGCTGCATGTAATTAGGTATCTCAGACTTAAAGAGCCAGATTTTCTGCTAAGCTTTGGGACAACCAAGAATCAGGTCGTACCTGCTGATGTTAATTTTACAACTGGAACGCAATGCAATCCAATCTGAGTGTTCAGACTGGAAACCTCTTCCCCATTCTGTCAGAGCTGGATCTGCTAATCTCCTGGTAATAATGCCAGGCACATCCTCTCCTACTGATTCTGGGAAAGAGAACGCATGTGCCATTTATATTTATTCATGAAGATCCTCATCATGTTAGATACACATGCTTGTAGATATATCATGTACCTAAAAACATGGCTTGCATTCTGTCCTTATAAATTAAAAATATCAGCTGAGGTGAGAAGATTGTGTTTAAACTCACATTTTAAAGGCAGCTAGTACTTTTGCTCTTCATCAACTACTTTAAACATCTCCTACAAAAGCAGTTTGCCTTACTGGCCATGCATTGCAAGGTGGAACATACTTGTTGTGTTAAAGTCAGACAGGGAAAGCAACAGCCTTCAGAGAAAAGTTTGGCTGTCCAATATTCACCTTTCTAAAAAATGAACTGTCATTTGACTAAGGGACAGAAACTTCTAACAGAGAGATAAAAAAACAACCGAAAGTTAAATTTAAACCAAGTCCAGTACTTTAAGAAAAAACCAAATTTTATAATGTAGTAAATTCCACTTCCCCACACGGAAAAAAAAAAAAAAAAAAAAAGTCGTGTGTCCCGTAGGAGTCAATGACAGCTCAAGGCTTGACTTCGTCAAGCTGTCAGGCTCCTGAAGAGAGCCTGTGTAAACTGTGCTATGCCGGCTTCTGTCGGCGGGGCTTTTGATGCAGGCATCGAGACCCGTGTGCGAGCGGCGGGCGCACCTTTGGAGCCGCAGAAGTTTTTCCACGCGGGAACAAACCTCCGGGACCACGACCCGTGTCTCTCATCACGGGGGTGCCACCGCCGCACGCGGGTCACTGCACCGCCCGCTGCCCCACGCTCTGCCCTGAAAGCCCCGTGGGAGCCGTGGGGCTGCAGAGAGGCACGAAGGAGAGATGAGGAGATGTCCCCTCCTCCTCTAAAGTCGCGGTCCTGCAGCCTTTCTGTGCCCAGAGGCAAGAGGGGCCGGGGCGGGCGCCCATCCCGGGGCTCCGGTGCGCGGCGCTGCGGGCGGACAAGCGGGAGAGCCTGCACGGCGGCCGGGGCGTGCGGAAAGTCGAGGAGGAGAAGCGGAAAATAAATAAGTAAAGACGAAACTCTCCTCCTGAAGGCGGACACATTGTGGCACAGTTTGCCTGCGGCGGTCGGCCCGGTCCGACAGCCCCGGTGCTCGGCGCCCGCCCCCCAGCGCCCCGCCCAGANGGGGGAGGGCCGCGTCCGCGTCCCCTCCCCGCTCCGCCCCTGCGGCGTGCCGAGGCAGAGCGGGGCGGGGGGTGAGCGGCTCCGCTGGTGCCCGAGCGCTCGCTGTGCGGCGGCGCTACCGGGAAGCTTGTTCCCAGGGGAGTGCGGGTGCCGCGGCTGTCCGGCCGCCGATACTGCCTCTGCCGTGCCCGCGGAGCTGCCCGTGCTTGCGAGGATCCACAGAACGTCCTGACCTGCGCTGCTGGTGGTTAACAACTTCCCAGGAATGCACCTCACAGCATGTAGAATGTCCTGCGCACACGTCCCGGTTTTGCGCCCTTTACTTGGGGCTCAGTTGCAGACTCGCACCCCAGCAGGCCGAAGGGGAAGGCAGTGTGTGCACATCTCCTGAAGCGACCAGCGGCTGTTTCTTGTACTGTCACGAGTCAACTCTGAGGACATGATTCCACCTTCTCCGTTACCACCAAGCTGGATGAGAATTTGAGCAACCTGACCTAGTAACATATATCCCTGCTCATGGCAGGCGTGGGATTGCACTAGATGATCTATAAGTCCTCTTCTAACTCAAGCTACTTTGTCATTCTATGAACCAGTGTGGACTGCACTCGGTGATTCAGGTATTGGCTCCTCATGCTATAAATGAGTAAATTTTGTGGAAGTTCGACACCATTGGAGTTCAGCAGAGGAGGGAAGTTCACTTGTGCAGGGTGTGCAATGTGAAAAGGTGACACCAGCAGTGTCCTTCCCCGAGTTTCTCCAGCCGGATTGCCGTGGGCTGTCCTGCCCTCTAGTGCCTGCAGCGCCCGCTCCCTCTGGCCTCTCCGCTCCTTCCTAGACGCACACACCCAGGAGCTGCAGACCCCGGTCACCCCCCGTGCCCCGTGGGTGCGGAGCTGCCCACCCTGCGGTCCTATCTGCCTGCCGGGGACAGCTGCTGCTGGGAACAGACCAGCAAGGACACGGCGTTGCTGCAATGTAGCACAGATGTACTTCTGTGAGGGGCACAGCCCCACCTGAGGAACTGGCCTGTGAACGGACAACTACTACACATGGCAGTGAAGGCACATTTTGTCAGTCATATCTGGTACTGTTTCCGGTGAACTGGTAGGAAAGGACGATTACAAAGGAAACCGAGACTGGACTTAGCGTGTAGGTCCAGCCTCTCACCTCCAGGAGAGGCTCCAAGAGAGGACACTAAGGAAAGTATTGCACAGGCAGAAATTCCCAGGGACAGGTAACTCTTTGAACCTGACAAGCCTGAGGAACAGTTGCTTTGGCTCTATTACCTGTTGAGATGTCCATTCAAGTTTGTGAGGAAAGAAAATACTAATATGGGTCAAAAGCAGTTTATTTAATTGCTGTAGTAACTACCTTTCAAAATAAGGAAAGTAAGGGAATATAGTTCCAAGAACATTATCAAAGCACTTGCAAAGGTTATTATGATGCTCTCAACATCCTTCTCATGACCTTCTAGCACAGGGTGTGGGACAGCATTACTTTTCAACCATAAGCCTCCCAGATTTTGATGAATTGGACTGTGTAAAAGAGGACAGAATTTCCATGCCATTCACTGCACTAGTAATATCTCTCTTGATTCTAGCAGCTTGAAACCAGCAATTCCAGCATATGGAAAACATGTTTTAATGCTCTACTGTTGCTTAGATTCATCCTTCAGCATGGTTAGGGCACAATACCTGTAAATAGATAGGAATTAATTCCTTATTTCTAAGCCACTGGTCTCCATTTACTTGATGACTTGCCTGTTTGTTACTCAGTTTCCAAATCTGCTGTTTCTTCTTGACCTTATTCTTCTAAGTGAGAAGAGGGGAAATCTGAAGGCTATTCCTCAGCAACAGGTTGGTCAGTCTCTATATTCTCTGCAACTGGTTGGTCAGCAGCATCTGCCTCACCAGACACCTGGGGAGCTGCATCTGTTGCCGTGGGCTCTTCAGCAGGTGCCTTTGTCTGATCAGATGGAGGTGGATGGCTAAATTCATCTAAGCGTTTTTCAACCACCATACGAATCAAGGCTGAAACAGAGATAGCCACCATTTACAACCATGGAGGAAAAACCATATAATTTGAGAAAAAAAATTTTTAATTTATTACTGACCTATAAATCCCTAAATAGGAAAGAACCCTGAAACAACTCTAAAAATGAAGAAAAACCTAGGGACTGGAGCAAGACAATGGTATCTGGTTAAACACTTGAACAGATTTAACAAGAATATGATAGATATTCTTATCAATATTGTATCCTGCGGCAACATTCTCCTTAGGATGTTTTTTCAGTAGTCACATACTGAATATTTTTTTCCTAAAGAAGAGAAATTTCCCTTCCTTCTGAAGAGCTACATGAAGAAGTGATCCTTGAGTGTACATCCTGGCACACGTATCAGCATAAAATACTGTAAAATACACCAGCTGTAATTGTCCAATCATATTATACCTTAACAAATAAAATTCAGGGTCCTGATTAAACTAAAAATAAACCGAAGGAAGCAAATACTTGTAATACAAACCCTATATCCCAGCAAGAGAAAGAGTATAGGAATGAAGATGCTATGCAAGTGTAAAAAGTGGTTTGATCTAGGAGCACACTGCTGGGCACACATACACCATACTTTCGTGTTTCTACACAAGACAGAATCCAGGTTTTTCAGGTGTTTCAACTACATACTCTAAACTAATAAAAGAGCCCAAATATTTAGCTTGAACTAGCCCAAAGACTCATATTTCAATCTATTTCAAAAGCAAGGACATGTTTATTGACTGATAAGGGGGTAAGCTTGTTTTGATGAAAAATATTGGTCACCTGACTTCTCAGTCAACCATGGCCTGCCATTATCCTCCTTTCATGCAAGAGAATAATCCATAGCTCTGGGAGCTTACACAAGCAAATTAAGACACTTTCATGGTATACATGTGACAGTACACAAGATGGGCTTTTCTGTTCCCACTGGTACAATCAGGTGCATTACAGAGAACACCAAAGCAGTGGTGGCTGTTTAACACAGGGGAAGTAGAAGCTTTATACGAGAAAAAAAGAACTGGGTTCTTTAATCACTCTGTTTCTGACATATGTGTTGTATCTCCCAGCGTCAACAAACCTCAAACAGTATAAAGTCAGAAGAGAGTGGATAGTGCAGCATGACTGACACTTCCATTGTTTCAGCTGAAAAGCAGTTACCTAGTTGTATGTAGTAGTAGTTTCCCAACATTAAAATATGTTAATATAGTAAAAAAAACCAAACCAAACCAAGAAATGAATGCAAACAAAACCCCCAACACAAAAATACATGGGTACTTGGGGTTTTTCCTAAAATGACACTTTCTACCTTAACCAACAGTGACCAAATAAATGTGACATTTGTTCTGACCAGAAAAAAAAAACCAGTCAAGAACATCAGGCAACCCAGATTACGTTCCAGGATTTGGTAACTTACAGTCAAGCATCATCCTTCCCAGAACCTTCTTCTGTAGTGTTTCTTCCACTTCTGACATCAGCCATGGAAAGAACTTTGCCTCAATATCTGTAAGAATTTAGCAGGAAGAAACAAAGGGAAAATGTCACTTTATAAAGGATGACCAAGAGGACTTGGTGGCTGTTTTTATTTGCTATAACAATTAAGGGATGAACCCCCTCTGCCAAAAGGCACTTGCTCTGTAAGGGTCAGATGAAATCTCTCAGATGTTGTTTGGTTTCTTATCTCCAACCTCTCTTACTGAGGTTCATGATCCTTATAGATTCAGAGCAGAGTGCTCTCAACTGCAGTTATTTTCAAAGAGGTCTAGGACCCTTGAAGAGCTTAGCACAGTCATTTTCTAGCGAGATCCAAATAACTATCCTGAACAAGTCAGAAGAATAATATTTCCTGCCTTGCTTTCCAAAGACATTTGGCTTCTGGTCTGCTGAAGGCATTTGTTCTATCTGACTAAGGAGCTCTTGCTTGCTTCTGTATTTCTCAAAAGATACTTTTTGTACACTGTGATCCCAAAGCCTGCCCTAGTTGCAAAATGCACTCAGTTTCTGCATTGACCTCATGATTTACCCTGGAGAGAGTGTAACCATCCCCAAGCTGTAGTCTGTGCCTGTGTGGAGACTGATGAAGTGGGGTGCAGCAAGGTAGCTCATAAGAAATGCTGCTGATTCTAAGGGCTTGGAAGTCACTGATATACAATTCCAAAATTATTTTCAGGGCCTAATTCTAATTGACTAATTTGTCACTTGCTCTGATAATCATTAAAAAACATTCAGAATGATATACTGATTTCTTTGTCTGTTCTATAAAAATACATGTACTTCAGTTTGGATCTCTCTCCCAGTCCTAACCACCCATTTATTTCTCTCCAGTTCCAAAGTAGCTCTTCTCCTTGTCACACTGTCTGCTCTTGCTTATTCTTCACTATTTGTACAGATGAGTAATATTTTTTTGTGTTCAGCCACAAATGTAAATGAATAAATTCTTATGACATTATTCTAAATAATAGGATAATATGCCATGTTTCATGGTTTTGAGCTTTATATTACTTTGCTCACGTATTTAAAAAAAAAAAAGGCAAACCTCTTTCTATAGGGTCATAAAAAAATCCACTGTCATGAAGATTGTTGAAGACTGAGGGAATGAGATCAGCCAGGTAACGCTGCGCGAATGCCCGAGCTGCAATTTTCTCTGCAGTCTCTTTCTGCTTCCGCAGCTTTTCCAGGTGCTCCAGTCTGCGACGTTCCTGTCAAGGCAATTATGTATGCAAAACTTAGAGGCCTTTAGCTGTGACTCCTTTGATCTAGATTTGAAGAATTATCACAGTGTGTATCCCATAAATAGCAAAGATAGTAAAAAGTACAGATAATTATGATCTCTACCTGGTAGTTGCAGCCTCTAACTTCCACTGAAATTCCTCACATGAAAGAGGTAAAACTTCCTCACAGGAAAGAGTACAAACTGCTTGGAAGCAAGTTTGTACCTAATCTGTGGAGTATTAAAATACCCCAAATGACAGAGAAACACATTTCTGTAGTATTCCTTTTCTGAATTTGGCAAGCCTGTAAAATAAGGGCATTGCAGCTGGCCAAATGAAACCCTTTTCTGATGCCTTAGTATACATTAATCTCATGACTTCTTGCTTAATTATTGCAGATCAAGCTGGTTATTTGCCTTGGAATGCAATGAAGTTGGATAAGTATTTCCCAAACTTTTTTTCTTCCAATATTATATCCTATTGCATGTACAAAAATATTAAAACTCAAATTGGTTCAGGAAAACATTAGAAAACACAGGTATACAAGGCTGATGAATAGTAAGACCTACCTTTCCTGTTTATTCCTATTTATTAAATATTACTAATATAGCATAATACTTGGCAATCTTTAGATGTGCAGAGTAGAGCATGCATTTTGTGTGAAAGACCAGGAGGTGTCTCTCTTATTTCCAAGCACTCTGACTATTTGTTTAGCACTTATTATAACAAAAAGGCTTAAGAAACAGCTGCACCAGGTACAGAAGAAAATGCTGTTGGTTTTGGCCTTTTGACCAGGTGTCCAGCTACACCAAGTCACTCAAACATGACTGCTCCAAATAAAAACAACAGTGTGGTGCTGTTGTAGGAGGGCAAGGGGCAGAATGCAGCTGTATGTCATCAAAATGCTTCAAGGTATATGAAACCTGACAGTACCCTTTTGGCCATACCCAGCTTATATCACAGGCTGTCATTCTGTAGTGGAAATGTTTTTCTCCCTTCTGACAGCATTCAGACAGGCTTTGCCCTTAGGAAGTCCTACCTTCTCCTCCCTGATTCGCCTGTCCTGCTCTTCCAAGCGCTGCAATTCAGCAAATTCTGCGTTACGCAGCTCTGCAAAGGCACGCTGATGTGCCAACAGCCGGGCCAGCTCTTCTTCTTCCATGACTTCCAGCAAAGCCTGCTCAACTGTTTTCCCAACCAACACTTCCAGGATTGGCTTAACTTCAATGTCAAAGTCAAACAACTGAGGATGGGAGACAGAGAAACAGAGATAAATGATAAATGTCCCTTGATCACAATTACTCTTAACAAGGATTGGCAAGGAGAAAAGGAGGATGAACAAAGCCCTTGTACTGAAGTCAGGCTGGAGAAGTGCAGGTGGGGGACCAGTGTCAGCTAAGGCAGAGAGAATCATGAGTGCTGCTGGGGGTTAAGTGGTGAGTGGGCTGGAGTGAGTCACCACATGCCCTCCCACAGCCCTGTGGGGACTGCCAGGGAGAAGCCAAGCACTTACCTGGACCCTGTTTCTGTGTTCCCAGCCCCTTCTTGGGCTGGACATGTTTTACAGAAGAGAGCATTTCTCAACAGTGTATCACTTATCTGAAAGCAGCAGAACCAGTGCACATCGAGACACATCTTCCTTAATTTTGCACTTAATCTCAAAACAGACGTAGGTGAGTTGTGTTTGGGGGTTTTTTTTGTATATTCTGTGAGGATTAGTTCCTTTCTGTTTCTACTTCAATTCTGCATCAGAAATGTGCTCTTTATGGGAGACATATTTTGACAGCACTTGTGGACCTGACTTCATACCTCTCCTTCCTGTATTTCTGTAGCCACATCTTTTCCTGTTTTGGCTGGTATGAAGAGTGGAGTGGGTGGTCTGTCCAAAAAGTCATCTGTTTGACACTCTCCATCAACCTCTATTATCCGATCACCAATCTCTTCCAAATACAATTCTAGAAACAAAAGCACAATGAATACTCAAAGGATTCCTTTTATTTTAGCTTTCAACTGTTTTTGACAACTCTACATTTTAAATTACGTGCAAAGAGCACAATAAAATGTTTTCTATAAAGTTAGGAAAAAGGCCTCTCAAAATATAGGTCAGTTTGCTGCAAAGGCCATCTCATGCTGTGTTCTCTGTAATGTCAAGTGCACTTCATGGAAGTGATTCCCAGAATGGCAGTTCACCTTAAGCAAAAATTTAAAAACCTTCAATTTTAAGCATATATGACATTTCTCTGATTATACTGAAAATGGAAAGAATAAATGAATCAGTCTTGACTAGTGTTCAAGAACCTACACTGAAAAATAGACCTTCTGGGAAAATGTCACTAGTTAGTCAAGTTTAGAAACTCTGATTCCAGCATTCTGTGATTTTAAACTGTGTGATTCTACCACCTTCATCACCAATTTAGCAAGTGAATATAGATCAGCAAGCTTTTGTTTTCAGACAGATATTAAAAAAATGCAGCCTTTTACCTGTCTGCACGTGAACATGTTCTCTGCCCGCCACAGGCTCCGGCGTTGCTGGTCGAATTTGCTCTTGTGTAAGCCTTCTGGCTTGTGCTTGTTTCTTTGCTCTTCTCTGCCTTTTAGCCTCAACGGTACTAGGCTCGGCACTCTGAGCAGGGGTGAAGAAGAAATAAACCCACAAAACAGAATATACTTTTTACTTGAAAAGGATACTCAATTGCCTCTACAGAAAAATGAAGGTTGCCCTTTGATTTCAATGCTAGCTATCTAGTATTTTGGGTTTACTTTCCTGGGTCCTGGTCCTGAACTTTCACAGACTTAAAGACTGTATGGCATGAAATTAATAAATTATGCTAGCTGCCTACAGGCACATAACAATGGTATCTCATACTAAGAGTAATAATTAATTAATTTATTATTTGAACGTGAATATTGTATACAGAACTTCATTAGATAAAGTATATTAAAACGGTATGTTTTCAAATTTTGAGAGGTCAAATGGACTTAAGTCGAATTATCATATTATGAACAGAATTGTTTGCTAGATAAAAATTACAGGACCAATTACTGCTGATGAAACAAAAGAAACTCATAATAACGTTTATAGTCAGTACTCAACTTACGGATTGAGATAAACATCAGCTTTGAACTTCTCAAACAAAACTTACGTAAAATTCACTCTAAGAAATGGCTACTGAACAACACAAAGCTATTTTTCACAGTAGCTTTTAAAAATACAGACTGCTTTAAATTCATGTATGATCAAATTACCTATGTAGAAATATTCTCTGAAAACAAAGTATCACATTTGGGTGGGACTCCGAGCAACCTGGACCAGTGGAAGATGTCCCTGCCCATGGCAGGGGCCCTTTTGGGTCCCTTTCAATCCAAACCCTTCTAAGATTCTATGATTTACTATTATATCAGGATATAGCAGTAATACAAACAAAAAAATTGGCATCTTCACAAGCAGCTTTTGCATACAGCTGGACCATTTAGCTCTGCTTCTGTGGTAGGATAAACCAGTCTACCTGACGACTCAACCTCCCAAGAGCTGCAATTCTCCCTGATGACACCTCACATATGATAACAGATTATCGAGTGCTCAGGACCATTACACTAAAGAAACAGAGAAGAAAAATAAAGGCATCAAGCATTTAACAGGGGGTAAAAAAACAGAACTGCAGAAGTTCACATGAAACAAAGTGCTTTAAAGAAGAGCTGGGAATAGTCACAGGCTGGTTTAACTAGAGAGCCTGTGACTACCTGAAACATTGAAAGTAAAATTACAGCTTCTGTAGTTAAAACTGTAGATGAGGAACAGCTTCGCAGCCCTACCTTTGACTTTCCAACAAAACTGCAGCCCGATGCGCTTTAGAGAACCCCCATACCTGCGGAGGGCGGGGGCGGACGGACAGAACGTTTCCGCGCACCACTCTCGGGTCGATCATGATGTTGCAGCAGTGCACCGGGGCTTTCTCCCTGCGGCACAGCACAGACAGCGCCGCTTGCGGCTTCCCCCGCCCGGCGGGAGAAAGGCAAGGCGGCGGGGGCTGCGCTCCTAGGGCAGGGAGCTGGGCCGAGGGGAAAGGCGCGGAGGGCAGCGGGGCAGCGGCCCGGGGCGGGCGGCGAGGCCCGCCGGGCACCGGCACTCACGTCTCGGCGCCATTGGAGTGCTCTCGGTACTTGGGGCGGGAGGGCAGCGAGCGGGGCTGGCTGGAGAAGCTGTAGGGCACATCGTCGGACACGGTGAGCTCGGGCGCTTGGACGGGCACTTGGACGGGCACTACGGTGGGCTCCATGCTCCATGCCGCCGCTCCGGCTCCGTGCGGGGCGGGCGCGCCTCAGGGGCGCTAACGGCGTCCGTCTCCCGGGCAACGCGCGGCGCATGCGCGGGCCGGCGGCGCGGGGGGAATCCCGGAATGGCTGGGGCCGGGAGGCTCCTTAAGGATCATCCATGGATAGGGACATGTCCCACTAGACCAGGGTGCGTAAAGCTCCATCCAGCCCGACCTCGAACACTTCAGGGTGGGGAATTCACAGCCTCTCTGGGCAACCTGCTACAGTGCCTCACCACCCTCCCAGCAAACAATGCCTTCGTAATATCTAATCTAAATCTACCCTCTTCCACTTTGAATGCATTCCCCCTTGCTCTGTCACAACATGCCCTTGTAATAAGCCCCTCTCCAGCTCTCTTGTCGGCTCTCCGGTACCGGAATGCCGCGGTCAGGTCACCCCGGAGCCTTCCCTTTGCTGAGCGCGGCCTTCCCCTCACGGAGCTGCTCCCGCCGGGACGGGGCCCAAGCCCCGGGAGGAGCCGGCCCGCCGGGCCCTGGGAAAGCATCACCGTAAGCCCCGGCGGGTTCGTGCTTGGCAGCGCTGCGGGGCCCGGCCCGGCCGAGGCAATGAGGGCGTCGGACCGCGAGGTGTCACCGTCCTCCCGCCGCCTCCCGAATACTCCCCAGGGACTCGCAGCTTTCCAGGGAAACGCAAGGTGCACTGGCACTGGCGTGCAGAGGTTTGCTGAGGGTCGCGAAACCTTGTTGGATGGCGTGCTGGTGGCTTAAGTACCGGTGTCCTGGAAGTACCGGCTCGAACAGCTGCACCCCAAATTTGTGCTTTCCACACAAGCTGGAGATTTGGATACTGTAAAGGTATCCTATGATGACAGAGAGCAGATGAGGTGAGTCCTCAGTATGCTGTCCCACCCGTGGTGAGCTGCACTTCCTGCCAGGGCAAATCATGAGCACGTATTTTCAGGTTCTGTGAAAAATTTCCATTAAGAGAAACATAAAAGCATTGAAGGGTTACTGATACAGTGACAGCCTTTTTTTTTTTTTTTTTTAAACATATGTGGGTAGGGATATGCCTTGATTCTTTTAGCAAGACTTAGCATATAAAATAGCCCATGCCCTTTGTTTCTGAAGCCTTTGGTTTAAATGCAATTCTTGTGTTAAATTCTATTTGTTTCATCTCAGTTATATTACTGCTGCAGACATCTGTGCTCCACTGCAGACCCAAGTACTTCACAGGAGGCCTCAAAGGCATGAGAAAAGCTGTGGACCAAGAGAAACTATTTGAAAAACAAGTTCAAGAAACCCACCCTGAACTAAAACAAACAAACAAACAAACAAAACTACCAAAAAGCCAAGTGTAGGAGCCAAGGGGGAAAAAATAATATTTCTGTATTTCATTATTATGCAACTTGCAGACTTAATAGAGGAATGGGAATTGTGTTGACTACACTGTTGCTGGCTGGGTGGTGGGACAAGTGGACATGGGCCTGCAGAAGGACAGTGCAAGTGTGACTGGGGTAGGAGGGGAGAGAAGTCCTTCAATATTTGCTTGAGTCTGGGCAAGCAAAGTTAATGAATGGGTTCTCGGTCCAGCCAAGCCAGAGCACAATGGTCCTTAAATTTGACCAGAACCAATATAATCCTTTGATTTTGGAGACCTGACTCATATTTTCTGAAAATTTAAGTTTGGCCATCTAGTTGGCTATACTGCTTTTAGACTGGGGACTTGAAATCTGGGGAGACCTTTCCAGGATTGTTACGGATCTGGTGTTTCTCTTCATGAAAAAAACAGCTGCAGCATAGCCTTAAAAATGTCAATCTAAATATGTCCAGAGTGTGCTTGCTGAATAACCATAGAAATTTGGCTGGAATGGACTGAATAGGAAGACATCAAGAAGACAGCCTGTAACCACTGGAGCAAGGATTCCTGAGGAGCTGCCTGTTCCCTATTGACCACAAATTTTGGAAGAGGAAGGTGTTGAAGGTGATCACAAGTTCATTTTGTTAACCTGGCCCCAGCTGGTGTCTCACTTTTTGGGAGAACTTCTCATTCACCTGATATGTTCACTGGTTGAATGGCAGCGACTCTCCTCTTTATCTCTGTGAAACACTGGTACCTCCTGAGCTACCAGTTCAGTGCAAAGGTCTCTGCAGGTTTATAAGTGACAAAGCCATGCCCAGAAAAAAAAAAAAAAAAAAAAGCAGCTTTTCTCCCTTGCCCCCTTTTATGCTGTGTTTTGTTTGTTTGTTTGTTGTTTTGGTTTGGTTTGTTTATTTGTTTGTTTGTTTGGGTTTTTTGCTAAAAATACCCAGTGAGTTCTGGAACACTTTGTGTCATCACAAGACTGAGTAGAGCAGGATCCAAAACCTCATTGATTGTAATCAGAATCCTGCCATTAGTTGCTTTCTGGATCTTACAGTAGCAATGGTTTTTTCACATATTCTTTGGAGGATTTTCTTGGACCTGCACAATTTCAGTGCCAGAGGTACAGCCTGGGAATGGGCCTAGCTAGCAAGGAATGAATCAGCCCATCTCCCATATGGCAGCTAAGAAATGTCTTTTGAAGTGCCTTCAGCTCACTTGAAAGCTGAAGAACAAGGTCTTTATCTCCTTCCAGGTTTGCTGTAGGTCTGTTAAAAGGCCTTGAACGTACTTGTTTTTTGTTTGTTTTCATGAGAATTTCCTGGCATTGTACCATGCCTTATGGCATGCCCTTGGCTTTCTTTTCTTGGATGTGAAACAAGTTTATTCACAGCAAAGCAAATGTGAAGGTGTCAGTGTGTAGTAACAGAAGATGTACACCCACTATTTCCTGCAGCACTTGGGATGCATCTGTAACTAGTGAATGACACCTTGAAATACAATATGAGGGATCTACAGTGCTGAGCCTGGGTCTTCCTGGGGCCCCAGCTTGGATGTTGCTAGATTGGGAGACTTTGTGCCACATTTCATTACACAATACAATGCTGAGCAGACTAGCTGAGTCCAGTTTCCACCATCTTAACTTTCTGCAGCATTTCATAATTAATAAAGGAAGGAGGTTTATGGATCTAGGCAATGCCTAATTTTCAAAAAGGACAGGGAAGGGCATAATGCCTTGCTAGAGCATTGTCTTCTGTCTGGAAGAGGACCATGGCTGCTTATAAAATCACAGGAATGCTTCCCTGGTGTAAAATTGTGTAATTATATGAAATTTGGATTGGATTTGGTTCTTCATGGTACTGAGATGGAATTTTAATCTGTGATTCTTACCCCCTTGAGCCTGCAGTTAAAGGCATGGATCTCCCAGTCTTGAAAGTAACTCTATTTGGGGCCAAAATGCCATTGCTTTCAAGTAGACATCAAAGACTCACAGAGCAATCTAGACTGAAAAGGACTCTGGAGGTCTCTAGTGTAACCCTCTTGCCTAAGCCAGGACAAATTCAAAGATAGATCAGATTGGTCAGGGCCTTCTCCTGCCAGCTTTTGAAAATCTCCAGGGATGGCGATGCTCGAAATAGCCTTGAAAATCCCAGAAATCATCATGCCACTGCTAATCAGTGCTCTGAGATGCCTGATGGAAATCCAAAATGCACAGACATGGAGAGCCATCAGTGTGACTGCAAAGGTGAAAAAATCACAGAGCTTAAGTGAGATGTATATGTACTATTTGTCCTGATGTGATGAGAGAACAATTAGAAGTGCCCTGAAACCTGTTTCAACTTGCTGCAGTGTTGTGATCACAGAGAATTAGCAAATACTGTGTCAGTATTGTATCACTGGTGTCTGCCAGTCCACAGATGGTGTCTTTGCTGCTGTTCATGGGTGCTGGGCTCAGTGCATCAGAGATAAACCAGCCTGGTCCCAACAGGGAGATACTCAGCTTTAAAAAATTATAATGTGGCAACCTGGGAGTTTCAACAGATGAGAGACATAGAAGGAAAAATAAATACCGGAGCTAAACGTGAGTTCTGCTGGTGACATCAATATTTTGTTCATAAGGGTTGTTAATAATGATACATAAACATTAATAGAAAAAGAAAGGAGATCCTATCTCTCATATCTTCAACCCAAATTATTAAGCTTCCTTTTCTGTGTAGCAGCACAGCTTCCTCTTGACTCCAGTTCTGAGTTTGTGGGGTTGGGCAGGACTGGAAAGTTTCAGTTCTCAAGACCTTAATTTTTCCAATACTAGTGAGAAAACAGAATTTATTAATCATGGTTTCCAGCCAAAATTTACAATGCTGTTTCCCCCTTCCACTTCACCTCTGACTCTCAGCACCATTTTCCCTAGGTTGCCTTTCCTCCATGTTCCCCACAAGCTTTGTTTTTCAGTGTGCCTGCTCTTGGGTCTGCATTCTTGCCTTTTGCCACCATGTGTTTTCAGAGAGAGTGACTAGAAAAAATTATGAAGGAGTGATTATTGCTGGTTCTTCCACCCTTTGGGCATCATTTGTTGTTGCTCTCTGCACAAGGGGTTACCAGTTGTATTGGTTGTTCCCCCTGTGCATAAGGACTTTGACTCTATGTATCAGAAGGCTTAAGATAGTTTTATTATGTTCGGCTCCATGTTCCAGGCCCGAGGCTTAATGCCTCTTACAGTGCAGCCTGCAATGCTTCTTTACAAAGCTTTGGTGCAAACTTAGTACAATGCTTTCTTCTCAGTGCCTAGTACAAGAATGCCTTTATCATACTAAATTCATGGGCTCGTAACCAAGATCAGCTCCCTCTTACCATTGGTTAGAGAAACCCATATCTCTCATGTTATGGGAACAGAATAGAAAACACCAGCTGTTATTTTGAGAATACAGAAAATGTTTATAAAACTGCTGATGGGAAAAATGATCTTTTCCCTTGCGAAGAGAAAACCTAGCAGGAGTGCTGCTAGGAAATTCAGAAAACCCAAAATCATAATTACCACAGGGTGATAAAACACCTTAGAGAGTGGAGCACACTGAATTTTTAACTATCATTCATTTCACTGTCAAATGAAAAATTAATTGTTGGTGACCTTCCTATTTAAAACTCCAATAGACTGTGTGCTGCTATCTTCCTAAGAAGGGCTCCAGTCCCTTCTTACCTCTCCCTGCCTTGAGCAGGGCTCTCCTTCTCCATCTTTTTGCCCCAGGAAGCTCTGCCTTATTCTGCATCTCCCTGTATTGAGGGCAGTTGTTCAACTGCACTAAACTTGCAGAGTAAGAAATGGGACAGATCTGCTTCTGTTGGTCCTTCAGTGTAGTCTTGGTGTTTGCCCATCTTGATACAAATTGCCCTTTATTACTTCTCTGGGAGGCAGGTCAGTATCACCTGTGCTTAATTTGAGATAAGCTGCACAATCAAAAAACTGCACTGGGTAGGAGGCCTTTTGGAAAAAGCAGACCCAGATGTTGAACACCCTAGCTACAAGTCTCTGGTCTCTATCTCAAGATCATCCTCCATGATGACCTATAGAGAACTAGTGGCTGCTCTGTTCTTTCTCACACCCAAGGACTTCTCAAATGCCACTTCTTCTGGTGTCTGTAGCTCACAGATGGGTGTGCATCTCTGCATCATATTGTGTACATAGTGTACTCCTCAGAGTACAGCCCTGCAAAGTTGTTGAATGATACTGTGGTTGCTTTCTCACCTGGTCACCAGTTGTGCTGAAGAAATCTGGTAGGTGAGTCACAGGCACAGCTGGACAGGTGCACTTGCTAAATCTTTATGATGGAGAGAGAATTGCATGGCCCAAGACTGTGCAGCAAGCATGTGGAAGAACAGAAAAATCTCTAATCTGTGTTGTAGGAACATCTTCTCTGATCACCTGGTTTGGAAACTGCTTGGATTTGGCTTTAAATTTTTTAAAATACAGTTTTATAATTTTCAGCATAATCTGTGGGATACTGAAGGTGCAGGGTTTGAACACGAACTGTTGCATTTGTCAAGGAAGTTGGTGGGAGGTTTGTGGGTTGTAGGAAGGAAGAGTTTTGAGCAGCCGTTTGGATCAGTTCTGTAAATAGATTTGTTGGCTGAAGAGCGTGTTTTGTTTCAAAAGTGTGAAACCCTTCATAGAAACCTTTTCATATTATTACCTAGCAGAGGAAGCAGAGCTCGAGGAGTCAGCTGTGTTTAGAATTTGTGAACCATTTGTTCAGACTTATGTGCTGACATCTCAGGTTAGAAACAGAAAATAATCTGTGTTTTACTCTCCCTTTGTAGAAGAACGGGTAGAACTTGGAATGGGTTTCACTCAGAAATGAGATTTAAACTGATGTATTTATCGCAGTGAATGGTAAAGACTGATTAAACACTAAAACAACCGTATTTATATATATAATAATAAAAAATATTATTAGATAATTAGCATTTCTGAATAACAGGCAGAAAAAACAATTTTTTGCCTAGCATCCACAGAGATTTGCAGACAGCTATGTATATGATAGTCAGCTATCCATATGAGGATTATATGACTTCTCCAGCAGTAGTTGCCCTTTTCCTGTGGATCTTTCTATCGTCAGACCTTTTATTTAAAAATTGCTCCCTCTTCTAAATTTTTAGCTTTCAGAAGATCCTCTAAAGTTTTCACTCTGTTCTGATGACATATGTGATAAGGACTGACTGCTAACAAAATTCAGAGAAAAATGTAACCAGAACGCCTACCCAAGGTGGGTTTCCTTTTCCTGTTGTCAGAAATTGTCCTCCTGGAAACACACGATAGCCACACTAACTGTGGTCTGACTCATGCTACCAGAGTAGCATCATGTTCTTATTTGTTCAGAGTTCACCCCTGTGATAGGCAAGTGTCCTCACTGTAGTAAAAAGTAATATTCTCTTCTCAGGTTGAGACCTGCTTGGGTACAATGGGAAGCTGAAATTGTCACTTGCAGTTTATGAACAAGGAATGAGTCAACCTGGGAATAACCTGGTGTAGTGCTGCAGCAAACCACCTGGTCTCCTGTGATGTATCAGCACCAAAACCAGAACAGCCAGTACAGAAATAAGAACTCTATTCTCAGATAAAAAGCAACACAGATGGGGTTTTTATCAGTTGTGATACTTCTTCATGCTGTAATTGGAGACATTTGATAGCAATATTACAAGAGGAACCTTTACATAAAAACTGTGTGGAACACCCTACAATATGGAACTGAGCAATGAAGCAGTAATTTTATCATTAGCTTTTAACATCAGTATTAGCTTTTAACATTAAAGCATATATAACCCAAGCAGAATCCCCAAGCTATCCATTTTTGGCTTTAGTATTACAAGAAATTAGAGATCTAGTTGTAAGCAAAAGGCGATACAGCTGATTGAAGAGATACAATCCCATTACAAAAAAAAAGAAAAATCCAAACTCCAAAGTTCTTAGCTTTATTATAAGTGTCAAATTGTGCACCACAGTCACATCCTACAGAGTGGTTCAGTTTCAAAAGCAACAGAGTTCTGGGTGACCAACAGGATGCTCTACATTCCCTAATACTACCTGTTAATGCAGAGTATGCAGTCTTGTCCACCAGTTACATGATGTCCAAAGAAGAAGATTTTGAATCCTATTTCATCAAACTGGATACAGTATAAGGAACTCCAAAGAGCCAAATGCACATGCACAAAAGGAAAAGCCAGCTGTCCATGTTGTAAAGAGGTAAATATGAAATACAAAGTGTGGGCAACAAGGTTGGTGTAATTCCATCCACTAATATTTTTGCTACGGGTTTGTACCAGCAAACATTACATCAGTGTTGCATCTTGTGCCTGGGGTACACAGGTAGCAATCATAGGTGGAAGGTACAGAAGAAAGATCTTACATAGAGCAGTGGTTCTGTTCTGTGACTGTGTCCAGTGAAGGGCTTTTTTGGCTTATGTTGAGGCAGCTATCACAGAAAGTGACTATGGCAGTAACAATTCTCTTGTACATCATTGCTAAGTGGCTAGAAGTTGTTCTTCCTCAGGTGTGAATTCATTATCCTTTTCGTTTTCACAGTTCCCAGAAATAAGTGCCCTTCAGATAACAGCTTTGAGAAGAGGTCAGACAGGTGAGGAGGCTTCTCCCCCAAGACCTTGCTTGCAGAGGCAGAAAAAAAAATTACTGACAATTCCTGTTCTCAGAGAACATGAGCAAATTACTAAAAATATCCCTTACATCATAGTTGGTATATTGCTTTCATGAAGCATAGGGGCAACAGCTTAATTTGACACATTATTTCACCTTAACCTAGTTCCAAATGTCCTTCCATCATAGCTGACAGCCCGTATTTCCACACAACAAGAGATGTGCAGTCCACTTGCTGAAATCCCAAAAATTCAAGGACCTCTGTCTATGGAAGGCTCATCCTGAGGCTTTCCATGCTAACAGCTGTGAATTGAGGTCATCACCGGACTTTATGAATTCTGTATTTATTTTTTTCTTGTAGCTTTCTGGGAATTTCCTTCTCTCATTCTGATTTTCTCTATTTACAGAGACTAAAACAAGGCAGGGCATGTAGGTGGGACTGAGACTAGACGAGTTTTGATGGGGCTTATTGCAATAACAACCAGTGCAGATAAGATGGGAAAATGTGGAAGAACTGGAAGGGGAAAACTGAAACTGGCTGACTGAGAGAAGTGGGTCTAGGGATGGAGAGGAAATTAAATTGGGACTTGGAGAGCAAGTCAAAGGTTGGAGCTTGTTCAATGAAAAGAGAAATAGCTGGATGAGGTCAGGAATGGAGGCTGGGAATGGAGAGGGAATGAAAATGAGGCAGAGATAAGGGATAGGGGGATAAGAGTCAGAGTTTTCTGTGGTGGGGTGGAGCAGAAAGCACCAAACTGTGGGGTGGGGGGCAAGCATGAGAGCCTATACCTGCTCAAGAAGGCTTCTTTTGAAGGCTTAGATGGTGCCTAAAATCCCAAGTGTTACTGTTTCTCTGGTGGCAGTAAAAATGTCAGCCCTAGATCATAGAGACCTACATTCACAGTATCTAAATGTATCATGTATGTGTGAGGTGGGACTCTAAGTTTACATCAGAGTCAAAGAAGAATTTGGGAAAGGATTTTACAACTTAAGTACATGGAATTGTACCCCCTTTTGATGCCTTAGGAAATTCCTATGGTCCTAAGATATCCAAATGACTTGAAGGCACACCTTCTTTCAGACAACTATGTTTTACCTGCACTCAGTTCAGTCCCAGGAATTCAGAAAAATGGGACACAGAGAGAGTATGCCTCATTTTCTGCAGACTGTGCAGAAGATGAGGCACAAGCTTACATAAAGATAAGCCTTGCATACAGATAAATAAATGTGTCTACATCTGCAGTCTACACCTGAGTGTTTGAATGCCTGCAGTCTGAATGTTTGTGAAACCTGCAGGCATGATGTTTCTCACAATCTTCACTAATGTTTGGATATAGAGTTGCTACCATCATCCCTTTTCTGTAAGTCACCCTCCTAATTGAAGTGGCAGGGAACAAGTTTGCAACTTCCTGGTGCACAACATGGAAGGAGGTACTCCATGAGAAACTCCTTTGTTCTTCTGTTTGTTCTTTCAAATCCTAGCAAATAAGACATAGCTATATGTCCAAAACCTGGATGCCTACTAGGCAAACTGTACTGGGGAATGCCAGATTTTAAATTTTATCCTTTGCTGCACAACCTTTTGTCCTTACCAGTGCAGGTGCATCCTGTGAGGAAGAACGGAGTGCACCATGTGTTTGAAGACAACAGCAGGATGCAAAGATAAGAGACTGAATTCAAGCTGCATCACACCCTTAATTCCAGCATTGCCTTACAAGGCAATGGCTTGGATTTTCTGCTTTAATATTGCTTTTTTTCCCTCTTCCAGTCTTACCTCAAAATTCATGTTTGGAGTGTCGTCATGAAATTTAATTAGAAAATTCTGTGTGTGAAGCAAGTGGTGCAATACTGATGATAGAGAAACTTGTGGAGAGTGGGAGGCTGACTGTCATCATTCAACTCTTCTACCAAAATCCATCTCCAGCTGATCCAGTAGTAAATGGGTGTTTGATCTTTCTGGCTGAGCAGTCAAAGACAGCTTTGACATGGCACTTGTAAAACAGATAATCCACTTGTTGGATATAAGAGTTAAAAGGCCTTACTCTTGGAGTCCGGGATAGTTGGTCTGGATCCTAGGATGTGATAGGGTGGACTGGTAGCATGATAAAATGGTTTTCTGAGCCAAAGGCAGATAAGCAAGTGCTAAAGCAAAGTTCTCTACTTCCTGCGTCGTTCTAGTCTTTTGAGGTCTCTTATCTGCCTGTATAGAAGAAAAATCACTTCTGTGGAGAGACATGACATGAAAATAATGCTGACTAAACAGTCAAGTCTGAAGGGATGAAGGAAGTCAAAAGTTATCTGTCAATGAGGAGGTAAGTATCTTTTGGGGTCTGTTTGCATTCAGATTTTCTTTAATCATTGTGTTCCCTGGACTTGAAGAAATGCAAGAGCAGGATGAGGGGGATTAAGCCACTCTTTTATACAACTCTTTCACCTTAGCCATTTTTTGTTAACAATTTGTAGAGCTTCTCTCTCTTCCTTTTCCTCCACCAGTTGAAGGTGATCTTTTCCAAATGGTCTTTCTTATCCAGGAGCTGGAAGCTTTCGGCTCATCTATACCAAATATTTAAGTCCAGGTAAGCTTTCTGAGTGGGATTGTCATGTATGCCTTAGGACACCTTAGACCTAAAGAGAGACTTTCCTCATCTCTAGTGAAGTGACCATGCTTATTCACCCTGGGTTTTCTGATGTGGTTACAGAGCAGGAATCTTCTTGGGAGACTTAGTCTTCTCACAGTCAAAAAAGAATGAGTCACTTGACAAAGAAGGAGCTGTATTGAGTTTTGATTACATTTCGAGGTTTGTGTTTTCTGTTTTGTGGCTTATGAGCCTTTTCACTGCACATGGACTATCTCTTCATACTTGTGCCACGTGGGTAAGATGCCTGTGTTTTTTACACAAGAAAAATATAATTCCACTTAACATAGAACAAGAGGCAATAGGCACAAATTAAAATACAATCAAATTCCATCTGAATGCAAACAGACACTTTTTGTGTGTGAGTCTGGTCAAACACAGGAATAAATTGCCTAGAGATGTTGCAGAGTCTCCATCTGTGGAAATATTCAAAAACTGTCTGGACATGATCCTGGGCAACCTGTTTTATCTGACCCTGCTTGGGCAGTGGGGTTGGACAAAGAGGATCTCAAGCCTCACTGGTTCTGTGACCCAGGAGATACAGCTTCTAGAAAAGGGTAAACACCTTTTGCATCAGAGCCCTCTCATTCCGCTTGCTTGGAAGCAGAGTGCCACTGTTTGGGTGGCTGAGAGAAGTGATGTTTTCTCTAGTTGCAGCCTACCAATATGGTCCTTCTCATCATTTCTTCTGTCTGGTCAGGCACCCACCTTCACTTTTCTCTGTGTCCTGGGAAAACCTACACCTGGAAAACATAATTCCTGAGAAGACAGTGTGGCATTTTTAATGTGTTTCACTTTTGAAGCAGCATCACCTCTTTGCAGCTTAGCTGCTGTTACATGGTAGTAAAAGTTGTTTTCCTGACAGAGAGGGATTTGTAGCCTGCAGCCTCTTACAGCAGTAGCAGCAATACTGCTGGTCATCTACTTTGCTTCCTGCTACTCAGCTATGCTGCATCATTCAAGCAGACCTGCAGTACCTGTAGAATAGTATGAAAGTAGGTAGAGTACATGTAGGACCTGGATATTTTAAAATCAGACAATGGACACGTAAGCATTCAAGCAGAAAAATGTTTTATTGTAGTGAAGTTACACAGGAGAAAAAGGTCTCCCTGCTTCTGGTTTAAGGCTATGCTGAGCCATAAAAGCACATTGCACTTCCAGTCATTTTTACAAGTTTATAAGGACACCATTTTCTTTTTTTTCTTTTTTTTTTTTCCAATGAGCTATAACTATTTAAAGCTAGAATCCTGAATATTTCCTTGTAGGAGTTTTTGTTTGTTTTTTCTTTCTTGCTTGCTTCCTTTCTTGCTTTTCCTTTGTTCACCTGTCCAGTTTATTTAGTCTAAAAGCACCTCAGGACACATGAGGGTTACTTCATACATTCCCACAATGACCTCATAGGGCTCTAACCCCAGGCTCAATGTACAACACTATGCTGCTTTGTGGTCAGATCATTCTTATCACCAGCAAGCAGGAAGATGGAATGGCAGCAGGTATAGAGGGTTTATGAAAGAGTGCTGAAGTGGCCTAGATGACAGAATAACTCTTCCCCCATTAAGGTAACTGCCAGCCCACATTTAATGCAGAAAATCAGCAAAGCACTGCATCAGCCCGACACACATACACACATGAAAAATGGTACAGGGTCTGTGACCATACAGAACACAAAAAGGTGAGACAGGTTTTGCACCTGGCAACCTTTTGTCATTTCATGAGAACAAATACAACACTGTTTATCATCTGCTAACTACGCTTCCCACACAACAGGTTATGTACAGCATACTTACATTTTTACATAATGATACACAGGTCTTCACCAGCAACAACTCTTATGGTGAAAGGATATGACATGTCAAGCTGACTGACACTTCAGAAAAAAAATGTTAATGCAGAGCTAGCTTATTCTTTGTCTCTTGAAAGTAAAACCCTACAAATGATTAGCAAGATGTCTATTTTTACAATATGTACAGTGCCAAGAGGAAGGACAGTCTTTTTAAACATAGGACTCCTTAGCATACTGGATCTGCTCTACCTCAAAAACTGGCTGGCTACACCTTCGAGCCACATACTCGAGTTTGTTCTTTTGACAGGACTCGGACATGGCTCTCATCCGGTAGACTCCTGGGGTCACAGGTAAATTCACACGGGAGTTTACTCCTACAGTGATGCTGAAGGTTTCAGTTTCCATGTCAGAATCCTTTGTTACAGAAACTCTGTCACTGCGTAGATTCCTCAGATCCGTATATGCTGTGTCCTGTGCACTGTGGCTGCGTGGATGAGGCAGCAAAACATCCTGGTTTGACACTGCTAATCTCAGAGTCTGAACTGTGAGATTTTGGGAGGGAACTTTAGTGGCCAGGCAGTTTTTAACTGCCTCTTCGTAAGAAGGTGGTCTTCCAGGGTTTTTCTGGTCTACCTCTCTGAACACTTCATCAACTGACCTCAGACGGGGCCTTTGCTGATACTCCACAGGCAATAGTTTGTCATCATTACGGCTGCCTTCCTGGACAATTCTGCAGGAGAACTGATCTTCTTTCTTTGTGAAACTGTCCCTCTGAAAAAACATGTTTTTTCCAGGCCCCCAACTCTGGGTTTTTATTAGTGTTTTCCTGCGGTTTGCAAAAGAGAATGACATGGAATGTTTTTTGATCTCTCTGCTAGGTGTACTGCAGTCTTCGGTGGCCTTGGTGGAAAAGGATTGAGGCCTATTTAAAAAGGTTTTTTTGGGACTAGAGGGCGAAACTACTGGAGAGCTGGTGAAAACTGAGCCATCAGAGCTCTCCAGAGAGCAACTGGAGGATGTTTTGGGTAGAGAGTCAGTTGATAATTGTGAAGGTAAGCCTGCAAGACGTTCCTCCAATGCCTCCATCCATAGCTGTTTCTGCTGAACTGGAAAATTGTCCTCACTTTTGTTTAGCCTTTGTTTCCTTATTGTGTCATCAAGGCAGTTCTGGAAGGACAGGTCTGACTCTGAGTACCTCCTGTCCATTGTGCTGATGTCATTTCTGAAATTAGTCAGGGAAGGGACAGAGATATTTGTTGGATATTTTCTGCTCACAGTAGCACTCCTCCCTTTGGCCTGCTCCATCTCAGAGGTAAAGGGGCTGCCTTCTGCTTCAGGATCTGGGCTGTCATAGGCAGAGTCATTCTGATGAGCTGCACAGAGTTGTTCTGTGGGGAGAAAGCAGACATTAGTTTTCACTGACCAGCTGAGGATGAAAGAGAGCTACAGATTTCAGAAGAGGGCTTCAACAATCTTGAACCCTCTGTGTTTCCACAGATATATTCACAAATCCAATAATTTGGCCCAGCAGCACCAGGCAGTGACATCCCCAGTCCATTCTCATACCCGTGGAGCTGTCTGTGTGCCCTGGCGACTCCTCATCCAAGGCGCAGGCAGGGAAGGCAATGTCCCCCTCAAATATCTCCCAGCAGTTGTTTATGAGGAACTCCACCAACACTGTCACCTGCACACAGAAAACAGCCCATTTCAGTCAAGATGTATTGAAAATTCTTTCCTGACCCTGCCTGCTTTCTTTGTAGGAAGGACAGCACAGAGCAGGGTGGCTTCTGCCAAAATCCTGGCTTAAAGTCCAAGGGTGAGTCCACTCTGGGGGGATAGAGCCTGATGCTGCGGACAAATGGATCTGCCCCAGTACAGACTAAACACCATCAGCCACAGCTTTGGCCTCCCTGCCCGAGGGCCCACAGGTGACAACTCCCACAGGTGCCCCTTGCCCTCCACATGCAAAGTCTGCAGGAGCTGTGCTGTGACTTAGGGGGCTGCAGGGCAGCTGCTGCTTTTGCTCAGAGGAGGTGACATGAGGGGCAGCCTGGCCCATCCCATGGCAGGCTGAGGGACACCTGAGCTCAGGGTGCCCCCAATGTCCAGGGGTGCTGCTCTGTTCAGCTGCTGCAGTGGCAGTGGGATCCCTGTGGGTGGCTCTAAACTGCCCCAGAGGGAGCGGCTGCCTGGTGAGCTCACCGCACCTTGTCGTTCATCTCCTTCTGCACTTCCAGCGGGAGCGCGCTCTCCGTCCCTGGGCTCAGCATATTTGGGCCAATGCAGATGGCCAGGTTGCTGGAGTCCATCCTGTTGGTCTCAGCATTTTGGCTGATGTGGTGGAGCAGAGAGAGCAGGAGCTTGAGCAAGACCAGGTTTGGTCTCGGCAGCTTGTCAGCCACTCTGCAGGAACACAAACAAAATGTGACGTTAATTGATGGTGCAGTGGCCTCTGCTTCTCGATTTGAGCAAGTCTCAATTAAACTTAGAGCAACACCACTTCCTCCAGAAAGGGCCACGTGTGTGCTCTCTGGATCTTCCAGAAATCTCCATCTGCAGCTGAGTGTGTGGTTAATTATGAGACCTTGAATTGCAAGGTCTTGACTGAAAGGCAGCATTGCAGAAGCCATGTCATGGAATAGATGGGGTGACTTTAGGAGATGTCACTGGAGGCTTCCCAATGCCTGTGGTTGTGCTGTGGGGCTTTCAAAGCACTCCCAGTCAGCCCCCACCCCTACTGCTCCTGAAGAGCAAAATGCAGTGGTGGTCTCTGTGTGCCCAACCTCACCCCCAGCAGATGTGAAGGCTCCGTGTCAGTGCCTGTCCCACAGCACCGTGACCGTGTTAGCTGAGGCACTGCAGCCTCTGCCCTCTTCCTGCACTGGTGTTTCATAAAGCAATCTGAAGTAACTTCAGGAAGTGCTGCTCTGGAGCCCTCTAAACCAAACTCCATGGAGCAATAGTAAGCTGATATAAATGACAGGCTTTTAAATGAGACTCTTGATTTCAAAAGACACTGTTGACCTCTACCAGCCCCTCCATTGGCACTGGTTGCAAAATTTCCTGTTTGAAAAACTTACTCTTTCAATTCTTCAATTTTTTCTTGCTTGCTTGGCTTCTCTAGAGCTTGCATCCATTTCTCATAGAGGTCAGATGATAACAGTTTTGAGGGAATATTTCGGAGAAAATCCTGCAAGGCCAAGAGATTTAGATTAAGTTTTAACACTATCCCTGGGCGCAGAGAGAGTATTACTGTCACCTGGGCTCTCTAGGAGGCAGGTTAACTTGAGCTACCTGACCATCAGCACTGATAGAGCAGTGCAATGCACAAGTGCACTTGCACTTGTGTAGTAACAGCATCCAACTTTCAGTTGCTTTTCCTTCACTCACAAATCTCACTATTGCTCCCTGGGAGGATGCTGAGCAGGAGGACAAAGTGAGTTTTCTCAGGAAATCAGCAGCCCAACAAGTAGGACTGACAATCAAGTGGAAAAGGCCAAACTTTCCTAAGCTTGAAGAATTCTGTCTGGCTTAGTTCTGGCTTTAGCCAAGAGTCCCACCTAGGTCAGCTCGGAGCACTGCATTGGGCCTGTGCACATTAGCAATGTCCTCCCACCTGTGTAGCTCAGAATTACTCACCTTCAAAACCACTGCCAGCAGGTGCACAGATTTGCTTTTTAGATCAACATTCCCGCCTTTGTTTAGGTCCTCCTTCAACTCCTTTCGTGCTTTCTCATTGGCAGCTTTTCTGAATATCCCTTCAGTAGAAGGTCCTTTCCTATACAATATGGCTAGGAGATCCTGCAGGGGAAAAAATCAGACAGGAATTGAAGAACAGTTAATTGGATGAAGGAAGTTAGCAGGTGAGCATTTCTTTAGAAATAGAAGAAAAATTGTCTGGAGGTACACTGTACTCTGATTAGTTCAGTATCTAGTTCTTGCTCCAAGTACATTACATGGGAAGTAGTCTTGATTTTCCCGTAATCCACCTTCTTTTTGAACTCATTTATTCCACTAACTTCAGTGGAGTCATCCTTGCTTACTTCTAGAAGGAAGCAAGGGATGGCTTAAATCTTAGTTCACATCCCCTCTCTCACAAGCCACACAAATACTACTTAGTACAGAAAAATGCATATCTGTTGGAAAAGCCAATTCAGTGGAAGAACTGTTACAAGACCATTTTTATCCAGAAGACATTGTTTAGGAATATTTTGTGACAGTCCATAGCTGAACACTGTTTTTTGTGGAAATATAGAAATCCTTGGAAGTTTATGCTGCTGAAGGATTTATTTAAATTACTTATTTAAAATCACAGATGTTTATATTAAGCAGCAGATCTTCCATTCCTGGTCGTGGGTTCTCTACAGTCCAAGTTACTTCCAGTGAATGTTGGGTGAGCTGGACAAAACCCTCAGACCTGACTCTTTCTACATCTGGGATGGGCCCTAGCTTATCAGGAGCATGTGTGTAGGGAAACACCAGAATCATCTCCTGGATGATGCAGCAGAAGTACTGGGTATTCTGCCTCACACTTAAGTCAGAGGTATCACAGAATCATGGAATGATTTGGGCTGAAAGGGACCTTAAAGATCATCTCATTCCAACCCCCTGCCATAGGCAGGGACACCTTCCACTAGACCTGGTTGCTCCAACTCCCATCCAACCAGGCCTGGAACACTTCCAGGGATAGGGCAGCCACAGCTTCACTAGGTGACCTCATTACCCTCATAACCAAGAATTTCCTCCCCATGTCCAATCTAACCCTGCTCTCTGTCAGTTTGGAGCCATTTCCCCCTTGTCCTGACACTCCAGGCCTTTGTAAGCGGTTCCACTATAATGGTACCTCCTTACCTGGACTGGCTGGGGCAGTGTGTCATCTTCCCCACAGATAAGTGCCAGAGGATGGCCAAACAGAGTGATTTTGGCTCCCAAGTCTAGCTGTCCTGAGGAATTTCTTTTGGTAAGGCTTTGTCTCAGAGTAAATGACTGCGGTATCACATTCTTTCTTTTCTTTGTTCCATCTGCTGCAAGTAAAAGGGAAACAAAAGATCAATTTAAAATAAAAAAATCTAACAGACCACTATGTGGTCTTTCATTTCTGTGCAGTGCAGAGATGTATGTTGAAACAACTGAAACCAAATTGAGAGAAATTGAGAGACAACTAAGTGGTTACTAGGGAAACAACTGCCTAAACTGTAAAACTGTGGCCATACCCCTAAGGCCACCACCTTTCCTGTTTTGGGTTGGGTGTTTTTTACATTCTAGTCACTGTTCCTTCTTAGAGAATGGGAACATACAAGGCACAGAAATAACAACGTTTATAGAGATTTTTGATATTGCAGTAGTTTCTCTGATAACTGAGGCAGAAATACCACTTAGGCAGCTGGCAATGGCAATAATTTTGACTACATGGTCTGATTGTGCCCCAGCCTTAGGGCAAGAGTAGAAGTAGGGGCTTCTACTTTTTGACCTCTTTTACAGCCTGAAATGAAAACATGGCTCCAGCTTGGCCAGCTCTGGAGCCAGCTCTAATGACAATGCTCCTAGAGCTAGTGCTTGCCCCCCAGCCAGTGGAACATGATACCTGCTCCAGAGGATGGGAGCATCAGAGTAAGCACTCACTGGCTTCAGGGTTAGAAATCTCTTAGCGTGGGTTTTGCATCTACTTCATAGACAGGAGGGCCAGGAATTTGAAGATGATAGTTGTTTTGGGGTGGCTACGCCTTTTCTCTTTCACAAACAGTGAGAGAAGGAACCTGTGGCGAGAAAGATTTCTAGAGGATTTGCCTTCTGCAAATTTTCAAAAAATGTCATGCCTTCTACTCTAAAATGTCTTACCCAGATGAGAAATTCTCAGGACCTCTCTTTGTGACTTAGCATAAGCTCTTGGTAGGTAGGGGTTAAAAATTTTTGCGAAATTTTAGTGTAATATAAAATATTAGCTTCTGATACTCCTGAAAACTGGTCTGATATGATGGTCTGCTCCAAATCTGACCCTGCCCTGTTAATGGTCTGCTCTAGGTTGTTTACAGGTGCTGAGGTTTTGCATGGTGAGAAAAAACAAGCGCTGGTGTTGCTGTCAAGAGGGTTTATTTGCTCTGGTGTGCAGCATCTGGTACAGTACTCAGTACTCGCTTGCGGTGCCACACCTCAAAGGCGATGCTTGAGTGAGAAAGAAACACATTTACTTCCCATTGCTACCAGGGAACACAATGAAACCTGGCTCTGAGGACCAGGGAAGGGGAATACAAGACCTCTGGCACTCAGCACTGTCACCTCTGCCACTGAACATATAAGAAAGAACTAATCTGCAAATGAGTGGCACTCCAGGGCGTAAGCTCCAGGATGGGAACTGTGGCTTGCTCTCCGGGAGGGGGAGCAGGCAGTTTCATGTGGTTTTTCACAAGTGCCAGCTTGCAAGCATTATATAAGAAGGCAGTTCCTCAGTTTGTTTTTGAAACTCACCATTTGAGAGGCAAAGTCCATCTTCAGTATCTGCTGGGACTGACAGGGGACATTTCTTGGCATCAGCCTGCAAAAAGCATGTTAGGGTTACAGAGCTGCCACAGTAGTGAGAGCTGCCAGCAAGTTGCTGGCAGAAATCTGGGGAGGCTCTGGAGAATAACCAGACAAGCCCAACACCTGCTAAAGAGGTGCCTCGGCCCGGGACTGACACTGCCTTGCTGTCCAGCAGAGCGGTCTGTGGTAAACTCTGCAGCCAGACACCCCAGTCGTGCCAGCAGGTCACAACCCTGCGCTCTTTCAAGCTGCACTTTTGATTCAGAGAAGCCATAGCCTGACAGCCTCCTTTTTGTGTCCTCCCCGGCGCTGGAAATTTCCTCCCAAACTCCTCAGGGGAGCTTTGATGGCTGTGAAGCCTGCAAGATCCCTGAGCAAAGCTCCTTGTGAGCCAGGGGAATGCACGGACTGCCCACGGCAATGCCCTTCTCTCTCTGCTCAGTGCAGCACAGCCTTTGAAGAGCTCTGCCCGCTCCTGGGTGAGGGTAGGCAGCCGGCAGCTATGGAGGAGCCACCTCTGCTGTGCTAAGGTATCTCACACCAGTACCCAAGAAGGATCCAGGAAAATATAAGGGCTGCTTACCTCTGTCTGGCACTCAATCAGACTCTCCATGTTCCCAGCATTTAGTGTCTTTGACTAGGCAAGAAAACAAAGACACTGTTTGAGTAACTGGATACTGTGGTTTAGAAAGCTTTTCAAAGTCACTATGTTGACAGAGCTGAAATAATTAAGATACTCACAGCATTACAGCTGCTTAACACTTTCATTAGGAGTTTGATCGGAGGAGCTCTGGACACTCTGGTTTCCTTCAGTCCTTTTGTTTGCCTGTTTGTTGAACAGGGAATGGACAAAAAGTCTTGTAAAACTGCACCTGTCTTGGCTTTCTCCTCTGCAAGCCAATCTAGCGTGTATGATCCTGAACCAGCAAGATCTCCCACACAAGTAAACTATGAAGCTCTTCCCTGGAAGGGCATTCAGCCCTGCTGCCCTATCTGCCTCCTGATTAAAACAAAATAAAAGCAGCTTTCCATTTTTAATCCATGCAAAAAATGAGCAACTGGTGACAGCTACATATGGTCGTTAATCTACACACCCGAGGCTGAGCAACTCAGTCAGCTCTGCCCATGAGCGAGGCTTAGGAGTGGGTGCACCCCTCCCCCATATATATTTTTGTACATCTCTGTGCAGCTGCATCTGAATCTCTCCACTGATTTCAACCGTGATGCCATAGATTTTTTTCAAAGATGGTACTTACCCAAGAAGTGAGTCCAGCCAGAGCTCCTTCACCTCCGGTGAACTGCAGAGGAAAGGAGAAACAGCATCACTCCCCACTGCTACTAATCCTTTGGACAGAGGCAGGCGACTAAAGAGTGTATACCACATGTGCTGCCTAATATATGCAGAAGGGGCAGGTGGAAATTCACAGGCAGGAAGAAGCATCATGGGGCAGGACCGAGACACTACCAAGTCTCCGGCTTCCTCTTTCCTTTTAGAGGAGCTACTTTTTTGGTTTTCCCCCCCGCTTAAAGAGAAAAAATAAACTCTGGTAGTTGTTATGGATGGAAAAGATGAGCCACTTGCCAGGTAAAGGTCCCAGCTATCATCACCAGCATGAGGTGAGATGTGCAGAGGGGGCTGCAGTGTGGGCAGCTTCTCTTTACCATTAAAGGGCAGTGGGTACAGTCTGTCCTTTGGCTGCTCAGAGACATTAGATTTGGCAGTTTAAAGACGCACCACCAGATCAAGTTACACTAAGAACAGTGAAAACAAGGGGGAGGTAGAATAGACAAGATTCAGAGAAATGTTTCTTTATAATTTTTAAAAATCTAATTGCAACAGTTTACTGTCTACAAGCAGATGTAGACACACATTTTGTCAGTACTAAGTAGTTAATGACAATCTAGGTACTAGACATCTATAGTCTAGTATAGATGAAGTGGTGTTATGTAGTAATTCAGTAATGTATGACAATATGTAATTAAAAAGCCTTGTTTAAAATAAATCCTTATAAGATACATTTGTGTGCACATATTAAAATTTGATTCAACTGAAGAGATAAAAAAAATTATAGGAAAAATCTACCTCTGCTTGACCTAGATTATTCTGTTGCTGACTGCCGCCAGCATGGGCATATCAGGAGTACAACATTCACTCTACCAGGCTATTATGAAAATTCATTAAGATGTGATGTTAAATATATTATATTATTTCTATTGATTTATTGACTGAGGCAAATTACAGCCCTGTTATGGGTGCCAGTCTGCTGATCTTGGGAAAAGGAGGAGTTAAGGCTGAGAGTCAGGGTTGGGAATTCTTCAGTAGTGGATTTAGGTGAAAAGCACACTTGTGACACTGTGGCATTTCTGCTGCTTCCCTTGTGGATGCTCCATTTCACATGTGCAGAGGATGGGGCTGCCTTAGCACAGCACTTTGCAGATACACGTAATGGCTACATCTGCTGCTAAATTCACCCTCAAAGCCATTCTTTGTGTAACCACGTCAGACCCGGAACAGAAAGATGATCTCTGTTTGACTCTGGCAGAAATCCAAAGCACAAAATTCACTTCTGGTTCGATAGAGATGTGCCCAGAAGAGCAAGTGGAGACTTTCTCTGTTTTTGTGGGAGGAGCTGCTGTGGGTCACCTTTTAAGTCCTCCTGAGGCCCATCATTTCCATGCTCCTGCAGTAGCACTGGTCTGGTGACTTGTTTAGGGCTGAAACTTACAGCAATCTCAATCAATTAGTCTGCAGCCCTGTGCATTTACCACTGCTCTTTTACTCACTGCTTTAACTGATTTTTTGTTAATTATCAGTCTCATGACATTTGTAATTTCCCAACTAAATTCCATTGGCTGCTGCACATGCTTGCAGAAATACTGTCATCCTATATCACTTTCTTCTGAGAACTTCTTTTGAGGTTCCTTGGCAGCTGCAGCACCACTGCTGATAGTTTCAGTGGGATTCCTCAACAGGAAACATCTATTTTTCATTACATCTGTTAAATGTATATCCAAACATACCTGTCTGTTAAATATCTCAGAGGGGACCTATGCAGCTCAATTCTGCATTGCTCTCACTTCCAGCACTCTCCACAGACGTATTTTTGAGCTCAGTCTGTTTAATGATTAAGACATGGAGCTGATCTGGAAAATGTGTGACTTGTGAAGAAAATGTGAGTTTAATGGGTGGTGATTAGCCAGGCCAGAAGCTTAGATTACAGTTCCAGCACCGGCTGTACACAGAGCACTGTGCTTTGAGTTTCCCAGGAGAAGATACAGTAATGGGTGGTGTATAGCACATCACCAGACTGTCCACTGGCACACACTGCTGTATCTCTATCCAAGTAGTTCTTACCCATTAACAGCTGTGGGGATATAACAGCTGTTGTATGTAGAAGGTGTGTGTATAGGCCTGCCTGACCATATGAAAAACAATTTGATTTTTTTACCGTCCTGATATAATTCTTATTTAATAGCTCTTTTATAGTGTGTATCACAAACACTTAAATCATGCTAAAATTACTTTAAAGCAGCCTACTTTATTACAAATAAACAGTCATCCTAAAATGCTGTGGCTTGGCAGAGTAATTGTATGGCAACACAGAGGCAATCTTGGCTGGTTTTGTGAAAAGCAGTAAGCAAGCACATGCTGATTCCTGCCAAACACTGCAGAGCTGTGTGCAGGCTTCCAGGGTCAGAAGAGCTGCTCTCACACCTGCTTGCCAGAGCAGCTTCACAGCTTCCCCATCAGCATGGAAAAGGTAACACACATGTAGGGCCCAAAGCCAGTCTCCACCATGCATATTAACAGAAAAGGCCTGTCATATGAGATGTTTACAAGTTAAGTTCCCTTATATGAACAACTTCTCTCCCTGAGGAGGCTGATTCCATCTCTACCTCCCAGTTCTGCTTTGCAGACTTGAAATGTTTGCTTTGGTCCACTCCTCCCTCAGTTTGGTACAGCTCTTACACCACAATGCATCAGAGCAATGTGTTTGTTGTACAACAGCCACTGCCCTGAGGCAAGGAGAACACATGGCAAGCAGCTTGGGTACACCTGGAGTTGTTTGCAGTCAATGTGTTTCTCCCAATCAATCCCTGACTAAGTGAATGCACTGTCCTTCAAAGGCACTGGATGTTTACACAAAGATCACGCTTGCGAGAGGCAGTGGATTTGCAAGGGTTTTGTAGGACTAGCCTGTGTAGAAGCTCTTCCCCTGCTGTACACCAGGATGCTTCCCTCAGTTCTGCTGAAGTGTTTTACATTCACTGGAAAGAAAGCAGGAGCAGGGAAGTCCTGCAGAGCAGCTAAGCCTGGGTGGATCCAGCCCTCTTAAGGACTGGTTTTGCCCCTCGAGATGTGAAGCATTTTCCTTATAGAAGCCAGGACATCAGTTTGATACCTCCCCTTCCCCTTCCCCAGCCAGCCCCTTTCTCCTCCCAGACCATGGCTGCTTTTGTGGTCCACTCCCAAGCCCTCTGCCCAACCAGTGTTTGGAGAGAGGGCTTATATAGCACTTGTTGCAAGCATGGACCAAATGGTGATTTTCCCCTTTGTGTGAGCTCCCGTCAAGCTAGGCATTTTCTCCTCTTTTCTTCTCTTACACTTACACTGTGGCTATGTGAGGGACTCTAGACCATAGCAGTGAAAGAACAACATCAATTGGCATGATAAAGAAGTCAGGAGTTGACAGTGAAAAAAAGAAATAAAGAATAAATCTGCTGTGACTGGAGACTGTCTGTTTCCTTCTCTCCTTATCAAACCACAAATGGGAAAACCCCAGCCACAGCTCACTTCTGTTTATTTCTATTACTTTTGCAAATGTTTGACACCATGGCTTTTAGGAAGGAGGGAGTGTGTGAATGAATTCTGAAACTCGCCTTTGCCCTATTATCATACCAGCAAGGAGGCAGCAGGAGCATAGCTGTGAGAAGGGTACAGCAGAATGTGCCTAGAGCAGGGATCCTTTCAAGCCCATATAGAGCAGAAAGAGCCTTCATCAGTGCCTCTCCATGTTGAAAAGGGATTGTATTCCAGTTTTGTCTTCACTGCCACAGCTGCAATCTCTCCAGGGAACAATAGGAACATTTACCAAAATAAGGAAAGCAGTTGTGCCAAACTCAGAAAGCTGTCGGGTTGGTTCTTTTTTGGAAGGGAAAGATCTGTACAATCTGTCCATGAACTCAAAGAACAAGGTGGCAAGTGGGTTCCTGGAAACAGGCCACATTTATAGATACCTTCTGAAGGCAGCTCTGATTTCCTAACATTCTCCAGAGTGTGTTGTGGGATGCATAGGCATGGTTAAAGGTGTGATCACAGAAAAGAGGTCAGACAGATCTTTGATCACAGCAGTCTCTACTTCCTACCTGTAACAATTCAGAATAAGAACCATCAACCCAGCCAGTGCTGAACTCCTACAGGTTTAGTCAGGTAGAGTCTGGGCTCATGCTAAACCTGCCTTTGGAAAATTAAACACACTGTCAGTTTTTCCCAGCTCTGTTCAGCTGATTTCTATCCCGAATTAGATATCAAGATTAGATTGCACTACTCTTCTTCACACTGCTACTACACGGGAAAAAGTTATAAATCAAAAGTAACACTATAAATACAGCACAGGGTGTATTCTGTGCCCTTCCCATGACACCATTTCAGTTGCATTTGCTTTGCAGTATGGTTGGTTTGTTCTTTCATGGGTGCTTCCCCCAAGACTAAATTGACAGCTCTAAAGATTTTTACTCATCCTCAGGTGACTGGGTCCAGTGGATGTTTTTGAGTTGTGGAGGGAGGTGCATATGGGCCATTTTTCCTAAGGGTCTGTGCTGCTGTTTGGCTGTGTCTGCATTCAGCTTGCTATTGTATCTCTGTGCACTTGGGAATTACTCATTCCTTTGGTTCCCTGAGGTGACTAGCCCAAAGGAATCAGGGAATTGAAGTTGCCCGTTGTTTCTGACTGAGCAGATGCAGATCTAAACTTTTGCTTACTTACACGAAAATAGTACGTGTGTAATTCAGTCTGAAATCTGTTCTTTTCAAGATTCCTGGTTGAAGGTACTCAAACAATATTGAAATGTGATATGCTTACTTTTTTGTGTTACTCCACCAGGTTTTTCACTTAATTTGCTTTTTTATGTTCTTCATTTGCAAATCAGAAACTGAAATGGGACTTTTTGCCAAGCTCATTTGCTATCAGGGACAGATTATGCTTCTTACCAAATACAGAGTGGTGTGAATCTTGATTTTGCTTTTCAGGATTAACATGAATGTTTTCTTTTAGATTTTTTTTTTCATGTAGGCTTGTATATCTCTTGTTTCTGCACCTTCTGTTTTGCATTGAATTTCACCATCAAAATTATCTCAGATCTCAAAACGTGAATCAGGAGAAACAAAAAAGAACCTGGATTTGACATTGCATATGATTTTCAGGCATAAGTCGTCTCACTTTCATGTTAAATATGACCTGTAGACTGACACTGGCCTAGGAGCCAGTCTGGAATAGACACAGAAAACCTGGCCAAAGTGTAATTTGTGGTTTCATTGTACATGTGTCCCATTGATACAAAAACTAGAAAAGAAAGGCACGCTCAGCAATGCAAGACCTCACCACTTCCCTGGTAGCACGGGAGCTGCCCCTGGCACTGCAAGTGCCATGAACACAGCTGTTACCATAGGTGCCCAGGAGAAAAAAACAGAAGTAGTTGGATTTTGCCCATCATTTCTCTCCAGCTGGCTTCCTCTGAGCCCCAGGGGTTTGATGGGAACATCCCCAAACTCTTCATCATTGTTTTGCCCTTGTGAGTTTGTCATTCCTGTGTTGTCACCTGCTTCCTAAGTAATAAGTACAATTGCCAGTAACCAGGTCCTCAACACCACTAAATTCACCAAGAATAGGAACTTTTATGACCACATGTCTAGATTCCATTCTCCAGGAAAAAGCAGCATCAGGCAAAGCAAATCTTGCCAGGGACAGCTCTGCGAACTACAGCTGAACCCTCCTGAGCACATTTGACCCCATGCTTCGAGAGGATTATTTGTTGTCATGTGCTGTCCTTGTGCATGCACATCCACACACTGCAAAATAAAATGTTCTGTGAAGTTTTGGCCACCCATCAAAATCAAGACGATAAATTTGAAACAAACATCTCCATATTAGCTGGTGATTGCCATATTGTTGCTACTAGTAACAGCTGCCCTGTTAGTGTTTTAAATAAACACTCCGCTTCTGTACTGCTATCCCATTTTAAAGCATGACTACCTTATGAGGGTTTCTGAAAGCAAATGCTTCTCATGGCACAGGCTCTGCCTCCTGCTGCAGGGCATCATGAGGTCTCTGGGAGGAGGGACATGCAGTGAGTGGAGGTGCCCACAGGGCTGGCCAGGCTGGCTGACCAGCACAACTAGAGGGCACTGGGGGCTGCCATACCCAGAGCCAGGGCATTTGCAAAAGCACAGTGACACTTCCAGGCCAGGAAAAAGGGAGAAATTCCCACCCTGCATGGCAAACAGGAGCTGGGATCTCCCCCTTGTGAGAGTGGGGTCAGAGGAAGAAAAATAGCTTTTGAGTTCAGCTGTTTGCCCCACTGCTGGAGAGGCCTCAGCTTGAAGGTCAGGCTGTTCCCTTCAGGCCTGTGTTCCTGCAAAGTTGGCCATTAATTTATGTTGCTGACATGCAAACCAGGTGCTGTTATGGTGCCTTTACTTATTCTGCCTGTGTGTGCCTGCTCTGGACCTTGCATTTGCTTTCAGCCCTGTACTCACTGCACAGAGATGACACTAAGGAGTATGTAGAGAAGGTACCCTGTGTACCACAATGTCCATTTCCCTGTTCAGTGATGGTGGAAGCTTGAAAGGAAGAATTTGTTCTCCGTTTCCACTTCCTTTTAAAGGTTTGTTTGTGCTTTGTTTGAGCTTTATCTTTTCTCCCACTTAGCAGCATATTTTTTTGGGGATTTTTTTCTCTGAAAACAGAGTGTGTGTTCTTACAGTCACAAACTGCCTTACTGCAAAATAGCAAGAAAGTTTGTGAGGGGAGGATATATCTATAACCAGGCCAAATAATACAGCTACAAAACCATTCCTCAGGTCTGAAAAGAAATGTCTCTTCACTCTCAGGACAAGTTGAGAAGAAATCCTCTGAATTTTACTGGATCCATTGATCAGTTACATGGTTACTTGTTAAGAAATTATGAAATACCCCAGAAGTACCTCAAAAAGAGATGGAATCCTCTTTCCTTTAGGCACCAAAAGATCTCAAAATGCTAAGCCAAAATATGTACAGTTCAGCAACTGCTGTAACATTTGTGTAAACCCAAGACCATATTTGCTACAGAGTCTTAGTTCTGCTTGTGCAGCACTGTAAACCAATCCTTTCCTTGTGTAACTTAGTTGGTTAATTTAACTTAGTATTCAGAGAATAAGCATGAACATCCTGTAAGTTATGCCAAATTGAAAATGATGGTACGTGTGTCAGGGGTCTTTCGTCCATTTAGTATGTGCAGGACAAAATGGCTATTATTGCATTATACAAAAATCTCCAGAGTTTATCTTTCAAATTTAACCTCTTGGAATCATTATAGCTCTATGTTACCACTTCCAGTGCTATACTCTGCAAAACAATGTTTGAATATACAACATATCATAGTAATTGACACCTGTCTGGGCTGTTTTAGGAGAGCCAGATTGCTGGAAGAGGAGTTTGAGAGGCCTTTCTTATGTCCCGGTGGTTGTTCCTCCTCCCTGCAACATTTCTATTTGCTTCCAGAACCAAATATTCCCACAGTTTTCTTTGGATGAGAGTGTGCTGCAAACGTAAACCTGTCATAACTGTGAGACTGACATGAATAAACAATGTAGATAATATTTTCATTCTGGCCTTAAAGGAACAGTCCTAATGAACGTCACAAGCATGGAAAAAGTCATTACTTTAACAATTGAACATGCTTACTCAGCGCTCAGTAATCAACCCATAAATGTAAACAAGCTACAACACAGTAATCCCCCTATTAGGGAATTTTCTGACTAACCAAAGACTGTAATTGCATCTTTGTGTTGGGATTTTGTGGGTGAACCCTGGGACATGCTTCAGTTTGCCCTTTGATTTTCCATGCAGTATCTGAAAGGTAGCCTGACTTCTTTCTGCCTCAGTTTCTTATTAATAATATGCTTAAAATAGAAGGTTACTGCACTGCATAAGGTGCTTTGATATTTTTTAGTGAAAACTGGTACATACAGGACAGCCCTGTAAAGAGTTCAGCAGCTATTTCCTCTCCTGCCTCCTATGCACTACACAGCAAAGAGAAGACCTTAATTTTAGCCCTCCTGGCAAACCTTTGACAAATGAAAGCATGTTTTGAAGTGCATCACCCATGAGAAAAATACATTTTTTTCTGGGCATTATTTGTTGGGATAAGAGCTTTGCAGTTCTACTCGGTGACTCCAAGGTCTTTGCAGTTCTGCTTGCCACATCAGAATGCAGCAGTCACCTTCTGGCCATGTCACATATTTATTTTAAGCATGCAGCTTATCATCAGGATAATATAGGCAAATGTGACAACATGTGATCATGTGACAATGAAATAAACATTCAATATGGTGACTGAACCAGCCATTTTATCTAGATTCTGTAATTAGAAACATTTCTGAGCATGAACTCCCCTCCCTTTGCCTGGCCTCTGGCAAGTGATCTGACATGGGGACTTCAGCAGGTCACGGGAGAGGCTATGTTTTAATCATCAGGCTGATAGTGAGAAATGGTGTCACCTGATGTCTACATGCTCCAGGAGGAGTTGCTTTCTTCAATGTGAGCTTGGGAAGAGCTGCATGGCACTGAAGGAATTGCAACTACTTTCTATCTTCAAGCTCCTAAGGTCCTTGCCTTGTGTATTCAACATAGAAGGAGTGCTGACGGTAAGAGGTAGCTGCCAATTTCATGAACTTTGTATTTAATCTTCAAAAAAATCACAGGGATGGTGACTGGATGGATATATGTATGGAGGTTGACTACTTGCTCTATATCCCAATGACAAGCCAGTGAACACTCCTTTGCACCACTGTGACACCATCTGTGTGAATGTTGAGATGTTCAGTACACCAAAATATTTGACTCAGTTCATCACTTTGCTGAAAAGCTCAGAGACAAGTACTTAGCTGAACTTGCTGGGCTGGAGAATGAATTAAATACTTTTGGTAGCAAGGCAGAAATCACTGCTTTATCCTTGTAATTAGTAGGTTTGTCTCTTTACTCTTATCATGAGCCAATGAAAACCATTGCATTTGGGTTTATGTATCACTTCAAGGCTTGAAATTCTGCTCTTTTATTTTCAGTACACTGGAGTACCTGGTCGAGAGACAAAGGCCCATTTTATACCCCACAGATTACTTATTCTTAAGAGTAGGGGAAGAATCCAATAACAAATGGGAACAATGTTCTCACTTTGGTCAACCAGTGCTTCTTTCCTTAGCTTACCTTAGAGAATTTTGGCTGTGGTTTGAACAGTGTTCTGTGTAGATAAGGTGATTTTAATGAAAATAAGACAAAAACCCCATGCCTGTATTTTCCAGTTTAGTTTCTAAATGCTGGATGGTGTTGTACTTACTGAAAAAAAATCAAAAACTTTCATCAGCTTGAAAGTAGTTGCTTAATTTCTTATACAGAGGTAATTCATAAAAAGGAAATTACAGTCAGACACTGGTTGTTCTCCTCTCTTCCTTCTCTTTTTTATTCTTTACAAATGCTTAGCAGATCCAAGTTTTAGTTCCTCAAAATTCAGTTTTTATTTGTTCTCTTTTTCTCAATGTGCAAGTACCACCAGTCTTGCAGAATGAATTTTCCCGCCAAAACTTCCTTCCCTCACAGTGGTTTGTGTGGCTGTTTCTGTACCTATGTAGGTATAACCAAATAGGGCCCCATTCCTACAGCCTGGCTCTCCAGGCATCCCAGGTATGAAATACCACCATTCTGTTTAGGTGGTCTTCAAAATTAAACAGGGATAAGTTTCCACAGAAAATGGGAAAAAAATCCCAGGCCTCTATTTTTGGATTGTGTCTTTATGAGAGAGCACTGCTCTGTATGGTATGGGTGTCATCCTAGTCCTTGTTCCTTGGAAGAGAAGAGGGTACAGAAACAGCACGTGCCCACTGGTGGGATTTTATCTCCTTTGCCACAACTTCTTCACCATCTCAGTGGGAGCAGGCTGGAGCTGGCCCTGGTGGCTGTGGGCATCCTTGTGCTGGGGAGTTACCACTGAGGGCTCTGGTGAGGAAGTGGAGCCAGGGACCAGATCCTCAAAGATACTTAGGGACCTATTGCTTTTTTAATCACCCACTCACCCCGAATTAAAATGGCAGCTAAGAATCTTACTGCCTTGGCAAATTTTGGAAGAGGTTAGTGTCAGGGAGAGGTCAGGCAGGCTCCAGCAGCATGAGGTATTACTCCTTTCAGTTTGCTCTTCTTCATGACCACTGTGACTAAGCATGGCTGAGATAAAACTAACCTGCATTTAGGCAGTGATTTCCATTTGATGCCTTTTATTTTTAGTACCAGTGAAAGGTATGGGGAGTCTACCTGATGCAGTCCCCAAATCACCTCTATAGAAAATAGATGTAATAGATGGTAAAAACATACAACCATGACCTAGACTGCACCAGATAATACAGAGGATGGATTTAATATTAGGGTGCTTGCCTGGAATTCTAGGTCTGGGGCCACAGAGAGAAAAGGGGGGTGGCTTAGCATCTAGGTTTTGATTTGAGTTGTCACAGAAATATGGCACAAAAACATTGCAAAGCTGGGATTCAGAGATGAATTGCTCTAAACAGTGCTTTCAGTCAATGACTCGTCTCTAAAAAAATGAGTAGGATCCAAAGATTTAGTTCCAGCCAAAATCTTATGAATGAAGAGATTTCATTGTGTCCCTAGAGGAACTGTTCTGAATGAACTCTGCCTTGGACTAACCTGTGGGGCCACAGTGAGATGTTCCTTTAGTGCAATATCCTTTGCTGTAAGTGGGCACTGGATCACTGATATCCTTTGGCACATCCTCACCACAGTACCATGTGTATAAGCCTTTAACAGGACTTTGGCATGCTAATAATCTTGTGCACAGGCAGGAACCATTCCTTCTCCACAAACCTGTTACATTAAAAAGGGATACACATGACCAGAGGAAAATGAGGAAGGTATCATTTTCTTTCATGAGCAGTGTTAAACTGCAAAGTGTAAAATACAAATCCCATTCAGGTCTTGCAGGAATTTAGGAGGTGTTGGGATCTTCCCATATAATACACAACAATAACAAAAGGGTAGAAAAAATCAAGAAGCCATGCCATTGTATCATCTGATTGTGGATAGTGGCACTTGCTCATGTAATAGCTGATTTGTACTACAGACTGCCCAGTTGTCACTGGGCCTCACCCCATTAATGCTGGCTAACCTGATTCCTACTAACCAGCTATCCTATGGGAGAGTGCATGTATGCTCACAGTTCTCTCAACACCTCCAGGAATGGTTACACTTCAATTGAAGAGCAGCTAGTAACAAACCTTTGATGTACCTGCTGACTGTAGCACTCTGTAGAAGGGGCCTAAAGACAGAGTGATACAAATACCCTTGCATTATTTTCTCCAAGCCCACTAAGCTTTTGGGGAGGTAGAAAGTACCAAACATTGTCAAAGACACTAGGAAATAATGCCACCGTTTTCCTTCCACCCATATTGCTCACAGTGTTCAACAGCAGTACCTTGCTCTTAAACTGTTATTCCCAGCAGAAGCTCTCACTCTGCTCTTTTGTGCCCTGAAGTGCATCTCATTTACCTGCCTAGGTTCCCTTCAGCAGCATGAGTCCATACCACACTCATGCCTCCCTTATGACAAAAGAAGCCTGGGATTCCCATGTCTCATTTCTCCTGATGGTTTTGAAATAGCTGCTTTAGCCTGCCATGCCACTGGAGATGTCCTAAGCCGGGTCATCCCCAGCTTTTTGGGGAGTGAAACACTCCCAGGACAGCAGTTGGGTTTATGCCTCCAGAGCAAGCAGAAAGCAGGCAAAAAAGGAATGAGAGCCGATGCAGATCAGCAGATGGGATTGCACATGTCAGCAAGGGCCCCCTGTGACGGCTACATAATAGCAGGTGCCAGTGAGAGGATGTTCCAGCCCACTGTGCACTCAGAAAGTAATCACTGGTGACATTTCTTCACACCATCCTGCTCCTCCTCAGAGAGGAACTGGCAGGTTCTGAGGGGTTTGCATGTGGGAGGCTGATAAAACTAGAAGTGGGGTCTGTTTCCATGCAATGAATTAACAAGGAAGCGGGGACAAAACAGTCCCTTTAATCTGATCAGTTAGAATAACTTTTAGACTTGCAACAATCTACAAGAGAGTACAGAAAGGTAAGAGTTTGCCCAGGTTCACCTTGCTGAGACTGGGGCCTTTTGCCCATTTCTCTAAGGCTGCTAGGGCTCCTGAGAGCAAAGGTTTAAGCATACAGAATGATACAAAGTGGGGGGCATAGAAAGCCTTCCACCAGGGCCATGGCAGCCGATCTGCTGACTAACTCTCTAAAAGGCACATCAGAGAGATTTTCTCTGCAAACCTGGTTCACATGACGAACAGCATCATAAGATCCGTGACAGCTGGTCAGTCTCTTGCCTCAACACCTAGTGGCTTGTTGTGCAAGCATGAAAGTTTTCTACAGCTCAGATACACTCGACTTCTTTTTAATGAGCTGTTGGCTTTGTTGCCAGTCAAGTGACATAGCTTGACTTGTGTTTTTCTTTTGAAAGAAACTGTGTGCATGTTGTTGTTTGAGAAATTTGCTGAACTGATCATTCCCATGACCAGAATTCTCTGTTTTCTGGGACATGTTAGTCATCATTGCCCCACTGGGTCTTCCCCCAGTGCTGAGATGACCATTGCTTCTATCATCCTCACAGCAGCTGACTGACTTAATGATTACCAACCACAATATACTTGAAAAAGTCAGAGAAAGGTTTCAGATTATTTGGTAACACACAGAAGAAAGGTTTTCACAATCATGTCTCACTAACTAGCACTCAGTCAGCCCAAAACAAGGCGAAAATTCTCTTGGACCCCTGGGAAACAGTTATTTCTCAATATCACCACTTGAAGTCAGTGACTTCAAGCTTTTTTTTTTTTTTAAATGTTTTTCTCTGGGGAGATTTCAATCTTTCACAGATTACTTCCTTTGGAGACCTTCAGAAACTCAAACACACACACACACACACACACACACACACACACACACACACACACACACACACAAACACACACTCTCTAACACCTATATCCATCAGCACAAGTACAAATAACTCTTCTGTGACATAGCTCTGACACTCATCTAGATTGTACTTCAAATATCAGTCCAAGTCACTGGGGCACATTCTGTGTCTGGCCATGTTTCTGAGGTGCCTCAGTGTCTCATCAGATGAGAGCCTCATTTGATTGCAATGTTAGAACAGCAGTACCTCTGCCATCCTCCTCACTTCCAGGACAACAGACAGATGGAGAATATGGGTTTCACAAGGCAAGGTGAGAAAGACATGACCCAAGGCAGCTTCATTCTTCTCCAGATCTCCCCAAATCCTGGTTGGTCCCCAACCCTGGACCACTGCCAGCCAGCTCACAGACCTCTCCATGCTTCTTCTTTTCTTTGCAGTATGAGGTATCATCAGAGGCAGAGCAAAAGCAATCAAACACATCTTCTTTTCACAGTAGGAAACTTAACCTTTTGCAAATATTTTCTAACCTGGAAGACACTGAAGCCAGATCCCCAATCCCCAGGGAAAGGAGGAAAGTCAGGGAGCTTTAACTCGTTCTCAAGACACCAGCTGCCATCAGCCTGTGTACTCTGTGCTGGGAAGTGCAGACAGTGCTCCCAGCCTTAGGAAGGTTTTCCATGGCTATCAGACAACCCTGGATGCACAAGCACCGTAACAGACAACCTCCTGGCCACTGCTCTGAGCTGATGGTGTTCTAAATTTATCCCAAACTGAACAAGAAAACCTGCATTTTGAAGAAGCTGGCCAGAGTGTCTCTGAGTATTATTACTTTTTTTTTTCCTGATAAAAGTGCACTGTATTAGGAAAAAGCTAACAGGATCCATCCCAACAAATGCAGACATCCATATACACAGGTAGGCAGCATTTGTGTGCTTACAGGATTCTGTCATTTTTACTCAGGGGAAAAAAAATAGGGACATCCCAGGCAGATTTGCAGACTACATAATTCACATCAATAATAGTTCTGAGCCATACAGTGTCCATTTAAGGGGACTACCCTGCCCATTCTCCATGCTGACTGTGTTGAGTGCTACAGAGCAAATCCCTTAATCTGAAGGCTTCTTGGTTGCAGTCTGATCCTCAGGGGCTGTGGTTTTCTGAACAGCCAAACACAGTCTCCTTACATTGTCTTTAAAATATACTCAAGGATGGGGAAGCCCAAAAAGTCTGAGTTACAGAAGCATTCAGTAAGAATGGCATACCCTATGAATGAGACTAGCATTTGTATTAGCTCTGGAGGTTTTAGTAGCATCCTTCTACTTCCTGATTTTAAAACAACTTGGGGAACTTCCTTTCTTGGGCTATTTTGGAACTTCTGCTTGTAGTTGTGATTGAAACCAAGATCTGTGAAGATGTGTGGTGATGGTAAGCCCCTACTGATGACCACAGCAAACCTCCATACCCAAATACTCAGCAGGTCATGGAAGCCTTGAACACAGTTGAGTTTTCAGCTTGGGCCATTTTGTTGGAGAAAACTAGTGTACATAAAACATAAGAATGTAGGAAATTAGTAGGCTGGATCATTCTCCCGAACCACCTAATCCAGATTTCTATCTCTAATGGCAAATGATGCTACTTGTTTCAGAAATAGTGGCAGATCTCAGGCCTTTATAAGAAGGTTTTTCTTCCAAGCCTGTAGTTTATTAATTTATTTACTCTTGAGAAAAGCATATAGGAGTAGGCTGATTTAGTTTCTTATTTAATTAAAGACTGTTTTCCTAGAAAAAGTTGAAATAATAGTACACTGGTAACAATTCCAGTTTTACCAGTACATCAGCTTCTGTCCCTATGAGCAGAAGAGCAGAGAGTTCAAAAGAAAAATTGCTGGTAGGGAGTCAGAGCATTCTTCTGGGCACCTTCTACCCTCCAAAGTAGAATCACTTAACAAACTTTTGTCTAATCCATGCAGGCTGTCACACATATGCTGCCCTTTTGCATTAGGGCTTGGCAGTGGGACTGTGAGCTTGCTGTCCTTGAAGGGAGAAGAGCCTTTTCATGCCAGAGCCTCTGCTTTTCACACCACTCTGTTCTCTCAGCCATATACAGAAAGAATCCTACGTCGGTTGGTCTCTGTAAAGCAGCATACAGTCATGTTAAAGAATGGGGACATTCACGAAGTGAATTAATGTGTTCTTTTATTGCATTAGTCTTGTCATGCAACAAAAGCAAGATGAAAAATGCTTGAATGAGCTAACACTCAAAATTCTTTGTTTAATTACTCTATTTCTCCCTCAAAGGCACCTTTAATTGATACTTTTTTTGTGCTGTCTGCTAAAGAAGGTAGATGAAAACATTTCCATTAAAGGCACAGCCTTTCTTCTTTGAGTAGTCAGCTGGGTTGCCATGCACTTTTCTCTGACACCCAAGAAGCAGCCAAGAAAAATAAAGACAAGATTTCCAATTTCCAGTAGCTCTATCAGGAAAAAAAATAAATGGGAAAAAATCCCATCACCAAACAAACTCCAAAGAACTAGGAAAGACTTCTATTCTTTCTTGTGCTTCTCAGCAGAAAAAAAAACCAAACCAAAACACAGATCTATACCATGGTATCACAAAAGTGGCATTGCAAATTGATTTTAGCAATTCTGCCTTTGGGTGCCTTGGTAAATTTCTCATGGGAAGTGCATCTGATGCAGTAATACAATAACTGAACAATAACTGAAACTTTTTAAATTACTCTAAACAATGGAAATGAAAAACTGCATCTGAACTGGCTTTAAGAAGAAATTAGTAAGAATACATTTATGTTTTTCTGGTCTTTTTCAGTCATCTCTCTTGGATAAGTCACTTCTCAGCAGACATGACTATCATTGATGGGAAGCAGAAGATGCTCTTTAAGATGTCCATTAGTAAGACAAATACCACAATTGAGGCTGAATCAGTAGGTGCAGCCTTTGTTATTTCCCACCCCTTCAGACCGATAAATTAATTCATCCCCTGACTAATTTAAGAAGTGTGGGCTTTATGAAGAAGTACCAACTTGTTTGAATGTAGGAGGAAAGCAAAAAGTCAGTGAAGCACAGTGGCTTGACTGACCTGTGTGTGGGCTGGATGTTTTACCTGTGAGAAGAGAAAGGGTGTTCAGGGGTCTTTGCAGTTTGAGACTGTAGCACAAAGTCTTTCAGAAAAGTTGGTATATTTTCTTTCCCAATAATCTAGAGCTTAGGCTGATGATTTTAACCAAGGAAAGGGTCTTTCTAAGAACTAAACCAAATTCTTTGGGCCCTGGGGAATGATCAAAATCACTTTCTCCAATGCTGGCAGGAAAAGGAAAATTAGTCTGATTTATAGAGGTGCTTTTCTAAATATGCAGCACAATTATCTGGGTAGGACACAGGAGGATGCCATCATTTTTACTACATGTATGAGCTATGCAGAGTTTAGATGCATGCATGCAGAACAGTTAGGGGAAAAAACAAAATAATCCCAAAGCCCAGCCAGAAAACAAACAGCAGGCCGCAGGAATATTGTACTTCATAACCCATTCTGTGCCTGCTAGGCTACAGAAAACCTTTCCTTCTATTGCTTCAAAGGAGCTGTCCTGTTCCACTGGGCAAAAGCTTTGCTAAGAATTTTCAGTGAGATTGATTTCCACACTAGATTGCAACACATCCAACTGGCACCTGTGTACAGTCACAGCTTTTTCTGAATAATGGTCTACTGTGTCCTAGATTCCTGATGCATTTTTTTGAGACGATAAAGAACTTTAAAACCATTGCTCCCCTCAGGGTGCCTGGTCTCCTCCATTTTCCTCTTTCCTGAGAAGCTTACAAAAAACCTAGAGCTGGGACCCTGAAATTAGCATTTTATGCAGCAAATGGCCTAGAGAAACATTTATGATATGTGAAGCAGATGAAATGCATTTAAATGTTGAACTTAATCTTCCCTGTGGACTTCCTGGAGTTATGCTAGCAGTCCCCCTCACACTAAAACTGTCCAGGGAAATTCCCTTTCTGCCTTTAGTGTCCTCCTGAATGATTATATTTCAAAATTTCTTCAAATTAAAGAGAGATTCTGTCTCTCTCATTTCCATTTGTTTCAAAGGATCTGCTCATCAGATAGCATCTGAACCAGAGACTGTATTACCAGGGTCTATGTGGAGAAAACCAACTAGAAAAGTAGAGCTGGAGGAGGAAAGCTGCCTATGGCTAAACTCCAGTGGGGAAGAGCAGTGGATAGCAGTGATTTCCTCAGGTGAGCACAGATTTTATGCAAGTTGCTCTCCTGAAGTGGAAGCTTGTGCCCTTCATGTATATCAAGAAACATCAGATGGCTGATTTGAGACTCATTGATGAATGCTTAAGTGTTAGATTCACTGGAAAGTTGTCAAGCACTGGAAGAGGCTGCCCGGGGAAGTGGTGGAGTCCCCATCCCTGGAGGTGTTTAAAAGATGTGTAGATGAGGCACCTGGGGACATGGTTTTGTGGTGGGCTTGGCAGTATCAAGTTAAGGGTTGGACTCAATGATCTTAGAGGTATCTTCCAGTCTCAATGATTCTTTGATTCTACAAAGAGTCAAGTGACTGTTCTGATAAGGAAGAGTTACTGTGTCAATAAGTTATGTGTATGCAGAAAGGCTGGGTTTATGGTCTGAGGGTGGGCACGCTTCACTGACTCTGCTGTTGTTGATCCAGCCATCAGTATAATTATTATTGACCTTGCTTATTGTAGCACAGAGCCTGGGCTCAGCCAAATCAGAGCACCACAGGTGACACCGGGACCACGTTTCTGCCTGGCACAGCAGGTACCCGAGGTCTGTGCAAGGAGAGGGTTACCAGCTTTCCAAATGAAGAACCTGCTACTGGTTTCCTGGGAAATGTTTTTATAACCTAAGCATAACAGCCTGGGGAGCTGTGCCCTAAGAGGCTCTCTGAAGTTAGGATGTGGGCAGATCCCCCGGGGGCAGTGACATGCTCATTAGCAGGTCCAGGTTGATGAGCCAGGTGCTGAGGACAAAGCTGCTGCTACCCCCAGCCACCCATCTACATGCGAGCCTCCAGAAGAGCCAAAGTGGTAAATCTGCTGAGGAAAAATAGGTGAGGTTTGTCTCTTCACAAAATGAAGGGAAGATTGAAACAGTTTTAAAAATGACTTCTGCATCATTAAAAGTTTAACTGAACATAAAATTCTTTCACTGAAAAAATAGCATTTCTTCAGCTGAACACCAGCTATTCAAAATGTGAGACGACTTCTTACACTTCTTCCAATTTCAGGACCGAAGTTCCCAGCAGCCTGCCGAAAATAAGATTTTGAGCAGCAGTTCTTAAGAAATCAAGCTCTTTTCAAGTTTCTTCTTCAAGCCAGCTCCAAAAATACCTGTTTGATTGGTTTGGTGTGGGTCAGAAGCAGAGTTGCAGATTTACCCAGCTCACTGGTGGTTGGCTCAGCATGGCTCCAAGCAGAGACTGACTTTCACTTTCAGTTTGGCTCTGAGCTCACTCATGCAGAAGTTAAACTTTGAGAAATCCCCAAACACAAAGCCCAGCCACAGTACTACAGTTAGTCAAGTGTAGGATTTTCCCATTGTCTCTTTATAACTGACTACAAAGTTTCTTGGGGTTTTTTGTTATTTTTCAAGAAACACTTAAGATAGGGGGTTTCAGGGTTATTTTTAGATATATGAAAAAAATAATAAGTAAGAAAATCCATTTTACTTGATATTTGTGAGACATAATCAATAGGGTTACTGCTATTAGCAAAGGGGAGATGGTTTCTCATTGCTGGGTTTCTGGGAAGCTATGATCCAAGGTCACCATGGGTCAAACCTTACAACTGTGGAAAACATTATAACTGTGTGTCTGGCTTTAGTTAAATATTCCTGCTTGCCCAAGAAAGTGAGGAGTTGTCTCTCTAGATGCATCTGGATGTGTTTTGTCCCTTTAGATGCTTATTCTTTTGCCATCCTGCAACCAGGTCTTCATTTTTGCAATGAAGGTCTCTAAGTGACACGTCATAGTCATGTTCTGAGCTGGGAGAAGGGCCAAAGGTGACATCTGGCTTGGGCCTTACAGAACTATGTGAACAACATTTTGAAGATGTTGATGGAAACTATGCTTAGGTGAGGACTGCAGGAGGAGGAAATGTCAATCAGAAGAAACATGTTCTTCTTTTTTCCTTATGAAAACAGGCCAGGAAATAGCCCATGAAATCATCTAGTCTGGCTGCATGTCCACACTGGAATTTCATCTGGTTAGTCTGGGAGCTAGCAATGGGGTTCACTGTGGTTCAAACTTTCACAATGGCTTATTAACAGCATGGTTGTTTTCACATTTTATTTTTCCCAGTTTGCACAGGTACCTCTTCTCCTAACACCAATTTCACCTACTTCTAAGATCCCCATCTTGCAGTTGTTTCCCCTACATGAACGCATCCACACATAACCGAAGTCATCTTCTGATCTTCCTTTTACTTCCTTTTACTGCCCAGAATATCCTTCAGATTCATTCTGCAGGGCTTTCTCAAACCCTTCCACAGTTTTTAAGGAATCTTTCTGCAGTTTCACCAAGTTTTCAAATAATTTAAAAAATACAGACACCAATGTGTCAGACATCCTTCAGTCCCACTGTTTCAAACACTTTTCTAACTTAAAATTAATCTCCTTGCTTCTGCTAATTGTTTTATATATACCCAAAGGTCACATCAAGCTTTGAGTATATAAAAGCTTCCTTACAAATAGTTGTCTGTAATCAATACCTGAAAGATGCTTTAAAACAAGTTATCTGTTCCAGTTTCCATCATCCACCTTAATTAAAGCAAGATATGGACCATGGACACTCAGAGGATAAAAGAGCTATGCTATTCCTTAGGAAAGCTGAGGCCAGGTGCCATGGGCCATGCAGATGCTGTGGACCTTTGGCTACAGGAGAGGTGGGGACAGCTTTCCCAGGACTCTGGGGATGCCAGGAGCCCCAGAAACTTTATACCTGCAGTTTCAAGGAAACCCAAATTCATACCCTAGCAGAATAATGCTGATAAAACTCCTGTATACAGATACAGAGTGTAGAGATTGACTCACAGAGTAGACAAATCTTTTTGACCAAAAGTATTTTTAAGTGCTTGCACACAATGGGTGCACAGTGAGGACAGGATTAAGGTGTCCTCCTGGATGAGTTCTGTGGGGTCAGACACTACAAGAGGCTTAGAAATACAATAGTTGACTATATGTATATTATTTTTTCTGGATTATATTGTTTACTAGGAAATAGATGCAATGAGTTTGGCTAAAATCCCCCCTCCTAGACAGAGGTGGGCAACTCAGTGAGACTCCATTTTGACATTAAAGTAAGTGGAATTTTGCTTTTATGGCTGTAACGGATTTAAAATTAAATAGTCCATCCACTGATGTATGAGTGTTGCATGGGAAGCACCATCCTCCCCTGGGAGCTCCTCAAGTCCCTTGCTTTTCACTGGATGCTGGAAATCTAAGCAATTGCTATTTCTTTCATATGCCAAAACCAGCAGCATTTCTTCAGGCCACACCTTAATGGGATTAAATAATTTCCATGCCCATGTCTCTTCTTATTAATCCACTAATACATGTGGAGCAGTGGAACTATTGTGACTGCACCCCAGCCCTGGTTTCCTTCAGTGCCTGGGTTTTAAAAGGTCTAATTGTAGGCTGGGGGGCTGCCACTTAGTTTTCCAGTAGGGGACAGTAGAAAGTGAGTGCTGGCTGGGACAAGAGAGGAGAAGAAGATGGTGTTTGAGACTGTAACAGGTCTGTGTTGCCACATAAAACCCAAGCACCTGGTCCTGTCTGCAGTACACCAGAGCCTTGCATTGGCTTGGGTGGCCTACAGACACCTGCACTTGCCCTGAATGGAAGAAAGGACATTCACCTCTGCAAGCTGTGGGTCCCTCCATGGCTGCAAATCCTCAAGTGAACTGGGCTGAGACCAACTCGGAATCTTGTGCCCTCCAGTCTGCCCTCCCTCATGCAGGGTTAAGGAGCGCAGATGTATTTTCTATCTCATTGACACCTGACCTCAAAGAGAGCAGAGTCAGAGTGACACAGTGTGAAGCACACCTCCAAGGCAAAAGAATGCTCTCCTTCATCAGCCGGCTGCAGCTTCATCTGCTTGTTGCCTGCCTGGCTCACTCTCCCTTTGCAGGGCAGGTGACAGAGTGACGTGCAGAGTGAAAAACACGGGTGATGCTCCAGTAATCCCCTTCTCTCGTGCAACAAGAGCACACCCACATACACACTGCTTCCTCCCCAGCCCTTGCTTGCTGTGCCAGCTGAGCTAGCAGGGAGCTCAAGGCTGCCGAGAACTGCAAAGGTTTGGCTGCTTTGGTTGACATTTAACTATTAACCAATTTTGTGGAGACTGAAGGGAAAGGTGCTGTTTGTGGGAGGTGATGTGTGGAAAGGAGAAAGAGTGGGAGTAGCAGGTGTCATGCAGTGAGAGCTGTCTGAGCATGATTACACATTTTGACTTTGGCTGTCTTAGTGACAGAGCCCTTCTGGGTCCCTCACAGCCATGTGAGGCTACAGGTACCCATGCTTGGCTAAACCTGGGAGCTAAGTATTCCTGGGCCTGGTTAGCAGAAGATTGCCTGGCAGAAGAGGCACTGCATGACTGTGTGACTGAACTTAAAAACCCTGCCCAATGTGAGACCACATGCAGAGAGTGGGAGGAAACTCTCTGGTTCCATTCTTGCTGGTGGCAAAATAGTCCATACAGACTGACATCATGGCACAATTCGAAGCTGATCTCCAAACAAACCTGGAGACACCTCACCCTGATGAGATGAGACTGGCCTGGCTCTCCTAGCTTCAGTAAACCCCCAAGACTCCCTGTCGGGCACTGCTTCAGGCACACCTGAGCAAGGGAAAGATAAGTGTTATGTGGCTCAGCTCATAGCATTGAGATGACCCTGCTGCCCAGTGTCTTTCCTGATCTCAAAGGTGCCCACTGACACTCTCATAAGTGGGCTGCACAAGGACATGCCAAGGGCCTTTGCATCAGGGTAACAACAGGACTCAGCTCTCATCTGCTTTTCATTCACCCATAAATCTCAGTATTTCTCCCTGGGAGAAAGCTGAGGAGGACAACAAAGTGAATTGTCTCTGGGCATGCAGGAAACCATGTGGGACTCGAAGTAATGTGGAAAAGGAAAATGCCTAACTTTCCTAAGCCTGAAACATTTAGTCTGGTTTTAGCTTAGAATCCCACCTAGGTCAGCTCGGGGCACTGGAGTGGGTCTGTGCAGATTAGCAATGTTCTTTCACAGCTGGACATGAAGAAGGGAGCTAAAGAGACCAGGGCTGCACTGCTGGCACGGCTGGGCCCTGCCCACACCCTGGGCTCAGGGCAGAGGGTGGCTCTTCACAGTGTCCTCACCTGATGGCTGGGGAGATGCTAAACACTGACCACAGCAATGCTGGCATGAGCCTGGTTCTGTGGTGACCTGGCATGGGGAAGTCCATGTTTTTGCTGTCCAAGGTTATCACCCTGCCAAGCAAAGGAAACCTTATCCAAGCTGCCTGCTGGGGATGTCCAGTTTGTGCCAGTTTCCAGATGACATCAAGATGCTGCTGGCAAGGACTGGATGGCCTGGGCCAAGTTGTGATGGGAACAGCTGAGCAATTTCTGAGAAGGACAATCCTGTTTGAGTGATGGGGAAAGTCCTTGACAAAAACATGTTGACTAGAAAAGCAGGTGCCCTGGTGAGCCCCAGGAGATGTCTGGGGCTGCCTCATGCTGCAGAGGATGGGAGGATCCTGGAGGGAGGCTCTGAGTGCCCATGGTGCCAGTGGCCTGCATGTCTGGCACACTGCCGGCTGTGCTGCCCACGGTGCAGCAGCAGCACGAGGGAGATGGCAGGCATGACTGTCAGCCTCGGGACGCCCACAGCATGTTTCCTTTCCAGCAGCAGACAGGATGTTAGCTGTCATGGGTGTTAATTAGCCCGCAATGCAATGCTCCTGATTCCATCAGTGCATCTTTCGGTTTGAGGCTCTCTTCTCAGGCACAGTTTTTAACAGGGTCACAGCACTGAAGCCCCCATCCCTCTGAGGCCTTCTCTAGGTGCAATGGTTTTTTTTTTATTGTAATGAAGAACCCTGAATTCTACAAGCATCACATGAGCACCACTGGCCATTTATGGAGTTTGTCCAGAGGTCTGCAGTGCTGGTGGACTCAGCTAACTCCTAGGCAACATTGGACATGCAGCTGCACATTCCTTGTGGCACACAGACAGGAATAGCTGTGTGTGTGCAGAAAGGTCATGAAAACCTTCTCTGGCTCACGTCAGAGTTTCATTTAGAAGTAAAATGAAATTATTAGCTGTTTAGAGATAAGCTGTTTATGACTGAGGCTTGGACACATAATAAAAGTTTTACTGTCATAAACAAGTTGTGTTGGTGGAAGTACAGATTCTGCCCTGCGTGGAACAGCTGTTCGGGTCAGCATCTGTGGGGGCAGCAGCTGTTGCCCAGCAGCTGGGTGTGGCTTGTCACTGGCCACCTCTTGAGCACTCTGCTCCCACCAGTCCACAGGTAAAACAGAGCAAGTGCTCCCAAGTTTATCTCCAGTGGGAAGACTCCAGCTTATTTCAAGCCCATCATGCAGCACTGTACTACAGAAATAGCAGAACTGGTACCAAAGCACCCACCAGCCTTTGCTGCTGTTTATAACTTCCAGACAGGGAACACTGTTAAGTGGGAACAGGGCAGTAACACCTGAAGACCCTCCAGTCTTTTTAAAGCTGCATGGATGCCTTTATGGTCCACTGCAACTTGGACACCTCTGGTCACACAGCTGTGTGGGCTCTGCAGGCCATCCTGCTGCAGGCTGATCCCTGGGTGGGACATGCTCTCAATTCACCCCACTGAACTCATCTGACCTGAGCCCACTGGGACTGGTGCTGGATCACAGATATGTGTGTGGCAACATCAGCCAGTGTCGGGGCAATATTGTTTCAAAACATATTTACTTCCCGTGTTTTTGGAGTTTATTGAATCCATTTGGGTTGCAGCTTTCATGAAATTGTAATTTATCAAAAGCACAATAAGGAATCACACAGGCCAAGTTTCTAAAGCTCACATTTCAGTTAGGTCATAGGTAGAATAAAAGTTTAAAGGTCTCTATCAACAACAATGACATATTTTTCCCACTGAGAAACTTTTTAGTTTGGGTGATATTTTCAGTGTTACTCTTTTTCAACACAAATGTAACTTTTCCAAAGAAAACAGACACATTCCATAATAATGTCAGGCAGCCTCTGAGTTTCTCAGCAGTGCAATTTCTATGAATTGTTTTGAACCAACCCACACGAGAAGCTGGATACATTATTCTGTATTTATAAATAGGTCTGTTTTCACAAAACTCTTTCTCAAGGAAATTGCTCTTAATTAATATGAAGTACTTTCACTTATTACTTTTATTATAAAAAGAGAGGGATCCTGCATGGATCAGAGTCCTGCTATGCTAAGAGTTAATAAAGAGACAAATCTTACCCTGAAAAAACCTCATCTTTTGGGTTTGCTCCAAGTCTCTGCAGTCCCTGATTGTCTAATACCTACCTCCAAATTAATCAGCCCCATCACTCTATTGAGTTAACTTCTCCATTCCTCACCATATCCTTACCCTTATGAGGAAAGGCAGCATTATTAACCCTGTGTTACAGATGGGGACTTGTAGTGCAGAGGTGAAATGTCATGCTGAAGGTTGTCTGAACCAGAGCAGGGGCTGGATGCCCACTCTTCCCCTAAAAAGCAGCACCCTGACTGCTAAGCTTCCATTCAGCTGGTCCTGTGATAGTATTACATTTTTGTTCATTGGTTTCCCATTGGTAAGTCTATGATGAAAACTCACAGTACTGTTATCAGCTGGTTATACAAGGGAGCTAAAACCTTTAGCTAGTATAAGACTACAAAGGATGAAAAGTGGAAGTCAGTAAAAGTGAATGAAGAGAAAAGTGAAGGGCAGGAGCAGTATGGCTGTCAAGGAGTCGTGGGAGGGTATGGAAAGGAAATTGAAGCTTCAAGCTGACCCATAAAACTCCGTGGTGTTACCAACAACCTCAGTGATTTCACCTTCAGAGACTGTGTTTTGCAGTAACCTTCACTTGACTCATTGACACCTGCCCACTTCAGTTCTGTGGCCAGCCAGAAACCTTCCCACCTCCTTTAACCACAGCCTTCCACACAAGGGTCTCTGCTGTCAGCCCCCTGGCTCTGCGTGACTCGCCCCGTCTGCATCTCTGCAGACACTTGATTGAGCTTTCTCAGCTTGCCATGGGAAGAATAAAAAGGCAAATAAATGGGGTTGCACGATGACAGGAATCAGATCTTCAGTTTTGGGATGGGATCCAGAATCTCTGCAGGAGAGTTCAGCACATGCTGTGCCTCCCTGCTTAGACCTGGCTGCCTGGGCAGGAAGAGGAGCCAGGGTAGCACAGAAAAGACCACACAGAGCCCCAGCACCCCCACTCCTTGTTCCCCCCAAAATTATGTTTCCCTCCACAAGGATAATGCTAGCTTCATTATCAGGTTGGAAATCAAGAATGTCATTAGTTAAATGACTTTCCCAAATGTCACACTAAGGGCTGCAGATAAGACTTGCTTCACTCTCCCAAAAGCCAGTTGAGCGTTGTTTTCAGTACACTGCTCCTCTCAGCTCCTGCAATTGCATCTGCAGTCATGGCAAGGGCTGGTCTGGGTCCACTGACATCTCCCACATGACTTCAATGGAAAACTCAGTAAAAAACCTGTGGGGTAGGAATCCTGTCTCCATGAATATTTGAAGAGGATGCACATTAATTAATTTCTTCCCTGTCAGGAGTGGGCAATGACGTTAGCACCCAACGAGCAACATGCAAACTCAGCCTCAGAGGTACACAAGATATCTGGTACAAATTAAACATCAACTCTCAGAAAATGTCCTCTAGACATCCCAAGGAATAAGTTTCTTCAGGGTCTCCGTTTGTTATGGAGGCTGTTTCCTTTAAAGCAAAAGGTTTGCCTTACTTACTTCCTGAAGTTTGTCATTGGTAGTTTTCCAGTGTAAATCCAAAGGATTTCTGATTGGCACCAGAAAGTAAGCACAGGATTATGCTTATGTTACCTTTTCCTAATGCTACTAATAATTTCTCAATAGCTTCAGAAACCAGACACTTCATTGACTTTTATCTCATGAGCCAACTCTTCATGCAATCCCTGGATCTGCACCAGTTGATTAAAATATACCTAAATAAAAATAAAGCCTGCATGCTATTGCAATAAGGAGTTGGTTTGAGGGCTGGATGATACCAGTTTCTAAACCACTGGACCTGCAGGATGAATAGATTCGTCAGTTTTCTGGAAATTACTTATGGTTCAGTCCTGACTGGGCGTTAGCCCAGTCTAGTTGTTTGTGAAGTTCTGAACGGGAAAGAAAAAACCACATTTAGACTGAGAACAGTTAGGACTGGATGGTTCACAGTTTGGCAACTAACTCACAAATGCTATTGCTGCCATGTGAAATTCATCCTCACTGTATAGTGGCTATGCAGGATAGTGTTCCAGTAAGTGCTCCGTGGTATATGCACAGCTTACTGCCTGCACAGAAAAAAAATCAGGGAATATTTCATCTGTGACTGCTCTCCATCCTGAAAGGTGACAGCTTCTTGAAAGTGGGTTACTTGTAACAATTCCACCTTCCTGCTGTGAAGTGTAATAGAGGCTTTTCTTTTTGCGCTTTTATAGGTGCAGGGGCTTTAGACTATGTCTGCAGACAGCAAGTCTGGAGTGTTGCCCAAGATGGCAGCATTTTTTTAGACACAAGTGACATTTTTCATTTTAAGGCTGATTAGATGGTGCTGATCACAGACACTGAAAAATCACTTTCCACAGGGCTTTGTGGGCCTTCTCTATTGCTTCACACCACAGTGAAGCCACCAGTGGCTTGGTCACAAGGCTGTGAGGTCTCGGGGACAGCCTGTGTGTGCAGCACAAAGGAAGTTGGGTCTGACCTGACTTTCACAACTCTCTTCTGCACCTCAGAGGTTTTGTGTATTCATTGACCCCAATGTATTCAGTAGCAATGAGACTTCATTTTGTAAGATGAGCTGATTCAAGGCCTTGATGGCCATTAACGCTATAAGGCAGGTGCTGATGAATAAACTGGGGCTCTGTCCAGGCTACTGGGATTAGCACAGCTCGAGGGATAGGCTAAGCAGGCAGCCACCCACAGGAGCAAAGAGTGTGAAAACCACCTCAGCTCTCCTGCCCACACTGCCTGGAGAGCGATGAGGAGGCAAGGCTCAGGACAAAGGGAGGGGGTAGCTACTGCTGAACCGCTGCTTGGAGGAGCAAAATTAGGTGCTGGCATGAGCTACAAATTAGCTGATGGCACCAGCAACAGTGTGGATTTGACCACTGAGAATGCTCAGCAGGAGCTCTTGGTAAATGCTGCCTCCTGCAGAAATGAGAGGGAGGGCCCAAACTAAGCACAAAGTGGGGATGAGATATTAAGATAACTTTCCTGCCCAGCACACTGTTTTCATAGACAGATGTCCAAAAACCAAAGCCAGAGGCTGAAGGATGGAGGAACTCAGGGCTGGACAAGAGGCACAATTGCCCCTCCAGCTGATCATCACCATCACCAGCTAACACAGCGATGCTGCTGTCTCCTTCCTACAGTGACATTAACAGCCCCTTTTTCCTGCAGGCATCTGGAGTTTGTAGCTATTGTGGGGTGGAGGGTAGGGTGGGGTGTGTGATAGTATTTTTCACTCGTAACACCTACCAAATTATGGCATCAACGAAAACAGAGCAGTGATTCCTAGGCACTCGTTCAGTATTTGAGTTCCTCCTGTCCTCCTGGGCTGTAGGATGATTCTGGGCTCTGAGATGGAGCCATATGGCAAGCCAGGAGGTGGCACACAGAGCCACTTCACAGACTTCAATCAGGAATGTTTCCATCAAAAGAAAAATGTGTTAAACTCAGCCGTTCTCACAGTCTGACAGCTCCTTATGTTCATGTCAAGAAATGAATGCAAAAAAAATGTGCTCTCTCTGAAGAGAGACATAACTGTCGAATAATTAATAAGTGCTCACACAGCACAACTTGCCCCTTCCCCATGCAAGGAGTGCTCAAGGCCTCATATTTTTGAAAGATAAAGACCCGAGATATTGATACCCTTTCTGCCTTTCCCCTGAAAGATTTTTTTGTGACACATAATGAGCCCACTTTGCAACCACCATGCCCAGTTAGCAGTGCTGTTTGATTAACTGCACTGGATTTATTTGAGGGGAAATCAGGGCATTGAGGTGAAATAGCTACAGTTCAAATAACAGTGTTCTGCTTACTGGAAATAGTTTAATCAAGGAAAGAGGCACTGCCACTAACATCAGTAGGTATTTCCCATTGGTTTGTGTAGTCATAACCTGTAGTAAAATAAGGCAATAAATACTATCACAATCAACTCTTCTGCCTGTTTTGGAGGCTTTGCTACCCAAAAGAAAGAAAAATGGGAGGAAAACAAAGCATCAGAGTGCACCAATGAGAAACTGCCAATGGGGACTTCTCAACAGCACTAGCACAAACTAATATGAACAAGGAGCCAGCCCTGGCAGCCCTCGGCATGGGCTGGCAGAGGTGGAGGGAAGAGGCTTATCTCCTGCTGGGCTTGCACAGGCCTGGTGGGAGGGAAAGAAGAGCAGCTGGATGCAATGCCAGGAAGTGCAGTTCCCACCACCTCTCCCATCCCTCCCATCTACACCAGCAGCCCCCACTGCAGCCACAACTCTGCCAGCTCAGCCACCCCAGGCACCAGAGGTACACTCCGCACCTGTGACTTGCTTGGGGTCCTCTAGTGCTGACAGCACTGAGCCACATGACAGCTGACACTGACAGCAGAGCCACACGACACATGCATGGGCAAGCCAAGTCTATCACCTTGCTCCTGGGCCTCAAACACCTGTGCAGCACTCCATGTACATACCTGGCTGAAGGTAACCATGGCTTGCTGAAACCTTTGCTGAATAAGAGCGATGGTGCTGAACATCGGCGGGAAGGAGCGGTCTTGAGGGGCTGAAAACAGGAATAAGTTTGTTATCAGTTTCCATCCTACAGCAAAGCTCCCACAAAGTTGAGGGATTTGAGCATTTATAGGAGTCATTGCTACAAAGTGTGTATGGGAGGAGAATATGTGTTTTTGCTCTTAAATCCTGGATGTTGCCAAATTTCCCCTTGAGTTGAAGGCTCCAAGCCCCACGGAGGTCGGCACAACAGCTGCAGTCACACAGGGCCAGCTTAGCTCGGGGGCACTGGCCAAGGCTGGTGCACAGCCCCAGCACTGTGGACAAAGCCCTGGGGCCACCAGCTGAGGTGGCACCCCAGGCAGGTGTCTGCCCAACCTGGGGCAACCTCGGCACCAGGGTCTGCACAGGGGCTGCTCAACCTGAGCTCCTTCTACGGGCAGTGGGGAGACATGGACATTGCAGGGCACTGTTCTTCCCTCCCCGCTTCTGCAGCAGGCTTGGGAGAACATGAGCCATGTCCTTTCCCAGAAGTGCCCACTTCTCTGTCCTGACTGTAAAAGGCCTTTGGACCAAAAGGGTTGGATACAGACCTCCACTCTCTGTAATGCAGGGTGAGAGAGGCTGCTCTCAGTGAGCCCAGCATGCAGAGGCAACCAAGCTTGTTCCAATTAGAGGTGGGTAAGCTGCCTCCTCCAAATCCACAGGGAAGCTCCCTGCCTCTTGAAAATCTAAAATTCCTGCAATCTGTGCTTTGGGACAGCAGGTTCTGTGTGGTTGCCTGCCATCTGAACACAAGTATGAGTGCTAAGGAAAGAGGCTATTTTAGGAACAAGTGACACAACAGAGGAGCATCAGAGGCAAGAAATGGTTCCTTGCTGCCAAGTGTTGACATGAGGCCAATAAAGGGCAGGTTACTGCCCTTTTGGGAGGATGCCTGTCTTATTAAAGTCAGTATTTTTTTGAGATACTTGGAAAGCAGGGTTATATATTTACAGAGAACTTTCTGAACATTTGGCCTTATTAACTGAGTGGAAAAAGAACGATTAAAAACACCATCTGCTTTTTATTGAACTTTGTTTCAAATTCATCAAAATTTTATCAGCTTTAACCTCTAACTCGATTTTTACTCCTGAAAGTATGTTAGCAGCATACCACCCCGTGCAGTATACAAATAGCAAACAAGCCCTGCTGGTGGTGTCTGCAGATCTTCTCTGCCATGATCTCATTGAGTCAGTGCAAACCAGCCCAGCACAAAGGGCAGGCACCTGCACCACATGGAGCAGAGCTGGAGGCATCGTGTGCTCCCTGAAGGTATCTGAGACCCTGAGAAGGGTGACAGGGAGCCCAGCTAGCTGAGGCCACCCCATGGTGCCATGGCTCATGTAAGCCAAGCAAATGCAGCTTCCTAGGGGAGATGGGTGATGCTCCCCGTTGTTATCAGCAGAAAAAAGTAAAGCAGAAGCAGAAGTCACCTTTCTCTGGCTGCAGGGAAAAGTGTTGGCACACATGGCCATGAAGCTGCAGCAGCACTGCACTGGGATACTAGAAAACCATTTCCTCCTAGGAACAGGGAAAGACAGGAGAGATTTGTATATTTACTCCTGGTTTATACCAGTTTGACACTGGTATATTTATTCCAGTGGCCTCTCTGTATGTGGGGCCTTGTGTGACAGGAGTAGGCAACACTGCTTCATACCTGCAGAGGAGCTGGTTTCTGAAGGCAATGCTTGTTCCTGTGCCTGTACTATCATGGCCCTTGTTGGTGCCTACCTTTGATAAATATCTACATATATGCAATCTGGAGTCAAATAAATGAACTCTGAAATTGCTAATTATATACATATGAGAGCAGCAAGTCTTTTCTAAGTATTGACTCATTATTACCAGGAGCTCTTTTGCAGTCTGCTGCTCAGCAAAAGGTCAGTATGTAACAAAGCCTGTCTTCCTCTCACAGCAGTCACTGCTGAGCTCATGGAGTTAAACGTGTTTTGGAGAAAGGTTACCCTTCTAAGATCATCCTAAGATGTTGTAGGGTGTTGTCTTCATGCTTGAGCCCACTGGGACTCTGGCTGGGGGAAGTCTTCTAGTTCCAGTTAAAATACCATATTCATGGAAGACATGGTCTATTCATCACTGGTTTTGCAGTATCAGGATAAAACACCAGCTTAGTGATAAACCAATGGAAATAGCTGCACCCTCCAGGGGAAGTGAGGATGAATCCTGACCCAAGCAGAGGCCCATTTTCCCCCAGCTTACTCCCTTGTATGCTGAGCTGTGACCACACCAGCTTATAACACTGTCAGCGCTGTCTGTCATCCCGCCTCCATTTAAACCCACAAGGACTGCTCGGTGCAGGCTCCCAGACAAGATGCCCTTCCAAGGGGCAGACACCAGTTTCTTAATCTGGTGCAACATCCAAGAGGTCGGCCAGGACTCTCTTCTGAGCCCAGCTGGAACCAGCCAAAAGGTACTGTCTGTGCAGAGCAGACAGGGAATGCTCAGGGAAGTGCAACCCTGCCGGCATCCACCCAGAGTGGGCATGGGGCTTACAGCTGGAGGCAGTAGGATGCTCAGGGTGCCTGGACTGGTGTGTCACAGGACAACAAGGAAAGAACACTGCACTGTGGGGAAAAACAGTTTTGTTCCTCTCCCCAAATCAGTGTAAAGCAAATTATTTCTGTTACTACTATTCTTATGTTAACTCTATTCTAGAGTTGCCACAGTTTCATCTACCAAATGCATACAGACAAGATTCAATAAGCTTTATCTTTCAAGTGATGTAAGTATACACATGCATACTTTGACACAAATGAAAATATCAGACCTGATGTTCCTCCTCTCACTCCAAATACAAGGGACTTATTTGATTTATTGAACAAGATAATGTCATGTCATGAAGAAAAAAATTATTCCCCAGTGTTGCTGCTACTTTGGTGGAAAAAAACTCTATGTGATTTTTACTCAACACTGCAGCAGGTACAGAGAGAACAAATTAACTTTGCCCTGTGTTCCAAGACCTGGGAGAACTTGAACACAGTTATGTCAGTATTCACTATCAATTACATCATACTTTCTCTCTTCAGGGGTTTTCCTCCACTTAACAGAAATGTTTCTTTGCTTAACAGAGGATATTGCAGTTTCTTCCACAAGTTTAGCTCCAGCCATTTTTACTCCTGCCTGTGACCTGTTCTCATTCTGAGGCACACAGTAAATAATGCAAGAATGGCATCTGCAGATGGGAGAATTTCAGGAGCACTCACTGGGAGCCATTTGCTCCAGGAAATCACCTACACACACCATGCAAGGGCTCCACCCCAGGCAAGGGCTTCATGCCAGGCACCCATAAGGAGATCTGCCTGAAGACTCAACCATAGCCAGAAAAACAGCAGGGAAAGTCTAAAAAGTATCCCAGTGCTCTGCACATTTTGGTGGGATATAGCTTACTGAGGGTGCTGAACAACCCTTGAACCAAATTATTTCCTTTTTGCAACTGACACAAAAATCAAATCTCCTTTATTATCTCAAAGCACTCCACCAAAAACCCTGAAAATCCACAGTTCAGTCATCCTTCCTCAGATGAGCTAACCACATCCCACTGGTTTATAGGCACAAATGCATTGCTTGTCTTCATTCATTCAGAAAGCCTTCCAAAGTGTGTATACAGGAACATGATTTTGCCATCTGAAGAGATTTTTGGGTGTCCAGACTCCTCAGCAAGTAACAGCCAGCACTAGCTGAAAGCCAATGCCATTTCTAAAACCTTGGACTTCTGTTTCTTCATGACGTTCAGAAATGCCCCCACATCTACTAACGTATTTCTACAATCCTTAATGAAAAACAAAAAGGCTCTTTACCCCTTCTACCACAATAGATGCAAGTCCTTGTGAAAACAGCAAACTCATGTCCTTCTCCTGAGAGAATCCACCAATGGCAGGAACATTGAACGTGAACATCAGTTCACTTTAAGTGATCACTTAAACCACAAGAGACCAAAAGCAGAAGAAAAGAGGAGAGCCCAGAGGATTTCAAGGAGGTGTGGTGGCAGGTAAACCTGCCTTTCCCTGACCAGGTTTTCCCAGGAAACACAATGAAATTCCCAGGGACTTCCCCCAGTCATGTCATGCACATGCATGTGGACGTGCACATGCACATGCAGAGGAGGCTGGGGCAGGGGCAGTTGTGACACCCCAGCGCATCAGGCTGCCAAAAAGGGGAGGAAAAGGGGCTCCTGAGGGCAGTGAGTACTTTAAATGAGCTTTTTCCTGGACCTCTTCCAAATTTTGTCTCTCACCTGAGGTCACTAGCAAGGGGGTGGCAAGAGATGTGGGGATGCCATCCAAACACTCTTCAAGGCATTGGTTTTGCTGCACTGCCAAACCAAACCACCTACAGATGCTCCTGGTTTCATGGCTCAGGATGTGCTTGTGTGAGCCAGTGCTGCTCATCCTCAGGCAGGGCTCTGCTCCCAGTGGGAACATCCCCAGACATTGCTGCCTTGAAGAGGGCAGGGGTTGAGCATGGCAGTGCTATTTGGCATGGGCCAAAGAGGGTTCAGGGCTGGTTTTAACAGTTTATGAGTGATATTATAATTTATACTGATTTCAGATAATTATGCTGCAGTGCCAGGGAGCACTCTCAAGTGCTTCTTAATCTATTAATGCAGAGAAACCCTGAATGGTGCATGCTCTGGCCATTTCTGCAGCCAGTCCCACTAGCTGACATGGCAGATCAGCAGCCCTCTGTGAGTATTTCCCAGTGGGACACAGATGGGTGGCATTTTCTGGTTCCTTTGTCCTTCATGGACCAGGGCACCTCTGTACCCCCCTGGGATCTGTTGGGTGCTCTGCTGCCCCCAGCAGTACCCACAAGAACTGCACCATGAATGTTCCCTTAGGAATTTGTTTGACTCAGTCAAGCAGGCTGGGAAGGAACGTACAAATACATGCAAGAGGAGGATTTCTGGTACTTATTACATCAGTGTGGGCAGAGTTGTCCCTCTGAAATAAGCAGCAGCACTCAATTTAAACTAGCTATCCCAAGGTGTGGGTCCAGGCTTACAGAGGATAAACCAGACTGGAATTTGCCTTGATCTAGTCTACAGTAAAACTCTTTTCCAAAGCTACTTTGTGCCACTATGATCACTCGAATCAGTGCAGCTACTCTGGACTTCTAACAATACAGCAATAAACAGATTTTTGTCTAAATAGGTTTAAAAGCTGACAGCCTGGTTATGGGGACTGATGAAGTTTCCTTTATTGACTGTGCAATCAGTGTGATTTAGAGTCTCCACAGGGGCCTTGCTGCAGGCTCTCCAAGACCCAGCTGTGACAAATCCCCCCCACAAGTTCTGCCAGGCACTGCTGCTGGAGACAGCGGCTGTGGTTCTGGGACCTTGTTCCTCCCCCTCATCTTCCCACCCTCCTGATCTTGTCTTCCCAGTGTCCTGACCTCCCATAGGGCCAGTTATTTGTCTGGCATCACACCCCTGCCTTCCAAGGTAATAAATGACTGAGGGAAGCAGCTTTGCACTGGACCTCATTAACCGCAAACGCTGCCGTCCCCTCTCCTGCCCCACCACGCAGGCCAGACATCCATGGCTATGGGCAGCAGACACGCATTTCTCAAGCTCCCAGGAGAACCCACAGGTCTGTGGCAGATGGTGCACTGGGCTGATGGATGCACAGGGCTGGGGAAGCTAGTCACCCTCCTTGCCCCTTGGGATCATGTCCCAGCACAGCCTGGCCCTCCTTGTGATGCTCCACTCCTGTGCCGTTGCAAGGGATTTGTGGATGTTGTTAGAATTGAAAAAAGTGGGAGGTAAGGTGAAGAGCCTTTATTGGTACTGTCTTATTCCATTTTCAGAGGCCACTGTTATTCTGAAGAAGCATCAGACTTAAGCAAAATAGATCCACAAAACTCAAAGAATAGTCAAAGTGCAGCAAAATGGATCTATCCCCATGCTATGGGTCCAAGTACTGGAACTGCGTTATGTCTAAAGAAAATAGCAATTTTTAAAAATGTATATTGAAAGGTTACTTTTTAATAAAGCTAAGTAAAAATTGACCTTGGGGCCACCAGCATCCCAACATTCTCTGCTAAACAGTCACCTACACTTTTCTTTTTATTTCTTGTCTACATTCACACCAGAAACATAAAAATAAAGAGTAGTTAAAAATAAAGAAATGGGAAGAAGAGAGAGGAAAATATGCATATCTGAAATTTTCTATTTTTTTACAATTTTTCTACGGACAGCTTTGAAGAAAATGTAGCTATTATTTGTTTCTCGTTTTTCCTCTTAACTCCTTTTTGTTTTGGTTTGGTTTTTTAATGTAAACTCTTTCTTATTGGAAAAAAAGTCTATTTTTGCTAGCAGCCCTCGTTTTGAAGAGCAGGAGGAACACTGGAAAACCAGATCAGTTGTCATGTAAAATGACAAACTTTTATATTTAGAAGCACTGAAGCTACCACTTATGATCCACGCATCTCTGTGTAAGGGAACCATGCAGAGAGCCCCTCATTTTTCTGTGGAATAGTCTGTGTGTCAGAGCTGACAATGCCATGAAGAAATGTCACTTTTTAGTGCAGAGATTCAGTCGTGGGTAATATTCTTTTTGTTTCCCAGCCGGCACCTCGCTCCTGTCTGAGGTCAGACTAAATGATGTAACGCTCCCTTCTGGCTTCGCAATCGATGGGCTGGTGGCCGGGGCTTCTCTCTCTGCTGACAGGAGGGTTCGCTGCAGCTGAGACCCCCCCGGGGACCAGCTTTGGTCCTGGGCTCACGCCGCACCACCAGGTGCTATGGGACAGCGTTCACTACACCCACCAACGTGAAACATGTTTCTTACAACGATGTTAAACCTCTCCACAACAACAACAACAAAAAACATCTTAAACTCTTCCCCTCACAGAGATGTAGCCAAGAAACTCGCCAGCTTTATTTTAACCAACGTCCATCTACTCGTGGCTGAGAGCTTTATTTTGTTTGTTCCGTTTTTCAAGACTCTGCTGCCCTAACACGGTGGCAGAGCAGTTTGACAGTGCAGTGACATCGTCACGCAGTCTCTTTAAATTCCATTTCTGGCAAGAAGGGAGGAACTGCGCATCGACCTGGCCTTTGCTCATCTGACCCTGACTCCACCCGGCTCTCGTGGCCCCTTTCTCGGGATGAGGAGAGCTCTGCGCCGTGGGGCAGGGACCACGAACCCGCGGAGCCCAGAAGTCCGGGACCGGCCCAGCGTCCTGGGAGCGCATCTCCAGTGCGCGGGAAGTCTTGGGGTTTGCTTGTCACCGGATTCAGGACAGGCTCAGATCCCCGGCAGAACCTCAGCAATCTCTCTGCCCAAGTCACTCGTGGCAGCAGCAGCCGCATCCCCTCTCACACCCGGGAAGGAGCGCGGCTGCCCCGCGCCTCCACCCCGGCCCT
>VWZP01006945.1:2908213-2942961 GCA_013396995.1 Dicaeum eximium
TCCGGGTCCGGGTCCGGGTCCGGGTGCGGGTCCGGGTCCGGGTCCGGGTCCGGGTGCGGGTGCGGGTGCGGGTCCGGGTCCAGGTCCGGGTCCGGGTCCGGGTGCGGGTCCGCCTCGGGCGCGGAGCCGGAGCGAGTGAGCGGAGACCCCGGCGCCGGCCGCCCCCGGCCCTCCCCGCCGAGGGAGGAGCCGCTCCCTCCCGCAGCAAACCCCGGGGGTCCGCCGGGATGCAGAGCGGGCCGCGGGCAGGGCTTGGCAGAAAAGGGGAGGCAAAAATCAATAGGCGCGGGGAGAAATGAAGTGAAAAGTGACTTACAAAGAGAAAACCCTTCACGGGTTCTTCACAGCCAACCTTTCACAGCCAAGCCCTCCCTGCCGGGATTATTACTGAGGCAGCGCGGCAGGTACGAATGTAACACCGTAGGGTGTCAGACATAACGAGCACCAGTGCTGGGCAACTTGCAGTCCAAATTTGTGTCCATCACGCATGAAGGAATGAGGGATGTGACCAAGTGGCATAAGGGATGGGAGTCTGTGTCACTACTGGCCTGGATGTAAAGACTCTGTAATGTCCTCATCATCCATACAAGTGTCCACTTAGGTCTGGAAAACACATTGTCATCGTTGTCCTGGGCACAGGTTTGGGGAATCACCCTTTTAATTCTGGTAAGAATAGCACAGAGCTCTTAAGAAACTGAGACTGGATTTCTACTAGCCAACATTCTCCATCTTCTTATGGAAATCTAAGCGACCCAAGTGCTGGGAAGCTTTATCATTTCAAAGTGCATTATTTCTTCTACAGACTTGCCTGTACTGAGCCATCATATTTCACAAGTGACCTGCTCTCACTGAATTGTGCTGCTTGGCAGCTGAAGTTGCAGGATTTGTTTCAAGTGATGATGAATTGTCTCCAGATGGGACCCTTGCTCTTGCAGTCTGGATTATGGTCTTTTCTCTAGGAAAAAAAGCACAGGAGCTGCTCTTTCCCATGAGAACGACAAATGTCCTGTCAAATATGGGCTGGTTAATAAGAGCTCCAGTTTGTCCTTGAGGAGGGGGAGGGATGAGTTATCATGTCCCTAACTGCCCACAAGGCACTCCTTAGGAAAAATACCCAAACAAAACAGCAAAATACAGCACCTTTCAAAACCACCCAGACCCCCTGAAAGGACAGGTAGATACAGATCCCCACACTAAGTTGCTTCAAATGACAGCAGCTCTGCCTCCGCTTGTATACAGCCAGCTGCTGCCAATCAGCCACCTAGTTCTGCCAGCATTTTCCTCCCTTTCCTGGGTCTCTGTGATCCAGGGATTTCTGGAGGGCTTTTTGGTTTGTTTGGGTTTTTCCCTCTTGTATTTTTTCAGCTTTATTACTGAGAACATCACTTGTAGAAAATCTTAACAAAACTTCATTCCAAGCTGCTGGGTCCGCTCTGTGACATCCTCTGGCAGCCTGCAAAAAATCAACAGGGAAGTTACATGAGATTTGGCATCATCACTGCAACTATTGTGAAGGCCCTGTTAAGCCCTCCAGGACATGAATGCAAGCCAGATTTTCAGGAAGTTGCAATATGTTCCTGGACAGCATGATCGGCAGTGATTGATTTCTACATTTACAAATGCACTTATTATTTTACATTAGCTCAAACTGGATAGATAAGAGAAGTGAAAAAGACCATTGCTTTGCTTTTTAGATCAGAAATGTTTTCTCTATTGCTGCAAAGTGAAGAAATTTTTTTCTAAGGTCGCACAACATCTTGGCTGGGACCTTTCAGCATGTAAAATACTGGCTAATTTAAAGGTAACAACTGAAGACTACTGAGAGAAATCAGAATTGCAAACATGGTCATCTTATTTCTTACAATTCATATTTCTTTTGATGCTTTTGCTAAAAAAGGAAACCATTTTGATCTGCACAAAGCCTCATATGTTTTAGCAGAATAAGATTAACTGGGATGCCTAATTAAAACAGACAATCATCAATTGAGATAATAAAAAATTGCTATTTGAAATTCCAAAGAGACCAAGAAGTTAAAGTGACACTAATCCAAGAGCTTAGCAGGTTTCCATTTGCAGATACTTAAGGAAAAAAAAAACAACAACACCAATGTGAAGACGCACTCTGGAACAGAGCCCAGTAAAATCAGAGAGGAGTCTGTGAGCTCCTGTGATGCTTCATTACCAAAGCGCCTGCTGCTTGCCAGCCCGTTTGCTTTTGCACTCCATCTGCCACCTCTTGTACGTATTGAGACCCAGGCTCTGCTACCAGCACTTGTGCTGACAGCTCCCCTCAGGTGTCCCCAGCAGCACAGCTCGGACCACCTGAACAGTGCAGGACCCGGGCCAGCACCCGGGTTTTCCTTGGGACTGGGACGGCATTTCACTGGCATTCACTCAACACAGCTTTTTGTCACTCCTGGAAGCTTTATGCAATACAGCAGCAATGTTATTGTTGTTATAGTTGTTGATAATAATAATAATAATAATAATAATAATAATAATAATAATAATAATAATAATAATAATAATAATAATAATAATAACGATGATGACACTTAGTTCAAAGAATTTCTGTCAATTCTCCAACCTGCAGTCTCTTTCACATTTATTTGCACCATCTGAATCTGACTCAGTCTTCTCCGCCTGCTGTTACTGAGCGATCAGCTCAGAGGAGCACATGCATATGTCCAGGTGTATGAGCACATGGACCAGCCTGTGACTTTGTATGTGCACGGGAGTGTGGTGGGTTAACCTTTGCTGGCTGCCAGATGTCCACCCAGATGCTTTCTCATTTTCCCTCCTGAGCAGGACAGGGGGACAAAAGCAGATTTAAAAGAAAACCTTGTGAGTTTCCTGATCAATCCTTGGCTCCTGAGCTGGTGAATCATGGATGGGAACCAGGGAGCCTCGGGTGATGTGTATTGCCAATGGTGTGCCATGGTGGCACCCACGGCCACCTGCTGTTCTTTGACGTGCAGCAATCCCATGACACGGGAATCCTCCAGGAGGCTGGGCAAGGCAAGCAGATGTTTTAACTTTTCTGAATGGATGGCAAGTGCATCAAAAGCCCATCACTGCCTTTTTGGGTCCTTGAAGTACCCTCTCCTGAGACAGTCTATGCCAAGGATACATGGGGCCTCTGAGCTGGTCACAGTAGTGTACTTTTGCCATTTGTCTCTTGTTAAGCTCACGTCAGCCCCCAGTACAGACAGCTTTTGGGATCTCCCTGTCAATCCAGAAATCCAGGTGGGTTCCTCTCTGACATGCCATAACGGCATTAGGGCACACTGTGCACCAGTGTCTAGCAACACTTTAGACTTCTGCGGGTCCAGTGTGCCAGGCCATCAAATCCACACAGCCCAGTAAAGCTGGTCACCCCTTTCCTCCTGATGAAAGACAGTGACCCTCTATTCTAGGCTGGAGACCCTTGCAGTGTCAGACCAAAGTCCCTTCACCAAAATCAAGAGAGGCAGTCTTGATCCTCTTCTATAGCAGGGAAACTGCTGATTGCCTTCCATCGCCATCTCAACGGCAGCTGAACTGACAGCACTTGTGGATGGCCCTCCTTATCATCTCTCTTCCCAATCAACGTGTGTACATGGGCTCCTAACTCAGAGGAGGGTCACCATCCCACTTCCTCATGAGGTCACTCAGGAGGAACCAGAGAGTGGCACACAGCATGTGTCTGGGCTGGGCCCTGACCTGTGGGGATGGGGAGAGAGACAGGTTTTCTGTAAAAGTCAGAGTCAGTAGGATGCTCTCTCCAGCTGATATATTCAAGCCTGGTCCGTCCATCTCTCCAGGCAGATGGAATATAACACAGGTGAACTTCAGACAACTCTTCTGCACTTGCTCATGTACAGCGGCCATCCGCATCTTTGGAGACATGGCTGTCATCCAGGTCACTGTAGAAGACTTTCCAGCACTGCTAGTAGTCTCACATATTGGATGCCCTCTTCAGCAGTAGTGGCAGAAATCTGGTGGCTTGATGTTTCAGCATATTTTGAAGTCTGCCCAAGTTTTGGGGCCGGTCATTTCTCTCACTTCCTCTTCTTGTTTCCTTGCTGAAGGACCAGCTGCCTGACCAGATCCTTCCTCCTCCTGCTCCTGTACTAATTGCTGCATTGGACCCATTGACCTCTGCATCCAGAGATTCTTTTTGACTGCTGAGGTAATTACTGTAGTTGGGGCTTGGGTCCCTATCTTATCCATAGGCTCAAGAAGCACAAAGAAAGCCCAAGAGCACCAAGAGCTGCTTGGTTTCACTGGAGCAGGCAAGGCACCCTTCCATCAAGTGCCAGTTCAACACGTTTGTAGAGGTGCAAGATCACAGGCTATGGGAGGTGATAACCCCGCCAGGCAGCCACCAAGTCCTCCCACACACCACGCAGGCACCCAGGGATCAGTGGCCTAAAGCCTTGTCACCTCACTGGCAAACTGGTTCCTCATAACACCAGACCAAAAGTTGGTTTCCATGCAAATGACAATAAGATGACATTAGTCAAGCAGCTTAGATAAGGATGTGGTGAGGACCTCTGGAGAGGAAGGCAGACACATCAGTCCTGGAGGGGAAGGGAGGGGAAGAGAGAGGTGTGATCCCTCGGCTCTCCACAGGACAGCCCTCCTGGCACAGGAGCAGTGCCTGTGCCAGGGCCAAGCACAAGGCTGCTGCTTTTATCAGAATGCTTCCAGGCACCACAAAACACAGAGATAAGCACTGCAGCGAAGACAGGAGCTGAAAGCAGCCACTGCAGAGCCTGAGGCTGTGTTACACTGTAAATCAAGCAAGCCCTGTGACCATGTAGAAGCCTGCCAATTATCAGCTACTGCAGCTATAGTACGCCCAGATCAAAACTGGCTTTATCTCATGCCCAAGAAAAAGGACCGGTGGGTTGATCTTGGCTGGCTCCCAGACATCCACCTGGATGCTTTCTCACCCTGCCTTCTTAATTGGATGGGGGGAGAAAATAAGATTAAAAAACACCTCAAGGGTCAAAGACAGTTTAATAAAAAAAGCAAAGGCTGTGCATGCCACCAAAGCAAAAAGAGGAATTCAGTCCCTGCTTCCTATCAGCAGGCAGATGTCCAACTACACCCTGGGAAGGAGAGCCTCAGCACACATAATGGTGGCTTGGGAAGACAAGCACCATAATCCTTCTCTCCCTGAGCTTCTATTAAAATGGATGTGCAGCTTCTCCTTCGTGTGCTGTTTGCTCTGTAGGTTGGATCAGAGGGCTGGAAGTGTGATCTGCTGAGCCCTTGGCAGGGACCATGCAGTGAAGGAGTATCCTAGCTCATGTGTGCGCTGGGGGCAGGGGTGTGCCTCTGCAGCCCAGAAGGTCTCTGCTGGAAGGAGATTTAGCAATGGAGAGTACCTGACTCTTGCATTGGGCCACTTGATCCTTTACACCTGGGGAAATGTTCACTGCAGAGCTGGGGGCCGGCACCTTGTAGTGTGGGTGAAGCAACATCTGTGCCTAGGTTGGTTTGTTCAGCTCTCCAATTGCTCTTGAGGGACTCTTCTGGTGTTTATTTCCAAGTCCAGAGCTCATGTCACCCCCAGATGGACTTTCCTGTTCAGGTCAGCTAACAAGGTGGAGGTGTGTCATGGATCATACTGCACGTAGATCAGGCACTGCAAATTATTTGAATCTCCATATGCCAGGATATTCTACAACACTGCTCAGAACTGTATCTTGAAGGGTTTGTACACTGGAAAAGAGGCACATCTGCATCCTTTTCTTTTTTCCAGCCCTGACTGGCAAGAGCTGCTTGCAAAAGCAGCCAGTCCCATGTCCCACAGTCTGGAGGGAATCTGGCATCAGGCAGCATGGGATGAGGCAGAATTTGTCCCTTGAGGCCAAACAGCACCAGAGGAGTTGCTGGTGGATCCTGAGCAGTGAGACAGCAGGAACGCATTCCTTCTGGAAACACAGCTATAAATACATTGCAGAATGCTTGCTGAGCTCTCCCTCCAGGTCTCCATGAGAGAACATGTTAGTATTTAATACAGGCAGCTACTTAGCTGGGGACTGGGGTAGGAGCAGTGTCAAGGATCTGTGCCAGGAGCTCTGCTCTTGGGAAAGCAGCCAGAGATGCTGGAGGAAATGAATCAGCAGTGGCAGCTCTGGGACTGCAGACTAAATGCGTTTAATGCAGTGTGCAAACAGAACAAGGCTGATCCCTGCACAGGGTTTGGTAATAAGCCCATAATAATCTGTGCTTTTTGAGGTACAGCGTGCATTTCTCAGGTGGCTGTTGAGTGTTTAATTTGGTTTTATACAGCGTGCTCTACATGTAATTGGGGTTTGAGTCTGTGTATTTGATTTCAGAAGTTCAGCAGTAGAAAGAAGGGGGTGTCCTGTCATTTCAACTGGACAGTGGGACTAGATTTCCACATGGACAATTTTCCTAGACATATTTTCAAAGCACTTAGGAGCTTGAGCTCTTCTGAAAATTTTCCCAGGTTTTTTTTTGCAGCCCACGTGGGATACAAACTTTTTGAAAGATTTGCTCCAGAGAACAACTTCTGGTTTTCAGTGGTTTAATTTTGCCACATCCTTTTTCTTCATGAATATTGCAAGAAGATTTCTGTGACAACCACAAACAGAAATTCAGCATCCTGCCAATCTGCGTACTGAAGCCTCTGCTTCACTGTCACAAAGTGTGCTGGAGCTGTGGCACACAGTTTGTCCCACCTTCAGCTGAGTCACCTCATAGTGGTGGTGGAAAGCTAATTCTGGCAAGAAGGTGACAGGGGCTACTTACTGGGACATCCAAAAAGATACTTGAATATAGGCAGGATAATGTTTTTCCTCCAATCTCAAAGGACACACTGAAACAGCTCTGCTGAACATTATGAAAGCTGAAGTGTGGTGTGGAAACATTTGGCAGCTGCAGCTAAAAAGCCCTGAAACCCACAATCGTAGTGTGGACTGAGTAGAGGACGTGTGGCCTTGTCAGGGGCATTGGACTGATGATCTTGAAAGGTCCCTTCCACTCCAAACCATTCTGAGTCTGTGCTCGTACAGTGGACTGAGTAGGGTGACCCTAAGTTTTGGTTCCTCGCGTTAAAGTATGACCAGATTTCCCAAAGGGTGGACACCGTTGGGGTTTAGCAGAGGAGGGAAATTCAGACGGGTGTCACTAGTGCAGGGTGTGCAATATGCAATAGGTGACATTCCTTATGTCCTTCCCCGCGTTTCTCCAGCCGGATTGCCGTGGGCTGTCCTGCCCTCTAGTGCCTGCAGCGCCCGCTCGCTCTGGCCTCTCTCCGCTCCCCCGTGTTCACGCTCACTCACACAATGGATGATGCTGCGGCTCTGAGTTGGGAACAGGAACTGGAAACCCCCGTGGCCTTCCCTGTGCGATGATGAGTGCAGAGCCAACCTGGAGGAGAAGCCCTGTGGGAAAATGAAAAGCTTCTTATCAAATCCACAGAGGAGTCAGCCTTCTTATCAAACACAGAGTCCAAACTTTTTCTTTCCAGCTAACATACCCAGGACAGCAATTTTCCTCAATGCTCAAAAGAACCTGCAGCTGACAACTTCTGCAGCAGCCAGGCACCCTGCAGCACCCGTGCCTGGCTGTGCAGCCCCATGTGCAGTCAGGGCTGTGTGCCAGACCCTGTGTGCTGGGGAGCAGCAGCCCCTCTGGAAGCCAAGACCCACATCCAACCACCTACCTGCATTTCTGTGTCTCCTCAGCTCTGGGGTGATGGATCACATAATCACAGTCTCTTTTTCTAAAGCATCTTGAGGGTCTGAATGACTTCTTGATTTCTGACTTAGTGGTGACAGCACATAGGCTTTCTGAAGAGGATGTCCCTCTTCCTCTCCACGTTCCTGTCCCTTGGGTTCATGCATCTCTGGCTCACAGTGTGCTGCTTTTATCTATGTGTCTCTGAATACTTTTTAACACTCCCAAGGAACCTGTGACTGGTGAGGATGGGACAACACCCTTGCCATTCATTCCATTTTGTCCAGGGCAGACCCTGCTGCTGGCTGCCCTACAAAATGAAGAGGCATAGGCTGCAGTGCCTCAGCTAACACGGTCACGGTGCTGTGGGACAGGCACTGACACGGAGCCTTCACATCTGCTGAGGGTGAGGTTGGGCACACAGAGACCACCACTGCATTTTGCTCTTCAGGAGCAGTAGGGGTGGGGGCTGACTGGGAGTGCTTTGAAAGCCCCACAGCACAACCACAGGCATTGGGAAGCCTTCAGTGACATCTCCTGATGTCACCCCATCTATTCCAGGACATGGCTTCTGCAATGCTGCCTTTCAGTCAAGACCTTGCAATTCAAGGTCTCATAATTTACCACACACTCAGCTGCAGATGGAGATTTCTGGAAGATCCAGAGAGCACACACGTGGCCCTTTCTGGAGGAAGTGGTGTTGCTCTAAGTTTAATTGAGACTTGCTCAAATCGAGAAGCAGAGGCCACTGCACCATCAATTAACGTCACATTTTGTTTGTGTTCCTGCAGAGTGGCTGCCAAGCTGCCGAGACCAAACCTGGTCTTGCTCAAGCTCCTGCTCTCTCTGCTCCACCACATCAGCCAAAATGCTGAGACCAACAGGATGGACTCCAGCAACCTGGCCATCTGCATTGGCCCAAATATGCTGAGCCCAGGGACGGAGAGCGCGCTCCCGCTGGAAGTGCAGAAGGAGATGAACGACAAGGTGCGGTGAGCTCACCAGGCAGCCGCTCCCTCTGGGGCAGTTTAGAGCCACCCACAGGGATCCCACTGCCACTGCAGCAGCTGAACAGAGCAGCACCCCTGGACATTGGGGGCACCCTGAGCTCAGGTGTCCCTCAGCCTGCCATGGGATGGGCCAGGCTGCCCCTCATGTCACCTCCTCTGAGCAAAAGCAGCAGCTGCCCTGCAGCCCCCTAAGTCACAGCACAGCTCCTGCAGACTTTGCATGTGGAGGGCAAGGGGCACCTGTGGGAGTTGTCACCTGTGGGCCCTCGGGCAGGGAGGCCAAAGCTGTGGCTGATGGTGTTTAGTCTGTACTGGGGCAGATCCATTTGTCCGCAGCATCAGGCTCTATCCCCCCAGAGTGGACTCACCCTTGGACTTTAAGCCAGGATTTTGGCAGAAGCCACCCTGCTCTGTGCTGTCCTTCCTACAAAGAAAGCAGGCAGGGTCAGGAAAGAATTTTCAATACATCTTGACTGAAATGGGCTGTTTTCTGTGTGCAGGTGACAGTGTTGGTGGAGTTCCTCATAAACAACTGCTGGGAGATATTTGAGGGGGACATTGCCTTCCCTGCCTGCGCCTTAGATCACCAGGGCACACAGACAGCTCCACAGGTACGGGAGTGGACTGGGGATGTCACCAACTAGGCCAAATTATTGAATTTGATATGTGAGTACATCTGTGGAAACACAGAGAGTTGCTGGCAGTTCAATATGTTAATGAAGTGTTTTTCTAGAGGAATGTCTTCCAGAAGTTCAAAATTACAACACTCACAAACCAGAGTTAAATCCAATGTTAAACACCTGATTCAAGCACATTTTGTTACAGATGTGCTGAGACTTCAAGGATCTTTCTGGCAGGCTTGAAAGAGAGAATTTTTCTCCCAACCTAACAGATCCAGAGGTCTTTATTTTGTCACTGCTTCTCAGGAGGAACAGGCTATGAAAAGAAAGACACATTTTCAGTACCGCTGATATCCTATCTTTGTCCTTTTTTGCACTCGCCTTATCAAAGTTAACTCCTTCAAGAAGTGTTTGTTCTTCAAGGTGAGATGAAACTCGAAGGTTTCGATGCTGGCTTCAGAAATCTGTGGTGTGAAAGGTCCTCTCAAAAACAATTTTCAGAAGAGCAAAACACATTACAGAGAAGGTGACATTACAACATGCGCAGATGCCTCATGTATGTTTTTCGTTGGGTTTTGAGTTTTGATTTTGTTTGCGTTTTACTGTTCATTTATTGGTTAATGTTTACCTTACTGAATTGTCAAGTTTAAAAATCACAGCAAAATCCTGCAGTTTTGCTTTCTAGAGCTGAATTCAGAAGAGCAGCAAGTGAGGTGCACACAGGGAGTGAGAAGGTGCTTTTCTGGAGATATAACCTTCTCTATTTTTCACCCAAGTAGAAAGAGGAGTACATGTGGCCATGCAAATAGGAAGAGGAGAGGTGCAGTTCCCCAGCCACTCTCAAAACAAGTCTCCTGTATGAACAAAGCTTCTGATGCAAAACCTGGGCAAAATCAGAATGGAACTTCTCCTCACAGAAGATATTGAAACAAAAAATTCTTCAATTTACACCATGAGGTTAAGTGCAAGATTAAGGAAGATCTCCATGTGCACTGGTTCTGCTGCTTTCAGCTAAGAACTACATCACTGGGAAATGCTGTCTCCTACAAAAGGTGTCCAGCCCAAGAAGGGGCTGGGAACACAGAAACAGGGTCCAGGTAAGTGCTTGGCTTCTCCCTGGCAGTCCCCACAGGGCTGTGGGAGGGCATGTGGTGACTCACTCCAGCCCACTCACCACTTAACCCCCAGCAGCACTCATGATTCTCTCTGCCTTAGCTGACACTGGTCCCCCACCTGCTGAATTGCTGCTGTGTTCATTGACTCAGAAGGGCTGTGAGATCTGGAACCCTTACAAGGCTATATGTAGCTAACAGTAACAAAGAGCAGGTGTTTATCAACTGCTTTTCAGGCACACTAAATATCTTGGTGGCTTCCTTGGTTCCAGTGTTTCCCACCACCAAAATATCCCATGCTATATACAGACCTGCTTAGTGTTTGCCCCTGGCATGGTGCATGGTCACCATGTGCTTTTGTCAGAAATAAATACACTTCGGAAAATACATCCTTGTCAAAAATATTTAATTTGGGATGAGCCATTCAAACTCCTACACAACCTTTAAAAATATTTGAAATTACTTTACTGTCTGTTACCACCAGATGTCACTGATAACTCTAAGCAAAGCACCTTTACCTGTGATTAGAGCCTTCCCTCAAAGGCAGGCCTGCACACCCACATACTTATTGCCCACAGTCTGCACCATGGCCAGGCGTGGTTGATGGTGCAGACATTATTTTAGCATTTGTCATGCAGAGGTTATTCAGTGTAAAGCCCTTCCTAGCATCACTCCTGCTTATCACACATTTTGGGCTGTGTCATATTTTTCTCCAGGATCTCTCCAGGTTGGATGGACATAGGCTTAGGGACTGGGCTTCCCTAAATGTACAGCTGTGGCAGTGACCAGGAGACCAGTGTCAAGCTTACTGATGCAACCTGGCAAGGTACCAAAAAACACGTTTTCCATAGTTTAAGGTAAAAATAAAACACCTGAAAACTGAAACGGTAATAAAATTCCACCTTTGGGCTTGTACCAAAATGGTTCTAATGGGCAACAGAGGATTAGGATAATCTTTTGAGAGACAATCAAGGAGATTGATGTGGCTGCTACTGAGGGACTGCCAGCAGCCACCCTCTCCTCTTTGCCCAGGGCAGATGGAGCAGACAGGCCCAGCTAGGATTGGCTTGGGGGCTGACAGGGAGCTGAGAAATGACCAACAGGAAAGCTAACATCACATCTGCCTCTCCAGCCCTGACAGTCTCACACAGGCACCTCAGCAGGCAATGGAGCAAAGGCGACTCTTCCTAAAGGTCTTTAGAGTGTTGTCTGCCACATGTGCTGACCTAGCAGGGTAGATCCCAGTCTGAGAGTGGAATATCAGGAATGACACCATTCAAGGACCTGACCCACACCCCATACCCTCAAAAGGGTTCACTGGACCTCACTGGACCACTTAGATGTGTGACCTCAAAGGCAGGCGTTGCCTTCCACCCATCCTGGGCTAGAACTATTCAGTGATAATCAGGGCAGCTCTTGCTTAGATGGAAAAGTTCCCTTGGAAGGTGGCACCCTCTCTGTGGGTGGCTAAAAATCAGAAGTAATGAGATATAACCACCAACAAACCCACTCGGTGGTTTGAGGATCAACAGGTTTGAATTTGGTAAACTGTGTCTACAGTAAGATGGTTTGAGGTCAAAATTAGGCTAGCACAGCACAGACACATTCTAAAGATTAAACGTTCCTCTGTAAACTCTGGGGTTTATGTCACAGTAACTCAACATACTGTGCTATATGTTTCATTTATCATTAATTCCTAAAACAATCCTAATAGATGTCATCCCTCTGAAACTAGAGTCCTCCATGCTCACCCCACCTGCTTGTTAGTATTTGAGAACAACTGCTCTGTTTCTTTCGGTGACATGCAAGATGGGAGTCAGAGGCTGGCAGTGAAAATTTGGTTTAAGTGTTGAAGTCAATGGGACCAGGGCTTTACAATGGTTTTGTTTGCATGAGAATGGAGACTCTTATCATGGCTTCATATAAATCAGTCTTATTATGGCTTATTTTAGCTGCTTTAAAATAAATAAAAAAGACATTAAGGTGTGGCATGTGAGAACTGTAAATATTTAAACTTCTTTAGTGGAATATTAAATGTCAGTTTTAGGGATTACTCATTACTGGATGTCCTCTTGTATCTTTACAAGAGACTTAGCATCACTAGGAGGATTGCTGTGGATATTTGCAAAAAGATTCAAGCCACTGAATGCTGACTTTAATATTTGTTTTAGAAATTGTCCAAGGCAAAAGTGGTCAACTGGAAGATTTTTATTTCTGCCATTTGTGTCTTGTGTTTTATTGGCTGGAAAATTTAGTTAGAGGGTGTTGAGATGTAGTATTTAAATTATCTGTGATGTTATCTTTATTCTTAAATTTTTGTAAGAAAAATTAATTGTTTATACCCATTGCAATAATTCAGTATTATGGTTTAATAATTGGTTTTATAGTTGGTTTATGAAAGGTCAAGAACACTCTGAAGAGAAATTCCAAGGTTTGTGCATCACTGCTAATCTTCACATAACATTTAAAGTGTTGTTCAGAAAGTCCCTGTCCTCACCTACCTGAAGTGATATGGAAAACTCACAAGTAGAGAAAAGAAAACACTTTTGGTTATATCTAGAAAGGCAGGCTCCTGACTTTATATCACTTTTTTTTCTAAAGTAGAATGCGAAGAGTTTATTTGGATTTTTATGTTGTGGAAATTGTCAAGAGACTACAAGGTCAGCATAAGGTGTTTTAGCTAATGTTGCTTGAGATTTCACTCCCCCCATCTGCTGTAGTAGGGGTGGAGGGCACTTGTGGAAAGTTATGTGAAAACTCACATGTAGATATTTTTCCTATAACATCATTCATATGAGAGTGCCATTTTTACTTCACTAGAATTTACAAATACATCCAAGCCTGTAAATAATACCTACACTTCAAAATCTGGACTTAAGAAAAAAAAAAGTAGCATGAAAATATTACCACACTGTAAAAATTACCTTGTAATAAATTTGCAGAATATATTAGAATAGGAGAGCCAATTCTCTTAACCCTAAAATATGGTGCAATCTGTGTTCTTTTGTCAACAGCTAATGGTTGTGTTTGATAAAGAACTTCATAAATCTGTTTCCATACCCCCTAAATGAAATATTTGTTTAATGATAACAGCAGCATAGGCACCAGGAATGCTTATTTGATGAAAAATATTTCTTCACATGTATAAGGAGAACCCAAGTTTAAAAGAAAAATATTAAAATGGCCATTCCCAAGACACCTTTTCTAAGTGACTCTTGGTGAAAGGACACAACTGCGCTCTGCAGTCAGCCTGGCAGTCACATTCCTTCGGCTGAGTGGGAATTATTTAAGTTTGCTCTAACTTAAAGATAGCAGTAGCAACAGAATTTACTTAGGAGCCAGACAGGCTCCTATGCCAATAAAATTGCATTGCATTGACCCAGAGAGGGCATCTTGCTAGCAGACACATCAGTGGTTGGGCAGGTTCTGCTGCATTTCCTTCCTCTTGCCCCAAAACCTTTGCAGAAAGCAGCATCAGAAATGTGCAGCAGGGACAGGCTGGCAATGGGCAGGGAGCTGGGGGTGCCAAAGGGCACAGGGGCTGTGCCTGACAGGTGACAGCTGGCCCTGGGCTTTCTGCTGGGTAGCAGAGGCAAGTCAAAGTCAGGCTGAGTGAAGAGAGGTTTCCCCAGGGTGACCAACCTAGTGAGCTGCCCACCAAAACCCTCAATTGGCCAAAGGTTAAGGAAGAAGAGAAAGCTCCAGCATGGGTTTATGTGATCCCCTGAGACCCATGCTCTCCGTGGGGCTGGGGAGCCACTTCTGCCAACATGCTTCTTCTTACAACACAGTGCTTGTGCCAGAGGCCCCCTGGCACATTTGACACACCAAATGAAGACCAAAAATGTAATTCACTAAAATGTAAAAATTACTAATCAAAATTAATGTATTTTCATGTGTGTAACTGCCCAAATGATAGGCAATGTCTTCTGGTTAGTGAAAAACAGACTGAATGAAAATGTTATAAATGTGCCTATGAATCAGCACTGTCTGAAGACATACCAGTGAATAAAGATAGGTCTTTCTCATGGAAAATATAAAAAATAATAATTTAATATTTTTTTCTTTCATTATGCCTGTGTGGCACCACTTCTGTACCTTTAGACAATTTATCAAAAATTTCCTCTTCCAAAGAATCTCAGCCACTGCCCCACTCCAAGAAAGCATTGCTGCCCTCCAAATGCTATTGAGGCACAAGATCTCCTGCCATCCCAGTCATGGATGACTCGCAGTTCCTACGAAAGTGCTGATGAACTGCTCTGTGGGAGCACACCTACACCCCGTGCCTGGGCTGCAGGGGCTGCCTGCCCTGCAGACAGTACAGGGCTGTAGCAGTGTCTGTGGGAATGGACTGGATGAGCTGAAGGAAAACTAAAAGGGAATCTAAGTCAGGTGTTTTCAGCAGCTGTCCAGAGTCCAGAGAGCTCTTCCCTAGTACTCTGAGAACTTTGCATGAGCTTAATAGGTGCCACAGCAGCCTGGGACTTGAGACTGGAAAACTCATCAACCACAGGGACGCAGTGCCAGTGCCCCTGACCTCTCCATTCTTCCTATGTGACTTCAGACTTGGGACTTTTGGACACCTAGTAGCAGTCTGAGGTTCATTAAAAAGTTACTGGGAAGTACAGAACGTGGCTATGGAAGTGCAGACAATGTGGTATAAATGTGTGTTGAGTGTGGGGCAGGTAGAATAATTGTTCTGCAGCTCTTTTTTTGGGCTGAAGCCCAATCCCTGTTGCTGGTTCTGTGGGACTGAGCTCCCTATTCCATTCCTCCCAGTGTCCTCCAACTAATGAATAAATTCAGTTTTACTGTCTTTATTTACCGTATATGATAACTCATTTCTGGGGAAAAGCGCTATACAAAGCACCAAAGCCCAAGGTAGTTTCATGTTTAAGCAGCTTTTGAAGAACTACTCATTCTCATGAAACAGCTGTCTCTGAGGGGCTGCCAAAGCCACAATCTGCATGGTTATCAGCAACAGAGATGCAGTCATGTAAAAGAAACATTCTCAGCAGGATGGGCTTGCGTGGTCAATCTCTGTAAGCAGCTGCTGTCTCCCATTCCATCAGCAGAGCAATGGAACACAGGTGAGACAAACAAGAATAACAACAGCTCTGCTGTTTGGCTTTTGCCCACATCCATCCTGTGCTGGATCCCTTTACATGTGGGAAGTTGTGCCTCCAACCCAAGAGCTGTGCACTGCTATAGAATCCAATCCATGTGGCAAGGATGCTCCTCAGCAGATACAGGTCCTCTTTTCACTTCTCCTTAGGGAAACAGCCTTCCTCAGGTTATTCCCCCCTGCCTTATGACTGATACACTGGATTTCCACTATGTTTTAAAAAGCACATGAGAATCTGTAGAGGTTCTCCAGCCTTGACAGGAAAGGAATCTTTTTCAGAAGACCTGTGCCTGAATGTTGTTCAATACCATGGCATGATCATGCTCCTTTTCTCCATGTGATCTCAGGGCACTTCACTCCTAAGTACTAAAATTTGTCTTGTTTTTGGAAAAAAAACAAACAAACAACCCCGCAAACATTCCTATGCCCAAACTGACTCTTCAGCAGAAAGTGTAGGTGGCAATCCAGCTCCTTCCAGCAGCAAGACTGGAACAGGAGCTCCCTGTGGGCCCTCAGCCAGGCTCAGGCAGCTCGGGGCAGAGGTGGGGTCTGGCACCACTCAGCTGCCCACGCCAGTTCTGCTACGCTGGCACCTCATCCTTGCTCTCACCCTTCAGTGTCAGCAGGTTCACAAGGTCTGGTCCCGTGCCCTAGATAATAAATACAAACCCTTGCAGATGTGGAACGTGGAATTTGTAACTGTTTAGGCAGGTATTGCTTGTATTTTAATCACTTTCTCAAATGGCCCACGTGTCTCATTCTGCCAGCACATGAGGAATGGAGCTCCACAGTTTCTTACTTTGAATGTTTAAACAAGCAGCAAACCTTTTGGCTTGTGGCCACCTTCAGAAATACAGGTTATTAATATTTATTTTTATCAAATAATTAACTACGAAATACAGGCACGGACCAGCACACAGCTTGATAATGTGGTACTATACAAACACACAGCAAAGCAACCTTCCATCTCTCAATCAAAGTAACAGGCAGGGAAGAACAAGGGAGGTACAGAGCATAAAGAAAGAGCATTTCTGTGTCACAAGGATTTATTGCAAGAATTTTTGTCTATGACTTATTAAAGATGGTGGAAAAAAAAACAAACATGTTGAATGAAACCTCAGTTAAATGTAGGGATGACTGTGCTGGGTCAGAACAGCAGCATTTCAGGTCCAGTCCAGGACTATCTCCAGAGCAGCCAACACTAACTGCCTAATGACAGCATTGGCACAGGGGAGACTGCTCCCCAAAATGCTTCCGCAGGATGCAGATTTGCACCTCAAAGAGCTCCTGAATCAGAGGTGTTTTGCTGAACATCCCTGTGCAGATTTTTCTTCCGTGATCGTGCTTAATTGCTTTTTGAACTGTTTCCTGACATCCCGTAGCAGTAGCTTCCAAGATCTGTTTTGTGTGAAGAGTTACCTTCTTTTGAACCTGCCACCTCATAGTTTCATTTGACGATCCCTCTTCTCCCCCAGCTGTTATGCTAAGCATTTCACTAAATACCTCTCCTTGAATCCAGGGGTAACTAAAAAAAGATAATAAACTTCCTATTTAGAGAACTTCCTATTAGAGAATTTAGAGCTATATATATATATATATATGTACAAAAATTATAGAAGATACTCTGAAAGATATCTTGCCCAACAGAAAATGCATATTCTTTATTCTTACCAAGGTCTCACAAAAAAAAAGGCAAAAAAGCCACCAAAAAAAACCCACCAAAAAAAAGCAAAAAAAAACCCCCCAAAAAAACAAACAAAAAAAAACCCCAACCAAAACAAACAGACAACAAAAAACCAACTCCAAATTCAAACCCAGTGATCCTACAGCAGATACCCTGTCTAAGAGTAGCAAAGGACTATGTCCAAGTAGTAGGGTGAGAACAGGTGCAATTGCACAGTGCAGACTGAGAACACGTGTTGGGAGCATTTCCACAAAACCAGCACAGCTCGAGCAAGTAGGAACACATCTTTGAAGGGGTCCACCGCACTTACAGCCCATTGTAGTCTTGAGTATAGTCAGGAACTCGGTATATTTTTAACATTTTCTTTATCACGTGTTTTTAAAAGACACACATATTCAAATAGGAGACTATTTGCTTGTGTTCCGAGTCCTGTCAGTTTTCACAGTTCTGCTGTCCTCACCTCCTGGTGATGCATCCCCATCTTTCCCAGCTGGAAAGTGGACAAAAAGCAAATCCCACCTTAGGTTTCGCCATGGGTGGGTTTGGGTTTATGCATCCATCGTGCGTGTGTGTATCGGGTGTGAGGCCCGAGCTGCGAGCCCCAGGCAGGGCAGAGCTGCGCCTTCCCAGCAGCATCCTGCCCAAAAGGGCCTGGCCCTGCGCTATCTCTGCAGCCTTCTCCCGTGGCACCAGGGCTCAGACTAATGCGGGAGAGATGGAAGAGCTCGGGCCAAGGCGATAAGCTTTATCAGCCCGCTTCCTTCACTGGAACAGGCAGTCTCAGGTCTCAAACAGATGCTGTTTTAAAAGCACACACACCCCACGGCTGCCAGGACAGCTTTGGCTTTTTCCCCATGGCGTGGCACCGGCTCCCCTCGGTTGCTGTAGAGGGAGGTGAAGCGCACGATTTGAAGGGAGGAACGAACGAAGACCTGCAGGAAGATTCAGCGAGTCCTTGAGGGAGGACAAAGTGACAAAGCCACGCACCAAGGGCCCCTAGGGTGTCACACCCTGCCCCGGGGTTCTCCCGCGGGCCGGGACCGCGCCCAGCCGGCCGCTCGGGGCGCGGGTGAGCCGCGGCGAGGGGAGGGTCGGGCGGCGGCGCCCCGGTCGGGCGGCAGCCCCTTCTCTCCGCCACCGCCACACCTGGCGCGGCCGGGCGGGCGGCGCCATTTATAGCGCGCTATTCCGGGCGCGCGGGGCCATTGGGCGCCGCCGCGTGACGGCACCGCCGCGCCCGGGGCGAAGTCCCGCCGCTCCCGCCAATGCCGGGCTCTGTGCGCATGCCCGGGCACCGGGGCGCGGCGGGGGGGGGCTGCTCCGAACGGCTCCGAGTAGCTCCGAACAGCCCCGAGGGCGCCCGCGGCCTCCTGCTCCTCTGCCGCCTCCCGCCCCTCTGCCGCCGCTGCCCGCTCTGCATGGCGCGGCTCGGGGAGCGCCTGCCCGCTGCTGCTGCTGCTGCTGGGTGGGATTGGGAGGGGCAGGCAGGGTGCCAGAGGCGTCTTTCAGGCCGCTTATCCTTAGCCAGACCTGCAGGGCGGCCGTGGCTTGTCCCTGTCTCCGGGGCAGCGCAGGGATGAAAGGCGGGCAGGGGCAGCTGGGCTGAGGTGTGAGTCTGATGGGAGGTGGGTGCGAGGTGCAGTGACACGAGGCACGGCTGCCCTGGGTGTTGGGAAGTGTGCTGTGGCACCTTGGTACCCCTGACACCTGCAAAGGGAACAGCCGGGGAGTGGGTCCGTCGGGTCCCTCTGTAGGTGTGCAAGCTACCTTCAGAGAATCGACTAAGTTGGAAAAGACCTCTGAGGTCACTGAGCACAGCCTATGACCGAACACTGCCTTGTCAGCTAGACCATGGCCCTCAGTGTCACATCCAGTCTTTCCTCAAACACCTCCGGGGATGGTGACTCTGCCAACCTCGCTGTGCGGCCTATTCCGATGTCTAATCACCCCTTCTGTGAAGAAATTCCTCCTAATGTCCATCCTAAACCTCCTCTGGCACAGTTTAAAACTGCGTCCTCTTGTCCTGTCACTAGGGTCTGGGAGAAGGGACCAACCCTCACCTGGCTAAAATCTCCTCAGCCATTCCTCATAGGATTTGTGTTGGAGACCCTTCACCTGCTTTGTTGCCCTTTTCTAGACATTAAAATACCTTAATTCAGCTTTGCTGATTTGGAGCTCTAGATAGGAGCATCCTCACATCTCCAGTCCTCCATGACAGGATGGCACAGAGTCCGATGGCTCAGGTCACTGCAGATTTTTTTTAATTGCATATATCATGAGTGCTCTGTAAACATTTAACAAATGGGCTAAATATTACCAGGACTCAGTGCCATTCAAAAATAGCCTCTGGAACGCCTCGACCATAAAAGCCATGTGTCACTTTCATGCTCTGTTTATGGAGACAATGTGTGATGATGGGTGGGATATGTTTTCTGGCAGCTGCAGTCCCTCAAGTCGGCAGTAGGCTTGGTGGATACGTGGTGCACGTGTGAGAGGAGGGTCAGAAAACTCCACTGGGAAAGGTGAAAGAGCAGACTGCCATTTCATCTGCTCAAAGAGCTCCTCAGTAAGTAGTGTCAAGGTCCAACTGCCCAGTATTTGTTACATGGGTGTGGAAGTTTCTCCAGTCCACCAAACTGATCAGCCAAGACAGTGCTTCAAGAAAGGTGCAGTTATTGGCTTGGCAAATGTGGCATGGGATGAAACAAGCTGTGCAAATTGCCTTCCTTAAGTCTTACAGGAGTCACCATCCCTCAAGTTCTTGGATGCAACTCTCAGGAGAATGTAGAGATCAAGCCACATGGAGCTGGGTGTCCAAAGCCCCCAATTTTCTACAGCCAGTAGAAAAAAATGCTCCCAGCATCTTCTGGCAGCAATACAGGTTGGAAAAACAACAACATACTGGCATAGCCCTGAAATAGTCATTGTGTGACTTCATTGCCCACAGGATTTTGTCTGTGCAGGCAAGATCTGTGTTAATCTGGAGCCTAAGCCAAAAGACTCCTGGGCAGTTTCTGCCAGGTCATAGGTCTGTCACACGCTAAGCACATAGACAGGGAAGAACATTTTACATTTCTTGTCTGCTAGCAGCTATAGCAAATAATCAATTAGTTGCACTTTGAACTATTTAGTTCACACCTTTTCCTGACTTAGACTACATTTCTGGCAAGTAGAGTGCAATACATAAACTTTGCATAAGCTGTTTCTTTTTGTCCATGTCCTGTTGTAGTGTTTCAGAACCCATTTATGTTACGGCTTTAAAGTTATTTCCAGGAGTACTGAATTGTTTAAACTAAAGATTATGCTATTGTTTGCCTGGCAGTGCTTTGTAATTTCTAAAGAACAATCCTGGCTATGTCTTTTATCCATATATTTAGAAGCAAATCATTCTTGTAGAGGCACAAATTATGTATGTTTATTCTGCATATTGATGCACTGTTGAAAGAAAGAGAAATGCATTCCACCCAACAGCTGCTGCTCATTAATTCATTAAAAGAAAATCTACTTCCAAAAACCTGTTCACTCAGGAATTAACATGTATTATTCTAGAAGTGTTCCCAAGCTGCCACACTGGGACTGCTATTGAGCCATATACAACAACATACTATAAAATTGTACACATTTCACAAAGTTGGGCACTTCCACCACTGTTATCATATTTAGAAATTGAAATTGGGGAATTTCTTGATGCTCACATTCAGAGCTAGATTACAAATCCGTTGTAGTCTATGAGAGTCTTTTCAGGAATTTCACTGTGCTTGAGGACATGTCCTCAGCACATAAAAGTTCATGGAATCTTTTATAGAGCCCACTGCTAAGTTGTCTTTACTGGGGAAAAAGTTTAGAAGGGAGCAGAAAGTTAAGTCTGGAGGTTTAGTGTAGATCTACCTCATGTCTGGTTAGCTCTGCCCTTGTCCATGTGTCTTCAGTTGTTTTCTCCAAACAAAAATAAAACTAGATTCCAGTTTTGTAATAGCCTTTTAATAACACTTTACAATGATTGGAGAGTCAAGGTTCACTGGCATCACAATTTTGGTATTGTTCCTCAAAGAACTGTTTTGGAAAGATCCACACTTCCCAAATGCTTCAGTTTAACAAAGTTTAAGAAGAAATTCAAGATTGTATTATCACCTTATAAATCCATCTGTCAGCTAAGATCCAACAAAAGCTTATGTTTGGATGCAAAGGTTTTATTGCCTTTGAGCTAACAGTATCAACTGCCTGATAAGCAGAGCATTTCTGCTAATATTTGGAGAATAAACCTTGACTGCTGGGCTTATCCCCTATCACTGAAGCAAAGGGAAGGATTCTCTCAGCTCCCATTAACTTAACTGGGAATTAAATCAGAACCTGTGCCAAAAGTAAAATTTTAAGTTCTGCAACATTAAAATAGTGAAAACTGCATCGTTAGTGGAGATGTTGATTTGTGTCAGTTTTATCACTTAAATGTAGTAATTGTAGGTTACTGGGACAAGCAGTTTTGCCACCACCACAAATCAAAGGCGTCATCAGGGAATGTCACTGAAGTTTTGTGCTCACTGAATCTTGTCTGCTGTGGGGGGAAAAGGCTGAGCAGTGCTTAATGATTAGATAGATCCAGTTTCTGCCTTGTCAGTGCCTTGGTCAGCAGTGCAGTGCACAGCACAGGGCTTTCTGAGACTCCAGAATGACAAATGAATTGTAATGAATAAGGAACAGCATGTGATGGAGGGAAGTTCGGAAATTATGTTATAGTTATGAAAGGAGCTAATTTTATATTACAGTTGTTAACACAATGTCATGATCAATTCCATAAAGTAAGATTCTACCTGCCTCATTAATAAAAAATTTGTAATTTTTTACAGGGAAGGGAAGACTGAGGAGTAGTATGTGCCTCTGCATTCAGAAGGCTCTTTTAAAAGACTAATGGAAAGGGGTGCTTAAATAAAATTTATGGCAAATTTATAATTTGCCATATGCAAAAGATTTCTTACCAGGCTGACCAAATTCTTGTCAGCCTAAATGAGAGGCCGAAAATATGTTTGTAAAGCCAGTCTTGCTACAAAGCTTGCTTCACAGAAAAATAATTGCAACTTTTGTCATGAAAAAGTGAGCTCCAGCGTTCAGGGAAACAGTGCACCATTTTGCAGAATGGAACACAAGGTCATTTTGGGTGCATGCTCATTAAGGAAAGGAATTGCATTGGAATGTAGGAGGGTTGAGAGTAAGAATTCAAAGCTCCCAGGTCTGCAAGAAAACAGGGCAGTATGTATGCCACGGTGACTTCTGATGTACAGACACCATACTGAAATTCTAAAAATGTTAAGGATGTAAATTAGCTGTACTGAAGATCACAGTCACTCTAAGTTGTCCATCAGCTCTCCCTGAACTCATTAGTCAACTATTATCCTTGAGCATGTACAGGAATGCCTGCTGGGCCCAGGCTTTACTCAGGCTCCAGTTCAGCAAGACTTTTAAAGGACATGCGCAGGGTTAAACAAGTCTTGTAATTTCACTGAATCCTGGAGAATGCCAGCAAGGCTGAAGTCAGTAGCCTCACACTGAGGTAAAACACGCCTTGCCACTGGGTCCCAAAGAAAGTTTAGATACGCACATTATAGCACGGGAATGTTGCAAATTCTGGGAGGATCTTGCAGATCCCAGTCTCCCTGTGGGTCAGTTCCATTCGCTGTTCAGCAGTGCAGCTGCACTGTGAGAAATAATGTTACATCTATCAAGAAAGAAACAATTGAATGGTGACATTTGAAACCTGAACTGTGTTTTGAGGGATCAAGAATAGAGGAATCTAGATCACCTTCTCATACAGAGGTAGTTGTAACAGGACAATACGGGGGTTGTAGAATTATTTATTAATACTTCTAACTTTGAAGAGTATTTTAAGGCATTTGTAAGAAACCACCCTGATGATGGGAAGTAATTATTGTCCCTTGGGCTTCCTTTCTCACCACATCTGCTCAAGTACCCATCCTGGGCCTGACTCTGACTGAATAAAATCCATGAATGTTTGGGGAAGAGCAGGATCTCTCTAACGCTATATTCAAGCTGCACGGAGCAGAAGTGCTGTGGAACTAACACAAACATTGAATTTTGAAGAGGTGGGGTAATTTTCACTTCCTCAGTCTTTTAATTAGTAACATTGATTTATTTTTACACTGTTGCAGGCTGGTAGCAGTGTAGTCTGGGGCTGGATCAAAAGTGCTTGGTTTTCTCTAAAGTGTTGTGTTTGCTCTCCCAAATGTGCCTCTACTCCCACAGAAATGCAGTACTCAATGCAACTTAAGTGTTTACACAACACTGTTGTAAAGCAGGCAGTAAATTACTTCCTTTATGGATAGATCTGTGGGTATATTCTGCTCACTGCTGTATTAACTGAATATTAATGATTAATGGGGGAAAAAATACATGAAGAATAGTTAGACCAGCTTTTAGGATAATATAAAGTTTACTGACTGCTGTAGCACGCCCTTTGCATCCTGCATGTACTGCCTTGTACACATGCTCCAGTGAGGGCCCTGGCACAACCCACAGCAGCCTGTTTCTAGCCCAGAACACCTGGAGCCAGCCTGAGAATCTTTACATTACATATCAGATTAAAATGAACCTATAGACTTCTGTCTCTGTCTGGGACAAACAATAGGCAGAGGCGTTTAGTCTGAGTTGAAAACAAACAACTGCACTGACTAGGTCCATTTCAATCTTCTCTGATTACCTCAGATTTTTATAATTGCTGAACAACTACTTTGTTCCAGTCACGTCATCTCAAGTTTTCTAAGAAACATAGAACTCACCTCTTCCACCTCTACTTGTGTTTAAATACAGTTGCACAAGAAATCAGGTAATAGCACCATGGCTAAAAGTAGCAGAATCAGGCTGGTAAGATCTATTTCCAGATGACTGGCAGAGACATGGAGTCTTAATCTGGTGTTTGACAAAGCCCAGAAATAGCTGGATTGCTGTGATCCCGTGATTGGGTTGACAGGATCAGCCTGATTCTGTCCTTGCACAAATGCAAAATAATATCTGACTTTGCCCCTGTGCACTTCATGCAGGTCTTTGGATTATAGTTAAACCATGAACACAGTTCAATGTTATCGTTTCACATTAACAAGGGTTGGCTGAGAGGCTAATCTAAAGTAACCAATTAAGAATTACCATGGAATTACCTATCATAGTGAAGTCATGGAATTTTCTCCACTAAACCTCTCCGTTACGGGTCTGGTCCCACGATCTTGACTGAAGGGCTCTGACAGGATTGCAAGCTTGACTCCTGTGGGAAGGGGCTCACTTACAAGCATCACTAGCTTGCATTGAAAAAACCTCCAGCTTTCATTCTCTTCTCTACAAGTAGGGTTTCACTGCAGCTGAGTTTACAAAAGAAGGGTTACACAGAATTAATTACTGTGTCCCAAATTATTCAATTACCTTTTTCCTGATATTCCGAGATAGTTTGCAGGATGTAAGTTTGAATCCATCGGGGTACTGGATATATTGCATTTCTTCTCAAGGGAGAAATAAGTGAGTTACTAGAAGAACAAGAAAATTTAAATCTTGCAATGTACTTATCAGTGGGAGTTTTACTGCTTGGATTTCTTTAAGGATAGTCATTACAAAATAAATCTTTTAACCCCGTGCAGTTTCTGCAATCATTTTCCCATGCAATAGCAATTTAAACAAAATTGTTTTGACTAAAGTTAAAAAACTCAATCTCAGAAATTTACAGCCACAGTAAGAATCAGTGGTTAGAGATTTTAGAGCCAGCAGAGATTATTTTGATTATCTGCCTTGTCTAACGTGAAACTCAGGTTGTCAGTTAGGAATTCCAGTAACTTTTGTTTAGGACTTTGTTTGAGTTAGATTGTCCTGCTGAAATTTAACACCTGCAAAAGCAAACAACCCTTTTTTTAAAGTTCTTATTTAAGCCATTATTTACTCACCATTGATGTGTGGTGGCATTTGAAACACAATACTTAATTGCTGCTTGAAATACAGAAAAAGAGATAATTTCAAATACTATACATTGGAAACCATGGGAAAAATGGTGGCCACAATCTTACTTGAAACAACACCACTATTTTGAATGTCCTTAGCACTGCACTAACTGTATTGCACACTGCATTTTAAGGCAATTTCTGTAAAGAGGGGTCGGTTTTTTGCTTTAACATTCCTTTTTTTTTTTTTAACTAAGGGTGCAGACTGAACTCTGAGACAAGAAAGGACATTGTGCAATACTCTGTGCTGTTATCTAAAGAATATTGTTTCTTATCTCTCTGGATTTGTACAGCACAGCATGGCTAAACTTTAGTGATGAGTGAGCAGTTATTTCAGGCGACAGGGGTGGAGGGCATTGAGAGGAATGCAGGGAAGGAGTACATTTAGATATCTGTAAAGATAATACCTTAGAAAATTGTTCCTTGCTGTTAGATTTCTTGCTTGTGGGATCAGGAGAGTACCCACACCTTCAAACACAAAGGGAAAAAATGGTGTGTTGTTCGAGATGATTGCACATGGAGAGAAATAAAGTGTGGGAAGTGCTTTCGTTAGTCCATGTGACTCTCCACGTGACTTTCTGGGAACACCTTAGGTGCAGCTCTCCAGAAGGTCCCTGAATGCTCCCAGGCACATCTTCTCTACATAGAGTCCCCACCTGTGGGACCAGTGTCGTGCTTTGCCAGTGTGTCCAGCTGTTACTCCACCCTATGAATCAGCTGTACATGCACACCCTGTTTTGCCCTTTAAGGCCCTTTTGGTGTTTTCCTGCCTCACCATGTCAAACAGGTAAAGGGAAACCAGGCCAGTGGCCAGAACTCTTAGTTTTCCCATTCTGTGCTGCTGTCCTGCCATGCAGGGCTGGGCAGGGACACCACCGTGCAGGGCTGGACTGCCATGTAGACATGGAGACAGCTGAGCCCTTCTTGCAGGCTTTTGCAAACAGGGCTCAAAGACCACATTCCCTATGGGTGGCAGGCAAGAAACCACTTGCATCCCTAGATCCAGGACACTCTGAAGTCTGTCCTGGGCGCTTCAACAGGCTGGGTCAGAAACAGGCCATGGTCAGAAACAGGCCATGACACCTGGCTTGTCCCTTGCTGTGACAGCAGCCCAAGTGCTCCCAGCAGTGGCCCTACATCAGAACGCTGCAAAAGGCCACAGCTTGAAGCTTTGCTTCCCCCTCCCTCTACATCTGCCATGGCAGGCAGAACACAGCCAGGGAGAACAACAAAGGACAACCCACTTTCTCACAGGAAATGTCACACTTAACAGCATAGCCTGCCTTAAGGACAATATGGTTCACCCAGGACTACAAGGTGTTCCTAGCTCTTGGGCTCCTGGTCTTACTCAGGACCAAACTGGGCCTGGATTTGGAGATGATCCAAAGTATGACTATGAAGATTTCTAATGGATATATGTTTATATGTTTGTACTAAATTAGCCAAAGCAAAGTCCATAAGGCCAAAAAGCAAGGTCCATAAGGCCAAATGGCATGGGTAGGAAAACCAGACAGACTTTTTAGATACAGAAACTCTACTTAATTTCTGGTTGCTGCAACAACGTTTTTACCGTCCCAAAATAATTAAACATACTGAACAATTAGCTTATGAAGCACCAGCTCTGGAGTCACCTAATCCTCACACTCAACTGATACTAGGTGGAGGGACACAACACCCTACTTCTGGAGTCCAGCAGCACCTCACCCTTCTCCTCCCACACTGGTAGTGCATGAAGGTGAAAACAGAGCACTGGACCAATGAATCTGGCTCCAAAGGTGCTGCTGGCAGATGCTGAGACATCACACAAAAGAAACCATAGCACAGAAGGTGTTCATAAGGTTACATACGACAGATTTTCTCCTCTCATCTTGACATTTCTCTTTAATTAAGAGACCAAAGAATTCATCATGACACCTGTAAAAGATAACCAGCTTATTAAATAAATTAACTGCTGAGCTATATTCTTCTTAGGAGCAAATCAAGTCTGTGTGAAGTCCTGGTTACGTCCAAGGCAGCACGTCAACTTTATTTTGAAGTCTCGAGTGCTGCTCAGTTAATACCGAGATCCTGAGTTACCTGCTGTGAACAGGTGAAATTCACCCAGTATTTTAAAGGAGGTGTACTGATATTTTCCAAAGTGTTTTGGTGAGTTGCTAGCCAACATGCTACAGGACTTGTTGTTTATCTTTTGTGTCATGCGTCAGAGGTAATTACTTCATAGGGTAGGTGTGTCATTGGGAAGCACTGAAAACTCCCTTTGTTTCAGGTTACCTGCATGCCTCAGTGTGGCAGGTGAACAGCAATCAACCTGATCCCCTTCTCCTCCAGCAAGGCCTCACAGAAGTTATTTGGTTTGGTAGCCTCTTTGTTTCTGAGTTACTGCCTTTAAGGCAGCTGGAGCTGATTAGATAAGGTGACTGTGTATCTGCAGCCTTGAATAAAATGGATTTCGTTTGCCCTCAGTGTTTAGCAGGGTGGTTGAAAACCAATTAAGGATATTTGTAGCCATTTGTAAATTGTATATGAGCTGTTTGCTATGAAACACAAATATTTTTTTGTCATGAATGAATATTTAATTGAAGTAAAGTTCCAGGTAAGCCCTTGCAAACTATCAGAGTTAAAATTCAGGTCTGGTGAAAATAGACAGTGTTCTACTTTGTTTAGAAATGTCACCCTGCTTGTACCTCCATTGTACTTGGTCTTACATCTTCATCAGTGCCCACCTGTTTTCAGCATTATTGTTATCAGAGAGCAAACAGAGGATTTCCCAAGAGACACGTGGATACTTGTACTTCAGACTCCAGCTTGGTGTCTTACTCATGATACACTGAGGTCAAAACTACTCTCCTTTATCTGTGTGAAGAATCTCCATAAGTATATTCTCTCCTTATTCAGCACTGAGAGCTCCCTGTGCAGCCTGCACTGCTGTTGGGTAGCTGCGGTCTGAGGGGAGAACAAACAACTTCATCTCCTAGTGGCATTTGTAAATGTTCATGTCTGCAGCAGACTCAAGTGATGCAGAGTAGGAGAGATAATGTATGAACCAGTAATAAACTGCATCCCCTTTCTCTTGCTATTAGATGCAGTCTTTAAGGTTCACCAGTCTTACACTATAAAATAAACCTGATCTCTAATGTTCAAAGGGAGAGAGCCTTGTTGCATAGAGAACTTCAATCAGGCTAGGCAGAATATGAGAAGATATCTGAAAGAGCTAGTCCTGAATGGCAAAATAGGCTAGAATGATATATGGGACTTCTGAACCTTACCTAGTAACCTCTGCATCAAGGAATTTATTTCCTGTTTCAGTTAGGCAAAAATATGAGAAAATGGTCTGGCACCAAACTGCACAGTAATGCCCAGCTTATATTACTGACTTAGCCAAGGCAAGAGCCATGCTAGATGTTTTATTTGGCAGAGTATTTAACTGTGAATTGCCTTATAGATAATGCAGCTTCTGAAATTGAATGAGAAATACAAGTACCGGTCAATGCAAACAGCTTTCAAAGCTTACACTGAAAGAGCACTTGGCTCTGGAGAGAACTGATCAGGAGGTAGAATCACTGCCATTCAGTCTTGAGACTGGGGTTTAAGGCCTTTCTAATGTTCCACACTGGATTTGAGAACCACCAGGTGAAACTCAAGAGCTTAGTTTATGCTGAAAGTCAAACAATGTGACCTTCAAAGTGATCTTAAAAGGTGTGAGTCAGTATCATATCGCAGGAAAAGGTACGCTCTCTATAAATGGTACACTGAACTCTGAACTCTTAGCCCTGAAATTCCGAGTTTGGGCACCCTTAGTTAAATTGAAATAGCTTATTACTTGTGGGTTTGAACTCTTACGGCCTCATTCCCAGTCAGAGCAATACAAATGTCAGCAATATATGTAATTATAAAACAACTTGGACTAAATAAAACAGCTGTACATCGACTATGAACTATTCTTCCTTCTATTAACCAGAGGGCATTTGTTTTGCCTTTCCTACCACTCTGACCTGCTCTAAACACAGGTCTGTGCTCTGTCTGTGTGAACTTAGTTAATGTTGTTTGACATGCAGTTTTTGTCAGCACCATCTTAACACACTTCTATGGTGATGTTAAAAAGCAAAACCAACCAAATTAAGAAAAAATTAAAAACCAAACCAAAAACAACCACCAGAAAAAAAAAAAAAAAAAAAAGAAGAAGAAGAAAAAAAGGCCACTAAAAGAGCTACTCCCATAGAAGGTGCTCAGATGTGCAGGGGGTATTTGCAATATGTGGCACTCAGCTCTGCTTTTAATCAGATTTCAAATAGAAAGCACAAAGGAAGATATCAAGGTGAAATAGAGATTACTTAACCCAGGGAACTCCCTTCCTCTTTCCTTTCTTATCATAAGCATTAAGATCATAATTTCATTTTAAGACGTAAAAGCTGTGTTGGCCTTAGTTTCCATTTGCTTTGAGCCTTGGACAAACATGGCTGGATTTACACATGTGGTATAATCTCTACAAATTCAGTATGTCATGAACTTCATTCGTCATTTCACACATTTTTAAACAAAGGTTTGTGACATGATTATTCCTGTTCAATAGATTCAGAAAACTCTCAGTGCTTTTTCTATTTGTTTATTTGTTGGTAAATCAATAATTTATTGTGGATTTCAGTTACAAAGATGATTACCATAGACCTTCCTTCCCTGGTCACATTCATGTTTAAACCTGCCTTTACTTTGAGTAATACTTTATCGGTATTTTACCTACCACTAAGTCTTGCCTTCCCCATCCATTGTAAATAATTTCTCTGTCTCAGTGTACACAAAATGTAAGTGCCAAATTATGTTTTGTTTCAACTGAAAAGAAGATTTTATTGCACACTTTGCATCACTCCCCGTGGAAGTTTCCTGTGAAAGAAGAATGTGTTACTAGAGAGATTACTAAGACAACTGTTGTGGAAACTGAAAGCAAACTGTGTTTGGGACTTCTCAGAACTTATTGAGAAGAAACATAATCTTCGCTTAAGATTTTCTCTCCTTTTACGATGGGTAAGAACAAACCAGATAAAAGCCTGAAATCTTGTCTGATTATTTTTCTTTCTTACAACATTTTAAAATAATCCTTCATAAACTTCATTATATGTACTTTTCTTCATAATCTACCATGTCCTCATAGGGTTCCATGATGGTCAATCAGAGAGTCAAATAATCCCAAGGACTACTTAGGGGTGCTGCTGGAAGACAAAATTATTAGGGTCATCAATTAGGAAGGCAAAGATAAGGATCTCCCAGTAACCATTGGAACATTGAATGAGGTTTATTTCCAGGCCTGAACGCGCCTAACCTCTCTAACCTCTTGTTGGTGCCGGAAAAAAAAAAAAAACAATCTATGCTTACTGAAAAGAAAATAGCAAAACAACAAACAACTGAACCTGGCAACAGCAGCTTTTCATGTAGGAGCAACAAGCAACTGAACTTGGCAGCAGCTTCTCATAGGGACAAGCAAAAATGAGGCACAAGCCTTGCACTCTTTTACGCCATTTATCCCCTTCATAAGAAACCCAGAGAATGTTTCAAGAGGCTTTGCCAATAGATGCTGGTCCACTGTGACCTCAATCTGTCAGGTTTTCAGTAAGCTCAGTGTGGGAAGTGGGAAAGTAGCTCTCAGTGCAGACAGAACTACAACTCGCCAGGTCCTTGGTCACTCTTCCTGAAGTCTGACATTTCAGGAATTATAATGCCAAAATTTCAGAATGTGCAATGGGTAATGAGCTGCTTATTCAGTTATGCACAATGAAAAATAAACTATTGTCAGTAATACCATATGGTTATTTTTCCTTTTACCACTCTTCCAGTTCACAAAGAAAATCAGAGACTCTTGGCTGTCCTACATGACAGCAAATCTCCTTAAATCTATATATGTCTCAGAACGTGGCATCCTTTTCATTAACCAAAGAATGTCCTTTCTTCTAGCTGCTATACTAAATGCATAGTCTATGAGTTGTACAGAGGACAGAATTAGCTACTATAGATTTTTGTTAGTAAAAAATCTGCAAACCAGCAGAGATGCTGCAAAACTCTTCCAGCTATGCCTTGCCTAACCTGGATGAAGCTTTCTATTCAGAGAAACAGGGAGTTAAGTCTGTCTGTTCTTGAGACTATTGATTCTGCATGAGCAACAAAGAACGATGGATTTAGGGCACAAGATTCCATGTTTCCCAGTTCCAGGATGATCTGGCTTAGGAACTTCTATATTGACTAAAATTTGGCTGGCACGAAGCCTGTTAAGTAAAAGCCACTTTATAGCGATAGGACTTGCTTGAGCAAACTCAGGCACATACTTGGAATTCATAAATGACCCACATCAAGTTTAAATGTTATTACATCTTAAAGTAGAACAGGAAAATCAAATCAGTCTTCTCTCTAAAACAGGGAAGACAGGCTTGATGAAGATGACACAGTTTGGTTAGGGGTCAGTAAGTCACAGGAACTGTTACAGGGAAGAAGGCAGAAACTGGGTTCTGCTACTGACCTGCTGAGCAATCGGGATTCTTTCATCACCTCCCCTGCCTTATTAATTCCTGTAAATGGTTGGTAATGCTATCCTCTTAATAAAGCAGGTTAAGAGTACATGCTGGATCAGAGCAGATCTTAATCCTGTGACTTAAAGGCTTCATTTTGATTTGGGTCTTATGCTTAATTGTGAGGTCTGACTGAAGATGATGTGGTTAGGGTGGCCATAAAAGCTCTGTCTTGCTTAGCTAATGCCCTAAATCCAGAAGTAACCAAGTTCTATAGAGTTTTAATGTGGAATTTTCCCCAGATTGCATATTTGTATCTGCTTTTTCTATATTTGTGCTTCTGCCCCAGGATGTCTTGACGTGGGTTGATTGTTTTGTGCCCATTTCATGCTTTCTCCAATATTCCCTCACACACACTTCAAAGGGGATCCAGTCTCTAAGCATTCTTAGACAATGCTTATCAGTATTATACACAATGTCCATATTCTCAAAATTTAATATACCGATTTTCAGGGCACTCTTAGGAAATCCAGAGAACTGAGGGCTTTTACCCCCACTCTGGAGCAGAGGGAAACTGGTTTGTGTCTGGAAAGGATGAGAAGGCTTCTGTATAAAAGGGAAGAAGGGGCTTGCATTATATACCTTCCCATCCTTCCAGGGGGGAGGTGGGGAGAGAAATAGAAAGGAAGGAGCTGAGTGACCCAGCTGTAGAAGAGAGTTTCATACTGTCACAAATACACCTACCTAGCCAAGAGTTCAATAAGGTACGGAGCTCTGCAGGCAAGAGGGTTTGAAAACACACCTAGCGCAAGGCAAGAGCCCAGGAAGGAAACAAAAGGTGTCTAACACATACCCCAGGCTGGCAATTGTTCTGATTCCTTCCACTGAAGACAATTTTTCCTGTGTAAGCTCAGTATGTTCACAGTGGCTGGTTTTGGGTGGAGTGGTATTGGGCAAGCTGGTAGTTATGGGTGCCATTGAGGTATCTACCTTTCCCCATGTATTGCAGGTGACTGTGGGAGAATGGCACAAGGTTGTGTGCTGTGGCAAACAGGAACCTAGAGATTGTATGTTGCCACACTTAATTATTAGTCACCTAAATTCCTTTTGCCCCTAGGTTTGTGTGGTTAGGAAGCAATGGTAAGCGTTAGGAAAACAAAACAAAACAAAACAAAGCAAAACAAAACAAAACAAAACAAAGCAAAACAAAACAAAACAAAACAAAAAAAACCAACAAAAAACAACCAACCAACCAACCAACAACAAAACCAACCAACAAAAACCTAACAAAAGCAGGGGTTTAAGCTTGGATATGTAACTAACATATGGAAACAAATAGTTACCTGACTAAATATGCTGTATTAAATGAGGCATCTCTCTGACGTGGAGCTTCTTCAACATGAAGCCCCAGGGTGATGGTCTTGGAGCCCATGTTGAGTTATGGACAGGAAAGGATTTTGGGAATGAAAATCTCCCAGAATGGAAATGGGCTTCCCATTAGATCCATGCAATGCTTTGTTTCAAGGGGATGCATACACACACACTTGTTTTGACTTTTCTGTTTCCAGTCACAGCCAAAATCTGGATTTTAAGACTATGGCATGCAAATATCTCATCTCTATTCTTTTCCATCCCCCCCTAAAATATCTAAGAATGTCACTCAGGATTCTGAGTGAGAGCTGCAGAAGCTGGGTCCCTATAGCACTTCATACTTGGAACAGTTGTTCCTTGCGCTTGGCAGCCTACCCAAAACACTGTGATAATTTGGTCTGGGTAATTTCTAGTGTCAGCCTGCTGAATAAGGCATGAATCCCACCATTAACTTATTGCTTAACAGAAGAGCATAGAAAGTGTCTTCACAAATAATATTTTTGTTAAATTAACCCAATCCAACTAAATGTCAGAATATTTCGTTAAATTAACCTGACCCAAGTAAATCTCAGGGGAATTGTTTCAACTGAAAAAGGAGGCCATATCTGTTTCCCAAGGATGTTTGATCCATGGCCCTTTTCTTGGAAGCTGTTCAGCTTAGACTATTTCTTCTCACCTGCTGTTGCAAGCTGCCACCCCCATGGCTCTGTTTGGATGGTAAAGCCGCCTCTAATCTCTGAGGATCATGCAACAGGAATGGAATATTACCATGAATTCTCTCAGCCTCCAACTCGGCTCCCCTCCCCTTTCTTTCACAGACCTGACACAGTAATAATTCTTATATTTGAATGTAGCACAACCAATTGCTGCTTGGTGGACTCTGCGGGGGAAGACACCATTTGGAACTCTGCCAAAGCAAGACCTGTATTGTTTGGGCTGTCCTTTTGTCACCATCCCTTGATATTTCCCAGGCTCTCTCCTGCCCTATATATTTTCCATGTAGTGCGTGTTATTCTCCTTGTTTTGTGCCTGAAGTGGGATGTTGCAGGCAGCGTCTTGGGTACAGGCTGCACAATTTCCTCAATCTCCCAGCTGTGCCATTGCTGGCACAGTGGAAGAGCTGTGTCCTACAGGCGTTCGTTGCCCGTGACTATGTAAATCAATGTGGTCTTGTGACCAGCCAGGCAAGGAAATGCAGTGGGAGGCCAGCAGCCCCTGGCAGACACTATGCACAAATACACTCAGGGGTGAGGAAGGAGAAGGAACGAGGGCAGAGACACAAACTTCATTATCTGTGTATGCTTACCAATTGTTATGCTACTTGCAGGAACTTTTTTTGGCTTTACGAAAAGTCAGAACCAACTGAAGTATACTCTATAGTTTCTGAGCTTAGATGGATTTTCAAAGTTTTCTCTTTTGCTGACATTGTTGAAAATATGCTTTACTACACAAAGCAAACCTGTGTTTTGTTAAGTAATCATATGTTCTGACCTCGCACTTCGAAAAACACAGCAACTATTACAGGCCACCCCTAAGGCATCACCCCTGTGCCGGGCGCTTTCCCCGTGTCATCCACCGGCTCGGGAAGCGCCGACTGCGGCGCGGCCCCGGCAGGTGCGGGAGTGGCGCGGCGGGCAGGGCAGGGCAGG
>VWZP01006945.1:2943370-3028319 GCA_013396995.1 Dicaeum eximium
GCCGGGCGCCGCCCTCGCGGGCTGCGCTGCCGCCGTGGCCGGGAGCGGCTCCTTCCTCCTCCACCTCCTCCGCACGGGGCGCTCGGCAGAGGCGAGGCAGGCGCTGCATGAACGTTTGTGTCGGGAGTAGCAGAAGCACCAGCAGCCCTCAAAATGCCGAAACCGGTGAGTGGGGCGCGGTGGGAGGGAGGCGCTCCGCGGGGCAGCACCGGGGCCCGCCCGCCCGGCGCTGGCCGTCGGGGGCTGCCCGAGACCCGGCTCCCGGCGGGGCGGTCACCTCCGGGGGTCGCGGCGCGGGCTTTTGCCGGGCTGGAAACGCTGAGTCCCGGTCCCTGCTCCCCGGGACGGGACGGCGCGTTTCGTCTCGAGCGCCCCGGGAGTTGTGCGCGGCGGCGGGAGGGAGCGGCGCGCACCCCGCTCGGGAGCCACATCAGCGGCTGCTCGGAGCGGGCGGGATCCCTGCTAGGGCGGCTGCCGGCGGGCGCAGGGCCGCGGGAGGACGGAGGCGCCTCGGGTGGGCTGGAGGATCTCCTCGCGGTCCCGCCGCCGGGAAAGGGAGCACGGAGCCCCGGACCTCTGTGCTCCAGGATTGCTCCGTGTTGAGTAGCGCTTCCGTGCTAGACATGCACAGAGCTCCCGAGTAACTCTCGAAAGAAGAGCTTTCATCACTCTCCCGCTTAACGAGAAATGATACAACTGCGCCGGCTGCCAGTCAGTATGCTTGTGGCCTATGCATTTATCTACAGGAAGCATGTAAGCATCTGTAAACATAGGAAAACCTTGTTCCCTCCTTGGTTTGCGATCTAAAAACTAAATGCTAGGGACTCTTAATAAAGTTCTCTACACTGGTCTTTACCAGTCATTATCGAAGACCTGTTTCCTTTTTTGGTTGGATTTTTTTTTTTTTCAATTGAATGGTCTCTTTTATCCCTCCTTCTTTCTCTTGACACCACCACCTCCTCACCGCCTCCCCCTCCGACGTTCTAGTGGGGTTTTTTGTTTGTTTTATTTGAAAGTCTGCTGCTACTGTGCCGGTTAGAGACGGTAATTCCCTTGGGGAGCCAACCGCCTAATGCAGAGCTTTGAGCAGTCGTTGGAGCAGACGCACTTTTGAACTTTGAAGAGCATAATCAGAACAGATTGTTGTTACTATCTATTTCCAATAGAGGCAATATTTCTTAAAATGCAATGCAGCGAAGGACTTATGTGAGCAGTAGTTCCTTTAATGAAATGTGAAATAAGAGCAAACAAACTTATCTTTGTGGTAATAAGTAATTGATGTTTTATCACCATCATAATAAAGTTAGCTGAACTTGTTTTTGAAGTATTTAAGTATTTAGGTTAACTGACATTGCAGTTTCTGTAAACCTACAAAAAAAAAATCAAACAAACAAACCCTAAACCAACCCAACAAAAGACAAAAACACGCCTAAACCAAACTGTGCTCAGTCCTAAGAACTGATAAATCTTCAGTCTTTCTGGCTGTATTTCATCAGTAGGAGGTGATATATTGCTGCATATAATAATGTCTAACTGAGAGGGCCCTTTTGTAACTGGGGAAGCAAATATATAAAAAGGTTGTGTATAAATAATCTCTTTCTGCCTTGTTAGCTGTTTGCTAATTACAGAGTGCTTTCTTGAAATATCCTGGTTAGAATAATCTGAAATCCTGATTTAGGACTAAGTCACACTGGAAGCCATGGATAGGTGTACAAAAACTCTTTAAGCTCTAAAAAAAATGCAGCTGTGTTTATGCTTTCGCTTGGCAGGGCTATGTTTGTATTTCCTCAGAGGTGGTGATTTTTCTTTGTTTCTTGGCTGAGTAGCCAGTGAATAACAAAGGTGGATGGTGTAAACCACCATCCACTGGGGAAGGACAGTAGTACTGTAAAGACTTCTAAGATGTGACCTACTGGCTGGAATTTATGGACAAGACTCAGTGTTGATACTTTGTAAATATTAAGCCCTTTTCTTATTTAATTTGCTGTTCAGTGGGGCTAACTGCCACCTTATTGAAAATGGAAAAGAGGAATTTTGCAGAGGCTATTTTAGTGAAACACACTGTTCAGTCTGTCTGCTTTAGATTGAGACTGGATTTGGATCCTTCCCAACTCAGCTCATTTAATCTTAATACAGCTAAATAGGATTTGTGTCAGTTTGCATGGAGAGAGGATGTAAAGCTGTCACTCCAGAGGCAGAACTGTGCTCAGGATGAATGTGACAACAGCGTTTGGCATGTGTGAGGAATGATAGCACAACCTCTTGGGATGCACAGGGAAGCAGTTCATTTCTGCTGGGTATTTAGTACAGATACTAAATAGTTCTTACCCATGCTTGTTTGCATATGTCTTGTCTGCATGGCACAAGTAAATACGGTGTTGCTTGGCAGATGTCATGCTGCTGTGTGGTCATCAGTTATTTACAAGTAAAGATTATGATGACAGAAAGCAGAATTTTGGCAACACCTTCCCCTCTGGCCCCTCCACGCACAACCCAATAAGCTAAACCTTTATATGTTTTAACAAAAATTATAAATGCATGCACAAAGCTTAGAGATCATGTTTGTAATTTATTATTTCACAGTAAATGACTAGTGAATCCATTAACAGTAAGACATTAGTGATTTTGTATTTTAATTGAGTATCAAAGTGAAGTGCTAGAAAGCCAACTTCCCGATTCTGTAGTACCATTTGATCACAGTTAGTTGTATCTGAGGCATGCTTACCATGCTCAAAATAAATTTTAGTAAAAGTCCAGAAAATAATACTGAAATAAGTATATTTGTTAATATATACACCTTTTAATATATAATTTAACACAGCCATTCTGCCATGTGTTATAGTTACAAAGTACCAAGATCTCTCCAAGGTAAGCTATAAATATATAACCTATACCCAGTTCATGAGGGTTTATGGCTGGGAGTTCATCAACAGTTCAGATGCACGATTTCTATCTAGTCTGTACAGAGGTTCATTAGGCTTTACAGGTAGTGAATTATTTTGTAAGGAAATACAAAAGGTGTCATCTTGTCCAAATCTTGCTGAGTTATCTGGAAATTAATGAAATGCTAAATAAACTCACTTGCTCAGCCTTGCTTTGTTTCATTACTGGAGTGCCTGTGTGCTCTCTGCATTTTTCCTAGATTCATAGTACTGGTTTCTTTCTGATGGTGGTTTAGGTGGATTATATCCTCTTGCAGAACAAACCAATCTAATAAATTGTGGCTAGAACAGCATGGCTGCGGGCTAATGAACAGTGCTTACCGAAGGAGAAGGAAATGTGATCTCAGGTCTATAGAACTGTTAATTTGATCTGATCTACCAGCATTCTTGGTTACTTTATTGCAGGTGGATTTCTTTGGTTTGGTTGGTTTTTTTCTGTTTCCTCTTGGGGAAAAAAACCAAAATGTAAAGCTTCACAAGAAATCAAGTTAGCTTTGCGGCACAGAATTTGATTGTAGTGTCACACAAGAACTTCTAATTCTTGGGTGAATGTGTATGAAACTGTGTAAAGAGAGGACAGCAGTAAATGTAGTCTAGCAGCTTTTGGTCCTAAAGAGAAAATACGAGTGAATAATATCCAGAGTCACCTTTTTTAAATACCTTTATTAATGGCCTGTGGTCAGAAAGCTGAGCATCGTAATGAAATCTGTTCATGTCATCTTGTTGAGGGGGAAGTATTATTGATGGAGAGGGCAAACATATAAAGGGGATTGAAGAACTGGGGTAATAAGCTCCCTTTGCATATAGTTAAACTTGGAAGGGTGGGAAAAGAAGGTTCCTCACTAAATAGGCTAGAAGAAGATGGTTTAATCAGTGGTAATACAACTGTCCTGTTGTGCATCCCATCTGCAATGTGTTGGGCTTCTCTAACAGAAAGCATTAATAGAAGGTTCTAGTGAGAGCTTTCCTTTAATGTAGGTACTTACCTGTGCCCAGGACAGACAAATTCAAAGCAAAACCTAGAAAGTGGGTTTGGGATGACCAGAGACAAAATTCCACCTTAAGATAAGAGGGTGCTTGGCTATTTCAGCCTGGTAGAATTGGAGGAGTTATCGCTTCCTTCACCTTTGTAAAATGTAAGGAATTTAAATGCCAAAGAGGAGAGCGAATTGCTTTAAGCAGAATTTGTGGTTTAAGAGACTTTAAAGTTTAGAACAGTTAAGCATGTATGGTTGGGGCAGGGGGAGGGAGGGGGTTGTGAGTCAGTAGGATTTTTTTTTCCCTTCCCTGTTGATCTTATTAGAAGACTATTCCAAGACCTAACATCCTTAAGATAAAATTTGACAGTACACAACTTAATGCTGCTGCCTGTAGGAGTGGGGAACTGGAACTGATGTCTCAAAAGGGTTTTCCCAGCCCTGTGTTGTTAATAATGGGCTAGTGTGTGCTAGGTATTAAGTGGTTAGACAAGTCCTCTGTACCTGTTTGATGTTGAATATACATGCATGCTGTCTTCAAGTGTTTTTTCAGAATACAAGTGTTCTGCCAAACCTTTATCTCTCTGTGAGCAGACTATGGCATTAAAATTTAACGAGTTTTCGATAAGCCAGCCAAAAAAAAAGGCAAGTGTAGTGACAGGAATTTATTCCTAAATATAAGCAATTAATAGTAGCAATTGTTCCGAGATCGTCTCAATTTATTCTTGACTATGTGTCTTCTAACTACACATCGTGGTTCTATCTCAGAGCTCTTTACAGCAGATTCCTGTAACTGGACTGAAATAAAAATACTTATTCATATCTTTAAGTGTTCACAATCAATTAAAATACTCTTAGCTTATGGATGGCTATAGATTTAGTCAAGAATAAAATATTACCCGTGTAAGTACCAATTGCAGTCCATCAAGTGATACAGTGTATGGTGTATTTGATACCAGGAGATGTATACTCACTCTGGGGCAAAATGGAAACCCAAGGAAGCTTCCATTTGCCAAATGTAAGAACTCCCTTACATTTGCCAAATGTGTCACTCACTGCTACAAAAGAAAGGTGGAGGATTCTATGAGTAGTAAATTTAAGGAGATGAATAAAGTTATAAGAGAATGAGTTCACATTGGCAAATAAAATCCTTATTTACTTCATGAGCTGAGTAAGCATTTCCAAGGGCAGTTTGTTGTGGGATGTTAGCTGCTGCAGAGAAACCAAGGGTGTTAACTGTTATGTTAGTCACTAATTAAAGAATTTCTTAGCCTTCTTAAAGGTCAGAAGGAGGGAGATAAGCCTTCCTGTTCTGTTCTCTTCCTCCACCCACATGAACATCTTCCTTTGTCCATGAAAAAAAGCTGTGATATGTCAGGACTTTTTGAGAATAAGACTTCTTGATGACCACTGAAGATTCCCACATCAGTGTTGTTTTTGTTTGGCACACTGTGCCCAAAGAGCTTTACATGCACTGTAAATCCCATAATAATTCCATTGACCTTGATGGAAGGCAGTGCTGCCCAAGATCACTGAACCACGCTGCACACTGTTAAGTAATGTGCCTTAGCTGTGTTGTGTGCTTGCTTTGAAGCCTGGTTTCTGCAACAGATAACATTTACCCTGTGAGCTGAGAAGTACAAAGAGCAGCAGTGTATGCACCTAGGAGAGGGGAAAATTGTTGCTATACAAGGCTGGAAATAAGGCATAGCTCAGTGTAAAAACTGTGCTGCCTCCATATTGCTCATCTGTTCAGATCCAGATTTTGTTTCTCTTTCTAGTTCCTACTTCACAGTAGGGAAATTCACTTGCCTTCTCTGCATCTGCTCTCATCTTTGAGAGAGCATGAGTAGCAGCCATGTGCTCAGCTGATGGACCCCTCATAGTAAGAGCTGTCCATTAAAGAAAAATCCCGACTCTAAGAATTAACATGCAGGACTCTGCCTTCTAGTTGAGTAAGTAAGAGAAACTGTTGCTGATGACCATGGACTTATATTTGGCTACCTACTGTGTAGGCTCAGTGGAAGAGATACTGACTCCCTTACACAAGGCCTGTGGCCTTTTGCTTCCTTTGAGAGGGGAGTGTGTGATTGCCCTGTTTGGTTTGTGTGCATTTACTTCTCCCTCTCACTTTCATGAGCAAATGCTGTAGCTATCGTGTAAAACTCTGGGGTGTTACAGTCACCATCTCTTCCTCTTGTTTTTGCATGAAGAAGTTCACGCTTGCTGTAGTTGTTCTAATGTCAGTATGAAATGAATGTGAGAGAGAGTTCTTTGGGGATGAGTGGACGGATGTCCTGTTGCTGAATCTTGAGCAGGCTTACAACTCAAGAGTGGCTTGGTTCTGCTGAGTGAACACCACCATGTAGATGCAGAGAGCAGGTCTGGGAGCTGTCTGCTACCTTAAGAACCAGAGACTAAAAAATACTACCTTTGAATCCGGGCACCTGAATTTAGCCTGTGTAGCCCAGTAGATGACTTCAAGCCTGTACTGTAAGTTCTGGTCTTCAGAGTTATTTGTGGGAGCTAAAGTTGTTCTTCAACACCTAGCTGAATACACTGAGCTGGCTTAATTTTTATCTCCGTAGAGATTAGTGGTTGTACAGAGTTCCTGCTGCACAAGCTGTGGTGTGTGCTGGGGTGATTTGCATAATTGATACTCGGTGATCTCAGTGTGGGGGCGCATAGTTTTTCCTCCGTAACAACTGTCACAGCTGTGCAGACACACTCTCGAAAGGTGCTTTTTCTGCTGTCACTGTGCTCAAGGTACACTTTGGGAACCACTGGAGCATATTTGTTTGCTATCACACATCTATAGTGAGGGGAGTGGAAAGAGTTTCATCTCAGAAGCCCTTAAGCTGTTTTAGGGGTTATGAAGGGGTACTTTGCCAATCTTTACAATCACTTTTTCTTTATGATTTGTAACTGCTTTAGAGCAATACCTTTGTGTTTAGGTGACATTCCACCACTTGCCATGACCTACCTTTATCTGGGAGCAAATAGTGCCTGTTGCATGCTGTTTGAAGTACCTGCTTGAGAAGTGGAAGCATTGTAGTGTATTGCACATAGATCAGATTATTGAGCTGTCAGAGGTGATCACATCACGTAACCCCACTAAGAAATTTCACAAATGCCATGAAGTGTGTTCCACTGAAGTCTTTGAGTAAAACGAAAGAGGTTGATATGGAACAGGTAAAACAGAAGGGTGGAATATCAAACAAAAATCTCTCTGACAAAAGGATTTGTATCTAGAATGCAGAATGAACAAACATCATTAATGGGTCTTGTGTGACTTGTTGCACTGCTATTTCTCCCTAAGTAAATGAAGTTAATTTTCCTTCTGCACTTTGATGTCTATATGAACATGGCTGGCCTTGTTGGTCAGGCAGAAGCCCTTGTAGCCTAAGAGTGCACCTCTGATGTTGGCCAAAAGCTGATGCCTGAGGAAGAGTATTTCAAAGATACACACCATTGCTTTCCTCTGAGGTATTGGAGGTTGAAAGGTCCTATAATGAGTGGTAGGTCCTATAATGAGTTGTTTTTCCTCATTCTGTGAACTTGTCCAGTCTCGCTTTGAAACCCTGTGAACTCCAGCATCCATAGTATACTTTAACAAAGGCTGTCCTAGATAACCTTCACACTGTTTGGAAAGTTATCTACAAACCTCCTTGCCACAGTGCTGTATGGTATTTTTGACTTGTTCAGTGTTACTGCCCTGTAGTTATTTTGTTGGTGGAACCATGAACACGTGTTCCTTGTCTAGTGTGTTCATGCAGCTCAGGAGTTTATGTGCTCTTATGTCCTAGCCTCAGCTAATTTTCTTCCAAAGTGAGAAGTCCTAGCTAGCTTAGTTGATCCTTGCATGGTAATTATTTGAGCATCCTTGATCTTCTTCCAGTTCACATCTGACGAAGCTACTCCTTTGCACCCTGTAACATCTCCATCTGGACAGAGCACAGTTACCAAGAACATTTCTCCAGTAGTTGTGTCTTGGGTGCCTTAAACTCCCAGGTCATAGTCCTGTGAGAGAGTAAGTCACTTGTTTTCACTCAGCCCACCCTGTTCCATTGCAATGTGCTGTTCCCCAGAAGAACAACCAGCACAGGGTCTATTGAAAGTGTTGAGAGCGTGTGCGCTCAGGCTGTGTTGCTGCTGTCAGACTTCTGACTCTGTAAAGGCTCTGGGTTTTCCGTGCACATTGCCCTCTAGAACATAGATCTCTGCGTAAGGATTGGAATAAAAGGCACCAGTGTTGGTGCTTGGATTCAGGGGAAGCTCTGAGGCTATTGTAGCTTTTATTTAGATTATTCACACCTTCAGATCCTGCCCTGGTTGTTGTGAGTTGGTACTGTGGAGTTCACATTTTGCAGAAATTGTTGTGTGTTCGTTGCTTCCAAGTGAAAAAGCCAAGCAGAGGCATAAAATGATGTTTGTGTTCCAGATCAAGACTGTAAGATACTCTTTTTTTTTTTTTTTTGTTTTTCCTCAAGGGGATTGCAGAAGGATAATATTGCTTTCTGTAGTGTAAATATTGGAGATGTTAAATTGTTTAGGAGACTCTGAATGATGATAAAACTTGAGATCTCAAACCTATGTTATCTGCTCTTGGCCCCACGCTTGTGCTTCTGATGGAAGACAGCAGAAGATCTGATCTGTTCTGTATTCTGAGCAACTTCTTGAGATAAAGCTTATTTGAGGATTGTTTGGGGGGCTTGCTGTAAACTTCATGTGTAAAGCCTCAGTCTCGCAACTTCATTATGTTTAATTAGATGCAACAGCTGTCATGATAAAACAGTCTGTGTATGCAGGAGTTTGATCTGGTGGCCTCTAGCTTTCCTCTGTATTTATTCTTTATGTACAAAGGAGCTATTGTTGCTGCACTCTGTGTTCCTAAATCCACCCTAGCATCCATTGAGGGCAAGTGACACATCCAGGCAATGGTGCTATGTTGAGCCTGTTGTCACTGGCTGTGTGTTCCTCCTTTAAAGAACAGACTGCTGCTTGTACACAGATATTCTGAAAATGCTAATGGAGTATTATACAGCATCAGAGAGTCTTTAAAGTGAACATTAATGTATTTCAATGAAACACCATAAACACTCCTGCTTCTTCATAATATCATGTTCAAATAATATCATCTTCATAATATCATGTTCAAAGTAAATCGTTCTTACATCCCTCACATAGTGAGGGCAAGTGTTTTGCATGAAAAACACCTGGGCTCCCTAAGTGTACAGTGCTTTGTTCAAGGGCAGTATCCTGGGGCCTTTCAGATTTACTCTGCATTGCTTTATGTCTTGCCAGAACATAGAACATAGAGCTGTGCCTAGGTAATTTCACATTAAAAAAAAAAAAAAAATCTAATTTTAAAGTTTTAGGTAGGCCTCTGTCTCTCGGTTTTTCAACTTGTTCTGGGCTCGAGACAGAATGATGCTGTTAGCTTGTTAGGAAAGAGTTGAGGGGAATCTTCAGTGACTGGAGAAAGATTTTAATTTTTTTTTCTTTTTTTTTTTTTTTTTTTCTGGGAAGAGTGCTTGCTTGGTTTTACTGTTTCGCTGAGCAGTTATTGTTAACTGTACAGAGCTGACCAGAGATGGAGAATGCTGGAAGTCTGTCTGGGGGGGGCCTAGGCATTTGGGAGCCAGGGCTATCAGAGATGTACTGTCACTTACACTTGCCATACCTGCATGAAATCGTCATGATCTTTTGGCATGCAAAGTGTTATTGCTTGACCTAAGATAAAGAACTGAATTGCAGCCATGGCTGCTTCTGGATTTTTCACGCAGATGCCTACTATGCAGTTATTACATGCTGACAGAAGAGATAGTAGGCCTTCATTAAGGGAACTGAGATAGGCATGTAATTTAGTTTGGCACCTTCTGCACATCTGAACATAAAAAAATTGAATTTGCATTTTAGGATTATGTTCATGTTTAATTATAAGGACAGTTTCATGCTATATTACAAAGAAGAGTTAAGTGACATGGCTGCAATACTGAACTCCATGGATTTGCTGTCTTGTGGCCTGTTTGTGTATGCAGGCAGGGAGGGGGAAGTTCATTCTGAAAATTCCACCCACTTTGTTAAAACTGGAATTTCTAGATAACTCCCTACATCTGGATATTGAAGGTTTTCCTGCTCGCATGACCCCCTCTCCCGTCCCCTCCCTCCACTTCATCCAGAAGTCTAGCTTTCCGATTTCACTCCAAAATTTTTCTTGGCTTCCCCTCAAAGTACTTTATTTCTCTTCTGAAAAACTGTCACAAAAGAAGCCATAAGTGTTTTTCACCAAACATGGGAACAGCAAATACCTGGGCTCCCACTGCCTTGACTAAACTTAAGAAATTTCAGTTAAGTATAACTGATATAGCTATTGCTCCTTAAATACTGAGGACTAGTACCTCCAAAAATATGATTTTGCAAGCTGTTGCATTAAAGATGACTAGTAGTTAAGGCTAACAATCATACTGGACAATTTTAAAGTAACTACTAGATTATAGATTATGATATACAACTCAATTTAACCTCAGTGGTATTTCTCCCTCTCCTGGGAAGGTAAGCAAGGTTTTTAAGGAACAAAGACCAGCCTACTCAGCTCTAATTTTACCTGTTGCAAATGCACCAATACCTAACTGCTTCATAGACTCTGAGGAATTCCATTGGAACGTGACTTAATGTTCCCATTTATTTGCAATGAGGAAGCAATGTTTAACACAATGAGATCTGAAATGGAACACGTCCTTCAGTTCACAGAGGGGTATTTTGATTTAGCATGGTATGCTGAGAAACTGGGTCGGTCAAATGGGTGCAACCAACTTGCCTTGTCAGCCAAGGGGATGCCACTGAGGCCGTCTCCTATTCACATGTTGTGAGCTGCTGAAGCTCTTTTTTTCCTTGTCAGCAAACTCCTCCCCAGTGTGCAAGGGAAGGCTCATGGCTGCTGTGCTCTCTGCCACTTCCCTCTCTGAAATGCTCTGTTTTGGGCAGGCAGTGCATGAAAGGTTCTGCCATGGCAGCAGGGGAGGAGCCTGTGAAAGGCTTTCTTCTGGGCTGTGGCTTGCAGTTCTTGCTGGGCTGTGCAGTTCTTTCCCATTCTCATAGAAATCAGATTCTCCTTCTCCGAAAAGAGAAATGGTGGGTCTGTCATTTGCCTTCTCATTTCAGGTTCTTGGACATCCTTTAAATCATAAAAATGTAACACTGGAAGAACTTGGACCTGTGTTTTCTGAAGACTGCATGGAAGTGGTTATGTAATATCATAATATCTTACCATTCCAGCAATTACTGTTTCTTGTCATGTTACCCAGCCTGCAATAAGAGGGCTTTTTGCTGGTTTTCTCCATGTGTGTTTAGAAGTTTTTATGGTCTTCTACATAAAATGTGTCATGTTTCAGACAACTCCCATTTGGAAAAGGATCACTGACATGTTTAAAAATAAAATGTATTTTGAAACAAACAGAAAACCACCACAAAAAAAAAAAAAGCCACAAACACACGCAGATTTAAAAAAGCCCAACTGGCAACCAACCCAGAAACACTTGACCTGTAGATCAGTGTAGACTTTCCTTGATGAATTTTCCCCCTTCCAAAAGATTTCAAATCTGGGTAACAGCATTCCATCTAGCAAGTCATCAGACAGGCAGAACAGAATAGTCACCTTCTGTAATGCTTCCGGTGACAAATACACTCAAGAATGTAATTTTCCCTTCTATGTAATAGTATCACACCAGGAAATGTGGTGTTTTTCTGGGGATTATAATAAACCACATCCTTGTCTACAGTCCTGCTGTAGCCCATTGTTTGCAAACCTGTAATTTGTTCATCTCTGCCTCTTATCCAAGTATTCTCACCTCTCCAAGTATTGGTCAGACCTACCAACATCTTTGAATTCCAGAGCAGTCCTCCCAAAACACTTACTTGTTCTTGACTAGGTGCTGTTCATGATCTTGTAAGTGCACTCCATCTTCCAGGGATGTGAGAAAACTCTGTTTTCCTATTCCCTCAATCCCACCACACTCACATCCTGTTCAAGACCTTAGCTTGACAGGAAGAGGTCAGAATATGTGTCCCTGCTGTAGTTCCAGCAAGATGAAGGTGCTGAGCCCAGCTGAGAGGGAAGCTGTGTTTTGGCAATCCTGCAGCAGCGAATGGAATTGATCATTTGTTTGACATTGACGACATTTGTCTCATGCTCTGAAAGAAGCTATGGAGAATGTAGGGGCACGACTTGTCATTTGGTTGTCATTTCACGTGGTTCAGATTTGTTGTATACCTAGTCTATGTTGTATGGCACCACACCATGTTATTAGGTGTTACTTGATCCATCAGGCAGCCTATTCTGTCAGAGAAGAAACAGAATTGTCTCCAAGTGTTGTGTTCCTGATATGCTGGTGTTCATAAATTCTTAAGAAGTATACCATAAATTGAACTAATATTTCTGCAGTTGCTTCTGTGTTATTTGTGCTACTTACCTTCTCAGAGTTGTCTTCTCTGCACAGTCTCTGAACCATTACCTGTTGACTTAAGTAAGTTGTGGAGGACAGAGTAATGCAGATACTGAAGTGTTAGCAGATTAGCTCTGAAGCGGCTAAGATGTTTTTCCCTCCTCAATGTTGAAAATTTTCCCATAAGAGTTTCCAGGAGCTGGGACAACGGTTACTCCATCAGTTAGGACAATATCTTTCTTTGTTGTTGGACCTGGAACCAGTGAACACTACTGAATGGAATGTGGAAGAATAGTGAGCAGTTTCAGTGCCCTTCTGATGCTGCTACATGAAGTTGTTTTTCCTATTACCAGATACTTAATCACTACATGCGTTTATGAACAGCTCTGGTTGCTAAGGTCAAAATGAGATTACTTTGTCCTTGCAGATGCACTGCAGCCCAGGCCAAGAAGCTTGCCTCTTGTTTACTCCATTAGTGGTTGCTGCTTGCCTGGTGAAAGAGTAGACCTGCAGAAATGAGGATTAATGCTACTACTTTCTTGGTACTATTATTAATACCACTGCTTTCTCCTTGTTAAGACTTGTGTATTCCTTCAGCACAGGCAAGTCCATATCCATACAGTCTGTATGTGTGCAAGAAGGGTTAATAGCTCTGCACGCTGTTTTTCATGGAATGTGCTGTGCTGTGCAGTACAGCAGTTCAAAATGTGGCTGATTTGCTTAAATGTACCAGAGACTCCTAGGATTTCCAAACACCCAGTGACTGAAGAAACAAGGCATGTCTATCTAGGTTTCTCCACTGCTAATTGCCACCACTTGGAAAGATACCACGCTTGGAAACCTGCTGTTTAGGAGGCTCTGGTCTTTCTTCCCCCTTGGAAAGAGGAAGAAAACATTCCTGAGCATTGTCTAAGGCATTTAGACCTGCCTAATGATAATGATAAGTGACACAGTTAAGTACCGGTTTGTCCTGTGTTAATGAGTAAAAGTTGGTATTTAGTGCCCTTTATCATATGTATTCACTGAAATTAAGTTGTATGGTCTTATTTAAATGACTTGCACAACTTAATGGTTTCACTGAACTATTTTATTGTGCAAGTGAAGTATTAGATTACATGCATCAGGGTGCAAAATATCCACAATAGCGTGGTGTGTCTGAGAGCTGTGCGTTTTTTCCCTGTTCTCCCTGCCCTTTTCCCTTTAGTGTGGGATGTTTTTCAGTGGAGCTGCAGTATTAGCAGAGGGATGGTTAACTTCAAACATACCGTGTCACCTGCAACCAGAGACTGGTTCTGCATCAAGGCACTCAAGAATCTGATGTTAGGAAAAACTGCAGCTGTGCGTTCATAGTGTCCAACACACCTGAAAACTGAATGTTTGTGAGAGGATGGGGTTGAGGAGGCAGTGTCTTCTTGGGTTCCTATCTACGTCTTGATTCTTCCACAGAGATGGTGCTGCTCAGCTGGTTGGCAATATGTTGCCTCCTTAAGAGTGTTTTCTGAATGTTTTTCAAATGGCACTTTAATTTTTCAAGTTACTCTACTGATGTGCATGGAATCTGAAAGGCTGCACCTGCCTCATAGATTGATCTACTGACTTAGCATTAGAAAAGATGTTGTTTTAGTGACAACAAAAGAAACAAATGCATGACTTAAGGGCATTGCTAAAGCACAGAAGATTCCATTCTAACTACCATTGCTTTCCATAGTGTTACAATCATTTAAACTCTACTCTGAAGTTCTCTCTAGCTCTGGCCTTCATCCTCTATTCTCTTGTTTGAGTTGGTAAGGTAGCTAACATGTTACAGTCCAGTATGAAGTAATGGAACTGGTATTCTGTCTTTCAGTGTACTTAGTTCTTCAGCTTCATGGAGAGTTTTTCCTTTTAATGCAAATGGCATTGCCTTTTCAACACCATGTTTTTTCCCTTCTGGATCAAATTTGATAGCAATTTTATGCATCGTAAGACAGAGGAAGAGGAAAAACTTGTGTTCTGTGGTTTTGTATACACAAGCAAACCTTAAAGACCCTATTTGTCATTTTAAGTGTGTTAGCCTCAGACATAAAAGTAGAATTATTGAATAGTTAAGCTTAGAAGGGACCTTAAATATAATCTATTTCCAACCCCCAGAATAATAAAGTGTTATGACATTGGCCTATCAAGAAATAAGTAATATCTTACTGTCCAGGATTTCTAGTGTGTTTTGTGCATAAATGCACATATTTTTTAATATAACCCTCATTTCATGTATAACAGCCATGTGTTGTTCTCTTCTATCCACACTCTTGTGCCCTTAAAAATGAAAAGCTGTTTTCATTTTGGTTATGGCTTCTGCCATAACCAAAATGGATTACTGCCAGGATTTGGTCGGATCTTAAAAAGGACATGGCTTGCCAAGACAGGACTTCACTTGTGAAAGTTGTCCTAACTGTGCCTTCCTCTTTTTGTTGCTCATGGAAATTATTTTGAGTTCTTGGTTGTTCTCCTCCCCAACAATACCTGAATTGGCTAGCACCTTGGGTGTTGACTTAATCATCTTGGCGCCATGGGGAGTTCCATCTGGTCTGAGCTGAGTGCCACACTGATCAACTCTCAGTGTAACACACATCAAGGTTTCTTCAGGCTGTCTAAACCAGGGTTTCCTGTGGGTTAAGCTCTGTTTGCTGCTTTACTACAAATTTCTCTGTGGCTAAAAGCTTGTGTGGAGTGGTTGTAGGACATCCATTTAGAAACACTCTTGAAATCATTATGTTCTTGAAGTCGAGGCTGAGGTTTGGAGATGAGAAGCCGGAGAGCTTAATAGGGCAGGAAGGAGACTCAAAGGATATTCCCAGGCAGTCATCAGCTCATTGAAGGGACAGAAGGTCTCTTCTTGCTCTGCCTGTCATGTGGCTGGCAGTTTGTCTGAGGGCATACCAGGGAAATTCCTCTTTGTCCTGATGGTTATGCAGCCCTTAAAGAATAGAGAAATTAACCTTTACTGCAGGACCCAAGTGTCCCTGTAAGCGTTTTGGATAACCAAGTAGTCATGTTCCTGCACGCTTCTAGCTTTAAGTGATTGAAGTGGAAAAGCAGATGACTACAATTTTTCGTTTCAATACTAAAATAATTCTTAAAATATATAGCAGCTGAATGGCTCTAATACTAAATAGCTTACCATATAGCTGATCCTGCAGCCTTTGAGGGTTGTAGTAAAACAGCTCTAGGAAATTTAGCTTTTTTTACTAGCAGATAACCACCAAAGAGAGTTAGAGGAAAATACATACTGGTACGAGCTGGAATTTTGTACTCAGCCAGCATTCTGCAGGTTTTCTGATAAGGAGTAAGAAGCACCTCCTTTTAAGTTCTTTAGCTTGTAAAGTGATACTTATTTTACACTTCTATGGTGTTTCAGCCAAAGTACAAATAACTTGCACAGCGCAAAACTGAAGACGATGAGCACATGTTTTGTTGAAGTGGGTAGAAAAGGATTAGAATATGATTAGGGATTTATTGTTGAGAAGGATTAAGTAACAGGTGTTTTTTAAGGTCACATCTTTGAATTGCAGACTTGCTGTTCCAGAGAATTTGATATCTGAACTTCCCTTCCCTTCCTACACTGGAAACATTTCTTGGGAAACCTTTGGTTCTTAAGGCATGGGAAGAAAACCTTAAGCATACCTCTGTGCTCCAATATGATCACAAATGCTAGTTAGGTTTTCCAAGAACTCCGTTTACCTTCTTGCTTGTTCTTTCGTCTTCCATTTAGAGAAATTTTTTTAAAGTCCTAATTTAAAAGACACTGCTTTAAAAACACAGCTTGAAAGTGGTGTCACTGAGTAATCTTCTCTGGTTCAGTTCTGGGCTCCTGTGACTTGGAAACTGCCTTCAGTCATCTTTCTTTGGGAAGGTCCTCTCTCATGTGGGAGCAGAAGAAAAGAAACTACTCTATGAAGATATTTTATGCCTTTGGAAAGTTTGGAAAATATCTCTAAGATCAAGTTCAGCCATTAACCTAACATTGCCAGGTCCACCATTAAACTGAAAAAGGTTGGTTAAACATTCAGTGTGTCACTGAAAAAAGAGTGCAAAGCTTTGTAATATATTTCACTAAGACTAGCTGAAGCAACTTGTTTTATTCACAGTTCTGTGTTAATTGTAACATTGTTACACCTGACATTTATCCTAGAGTTTAAACACAAAATTAAGTGGCTGGGAACTGCTGAAGGCCAAAGCTTTGTACTGAGTGATCCTATTCCTCTCCTACCTATTTTACCTCTCATTTCTTCAGATGTGTGCCAGACTCTCCTGGTCTCTTAGCCTTGGCTTTCTGTAATGTGGCATTTACAAATTGTTGGGAAATCGTAATGAAATCTCATCTGCCTGTACCTTACATGTTGTCTGGCCTTGTAGCATAACCATACTACACAATCATACATGTTTGGGTTTTTTAGATTTGTTTTGGGCTTGTTAGGTTTTTTGAAAAGCAGTATAATATTGCAAGCTGTAGGCAGAACAGTTGGAGATAATCCTTTCCCGATTTGCCATTTTACTGGTCCTTACGCCATTCCCTGCAAGATTAGTTGCTGCTTTTGCATCCTGATTAACTGCTAATGGACTTTTTCTAGTCATTAAACACTCTTGCCTTCTGCATTCAGTAGTAACCTCTGTCTTGCAGTCTAGTGCCATTGCAGTAAATGTGGTTATGTTGTTTCTTCACTGGCAGCAAGAGCTTATTGAACTCCTGCCCTGTAGTATCATTCAGTATCTGTTACTGCTGTTTTTATGTGCTGAGTAGATTTTTATGAGGGAAAGAATGAACGTTTATCAGGTTAATGCTGATTGCTTTATAAGAATAATCTTCAGCCTTTTGCCTTTAAAACCTCAGATTAATTCCAGCTCTAATATAAATGGAAGTTAAATTATAAGTCTTAAATTTAATTTAGTCATTAGGGCCTTTCGTAATCCAAGGGATGGCCTGCAGGCAGCTATACTGTGCACTCACAGTAGTTCTTAGTCCAAGAAGGTTTAGGCCTGGAAAGGGCCAGATCTAAAATACCCTCCTGTTGAACCACAAGATCTGTCCAATCCTGTGTTGAGTAGGAAAACCTGTGAAGCAATTTGGCTAAAACAGCAGAATGAGTGCCCCAATTAAGTTTGCTGGTGTGATAACACGATTCTAATTGAGGCTTAAGTGTGTTTATTATAGAGGTTACATGCATCAAAGCACGGAGACTCTTGTACACAAAGTACTGTGTTAACACCTAGAAATAACTTTCAATGCATCTTAAACAATGCTTTTTGTTTTTTTTCCTTAGATCAACGTTCGAGTTGTTACTATGGATGCAGAGCTGGAGTTTGCCATCCAGCCAAACACTACAGGCAAACAGCTGTTTGACCAGGTCAGTGAAGGGTTGGTGTGGGCTCTCGTTATTTAATTCTGGAGTATGTTTTGGGCTACAGTGTTTTCTTAAGACTGGATTCCAAACCTATCTTTCTTCTCTCTACCTCCTAATCAAATTGCCCCAGTCTGAACTAAGACCTCTAAATTCCATGACAGTAAAAGAAAAAGGCAAAAACCCTGCAGGTATGTTCCAGTGAAACCTGTCTTCCTAGCATTGTTGGATGATGAACTGTCACAAGGGATCTAAAATATTTAGACAGCATAGGTAGAATGTAAAAATGTACCTCTTGCTTTGAAATACTGCTTAGCTCTTATATAGTTCTTAACTTCTAAGGTTGAAATGTTGCTCTTGTGCATAAAACTCTTCAGAATCAGGTCTTCCGATGGCTGATGAGGGTGTTGGCATGGCTTCATTCATTCAAATTCTGGGTTCAAGGAACCACTTGCCACAGGTGTTTGAGTTTGTCAAAATACTGGAAAACCAGAAGAGTTTGTGATCTCTGTGCAGCATTTAAAGACAACATGCCTTGTAGGAAGCCCCTGTGCAGCAGGGCAGGGCAGGGCAGAGATTAGTGCAGCCTGCCTTCAGGGATTCCCAGGGAACTGGAGGGCTTGAGTGACCAAGACTCTCCTCCCTGACTATTATTCTTCCTGTTACTGCTTTAACAATATACAGGTCTGTTTGAAGATGGACCTGCAAAGGTCAGATAAAGACAACTAAAACAAACTGTGTGCTATTTGTGAATCTTTGTTATTATCAACTTAAGTAGCTTGCTGTTATAAAACTGAAGCAAGGCTTAGATTTTAGCAGAAAAAGAAAATTACTTACTGCTCTGCAACTCAGAAAAAAAAAAGAAAATAATTGCTTCTAGTCATTTCTTCTGTAAACCTGAAAAATAAGATTTGGTCTATACAGACTTCAGTCACACATTTTAACGTATTCACAAACTGTTATTTGCTCTTCTCCCCTTGTACCCACTAACCTTGATAGCTAAGGGTGGTTGAGCTTTAACTCAGGTAGAGGGTACTGGCTAAACAGCGTCCACTGCTTCTGAGGTATTGTTGGTACAATTACTTGTTTCAGTGAGTTAGATAGAACTTGCTAGACCTTACGGCAATTGTGCATTGAGAAGTACTTAAAAAGAAAACCTCAAAGAAACCCCCAAAACAAACAACCCACAAACCAGTTAAAAAAATAAACAAAATTCCAAACCCCCAACAAACAAACAGGGGAAAAATATTTTACTGAGTTCTTGAAAAGAATGAAAGAAGGAAATCAAATACTAATCACTGCAGAACTTCACAGTACAGAACCGAGTAACCAAAACTCCAGCTTGTGTTTAGCATTAAATCTAACTTTAATTCCTCTTGATTACTACTGATGTGGGATAAACATCAAGTATTCATTGAACACAGAGACCAAGGGTTCATTCCCCGTATGGTTCATTCATTTTACGGTTGAGCTTGATGATCCTTGTGCCAACTTCCAACTCCATTAGAATATTCTATGATTCTGTGAGTGGAAATTTGCTGAAGTGCATTTGAAACCTTCATTTTTATGGAATCAGTATCTGCTGTTTGATCTTCCAGAGGAGAGTCACCAAGCTGATAAGGGAGAGCATCACCTCTCCTATGAGGAAAGGCTGAGAATTGGAATTATTCAGCCTGGGGAGGAGAAGGCTTTGGTGTGACCTAACTGCAGCCTTCCAGTACCTGAAAGGGACCCTCAAAGAAGTTGGAGAGAGACTATTCTAGGCCTCTCCAACTAACATCAGGCATCAGTGTAACTTCTTCCCCCAGCCCTTTCATGTTGATCCAAAACAGAGAAACTGGATTTTACCTCCGACGGTATGAAAATCCAAATTACTGAAAGCCAGGTTTTTAAAGGCAATGCTTTAGATTAGACTGTAAGTATGTCCTTATGACAAGCATTAAACAAGTGCTTCCCTCCTCCATATATATTAACTAATGTTTACATCTCTTCAAAGTCTCAGGGTCGTCTCTCTGGCAGAAGAGAAACTACTTTCTTTTCTTTCAGCTGAGAAGTTCAAAATCTTGAGAACATGGAAAAGGCAGATTCAAGATACGTCTATTTTAGCTTGTGGTGTGGGTACTTTGGGATTTCTGAAGAATGCTTACTTAGTGCATGATTGGGATAGATCTACTCCTCATGGAGATTTGCTCCTTACATCCAGTGGAATAGGTTTAAAACCTGTGATTGAAAATTCTTATCCATATTTCATACTTTGTTGGGGGTACTTCTGCATATCGAGGGAAGGCTGAGTTAGAATTGTGCAGCACAAAACAGAAAATGTGAAGACCACACATTCTCTCTTCAGTTCTGTTGAGCAAGCCTTTCACTAGGCTCTTATCTTGGGTGGAGTTTACACTCAGATAAAGCCTGTGGAGGCAACAGGTTTTCACAGGTATGGGGAGTGGCCCAGCTAGAACTGCAGAACCACTGTGGGGGTTTTGAAGAAGCAAGCTATTTTAAAAAACTACAAGGTGATTTCTTGGCCTGGCTGTCAGCTAGCAGAGCTACTCTGGCAGTGCCCTTATGTTTTAGGCTTTGCTAGCATAACTGCATCCTGCATGTAAGGTGTAGTATAGCTCCTTTTACAGGAGAGGTAAAATAGTGGAAACCTGTGACTATGAAGTTCTGCTCCACTCAAGGCAGTCCTGTGCAGAGTTTATGCTGCAGTGAGGTCTGAGATGTCCCAAGAGCCAGCCCAGTGGGCTCTGCAGCTGGATGGAGAATCTCCCAGGTAGTCAGGTGCCCTCCTGAGCATGAGTAAAAGAAATTCAAATGGAGGAGAATGTAACTGGCATTTTCTCCAAGTAAATGCATAAGTGAATGGAATGAGTAGACTCAAGATTTGCTGCTTCATGCATTTGAGAAAGCAGAGGAGGTGTCTCTCATCTTGTATATAATGCCTCATTACTTATTTCTTCCTTGTTTTGCCATGGAGGAAGTTTACAGAGCATTTCCCAGTACAGGCTAAAACGTTCTTTGTATTGAAACTCAAACAGTCAAATTATGAAGTTTAGCTTAATACTTTCTACTTCCTTGCTTTTAAGTTTTGGGAAGAACTTGAAGAGTCATGATTTCTGCAAGTTTTCTAACTCTATTTATAGGAAGTGTACTTTTTCTCTTGTGAGAGTCATTCAGAGATAATGACCTGAGAACTGCTTGATTTAAGCAACTTTTTATTTTAACAAAGTTGCAACACTCTTTTGTGCAACAGGAAGTACCACACTCAACATACCCCTGGTTTTCTGTTAGACTTCATAAAAATACATCCAGCTGTCAGAAAACTCGTCTCTTCTATGATGAAACAAGCCACTTTGTGGGAGGAGGGAAAAGGAATTGTAGTCAAGTAGAAGCTGAATTACTTTCAGAGCCCAGCTCTTCTTTTAAAAGGACATGGGGTTTGGATTTTTTTGTTTATTTGGATTGGTGGGTTTTATTGTCTTTTTCATAAACTCTAGTTAGTCTTACCTAACATAATATTGTTTCTCTTAAGTCTGCTCTCTAGCCAGAGTGTCTCTAGCAATACCATAAATGTGGAGGTGAAACAGATCCTTGGTTGAGGTCCTAGACTTGCTGAAGTACATGTAACTATACATTCTCAAGTCTGTCGCACTTCCCTAACTCACTGAGTGGTTTTAAAAACTTCTTGCCTCCCACTCAGTTGAGCACCCTGTAGTGATGCCTACATCACTTTTTTTGAGGTGCTACTCTGCAAATAACATCATGAAAGTGATCCAGCTTTGTAGTAGATCTTTGCAGATTTTGGCTGTGTCTAGAGCACAGCTTTTCAGGCAGATGAGCTGACAGCCAAGCATTTGGCTATAAGAACAAACTGTCAGGAGTAGGTGAAGGTCAGGGACTTGTTTGCTCTATCCTCCACTGAGGAAAAGTAACACGTCCAAAAAGACTGCTTTACTAGTAAGTGTGCCACCCAATCAATGGATGGTGTTCCTGTGTCTTTCAGCTGGTTAGTATTTACAATATATGAAATGAAACTTGTCGTAATGTGGGGGCATCAATGTATTTTTGTCCTTCATAAACTCAGCCTTTGGGGAGTTGAAAAGAATAACAACGTTGACTGAGAATACTTGCATCTTGTTTTAAACCTCAGCACCTCAGAGCAGCACTATGAAGCACCTCTCAATTGCTTCCTCTAGAAGGAATAGTCTCTGGTGACTGGCAGACAAGGTCTTGAGTACTTGAGCCAGTAGTACTGCTAGCTTGTTGTAGTTAGTACTAATACCATTAGACACCATCCCACCAAAAACTTTGGTGACATATCTGATCTGCTTCACTAAGTACAGTTTTAAGATGGGTCAGTAGATAAAAGCAAGCAGAAGCCCCACCTGCTGCCACTGTATCAGTCTAGCAGTTGGTGGCCTGTCACTTGCCGTTTGTCTCACCTGCTTTCCCCAAGATCATCATCTTCTAGAAACTGGGTGGGACAGGTATCTTAGCCTATGCTGTCATCAACATCTACAATGGCAGCTGCATATCTTTGTCTGCAAGGTGAAATTAAGAGATGCCAAATGAGTAGGTTTAGGCTGTTGCCTGCACCCATCACAGGTGATGTGGGACTCAAAAGGATACCTGGACCTCAAGTGAAGTTTTACCTGCAATAGCTTTTTCTTTTTACCTTTCTGTTTCAGGTGGTTAAAACCATAGGTTTGCGAGAAGTGTGGTACTTTGGTCTTCAGTATGTGGACAACAAAGGATTCCAAACTTGGCTGAAACTTGATAAAAAGGTAACAGACTTCGGGCTAATTGCTGGCCAAAGGTTAAAGTTTATATGATTCCTGATGTGTTATTGGCTGCAACTTTATACACCTTGTGCCTGCTGTTGATTGTGCCCTAATTTTCATAATTCCAGGATTGTTTTTAGAGATAACATTGTGATCTCCATGGGTCAGGTGTGACATAGTAGAAGTCTGCCCTTTCACTCTCTGAATTGGAAACATTTGGCAGATGTGCAGCAGCACCTTGATACTGTGCTTTGTTGGGAGAAAGCAGCTGCACTTTCTGTGGCTGGGGAAGCACCTTGGCTGGTGATGGGCTTAGGCCCTGCCTGTGCAGCATCAGTTGTGTGCTAATTGGAGAAGAGGCACTTCCAGGCTGGGCAGTCAAGGCCTCTGATGTGCTCCTGTTTGTGTATTCCCAGCTCTTATGAGGGCATGAACTGCTTTTCTTGATGGGGCAGTCAGTGACACACTTGTTTAATGTCAGGGGGCTGTTCTCTGTCAAACACACACAGTACTGGGTGGGTTTGCCATCTGAGCACAGTAAATCATTCTCCAGTCACCAGTGTTTGCTGTACAAACAGGATTTAACTGGCTTAGTTGGAAAACATAATGCATCTCCCCCATGTTCTCTCCTATCAGTAAGCAGCCAGAATTAAAGAATTCCACTAAAGAGTTGCCAGTCACTCGCCTCCTGTGGCAAATGCCCCAAATTGTTTTTTCTGTGTAAAAGCAATCTGTTCTGTTGTTTGCAAAAAATGCCTGCTCAGTTGTGATGTCATCTCTGTCCTCAGGTTTCTGCTCAAGAAATCAGAAAGGAGAATCCCCTCCAGTTCAGATTCCGTGCCAAGTTCTTCCCAGAGGATGTGTCTGAAGAGCTGATTCAGGACATCACGCAGAAGCTGTTCTTCCTGCAGGTGAAGGAAGGGATCCTCAGTGATGAGATCTACTGTCCTCCTGAAACAGCAGTACTTCTTGGCTCCTATGCTGTGCAGGCCAAATTTGGAGATTACAACAAAGAGGTGCACAAGCCTGGATACCTCAATTCGGAACGTCTGATCCCCCAAAGGTGAAGGAATTGGCTGATGCAGTCTCTTTTTTTTTTTCTTTTTTTTTTTTTTTAAATTTGAAAACTAGTTAAATGCAAAGAGTTTCATTTGAAAGCATGTTTGGTTTTTTAAAAATTGAATTGTATATCACTCGGTTTTTCCCTTATTTTATTTCTGCCTGTCATATTTGAGTATGTTTTTGCTTCTCCTGGGGTTGATTAGAGAGAAAATAAAATTTTGTATTCAGCTTTTATTTCTGAAACACTGCTGCTATGCTGGTAACTGTGGCAGTATGAATGTCTCCTCTTTAAGAAGAAAAGAGCAGCATTAAGTCAAGAATATGTCATTCCTGAAGAAGGCTGGGTTGTGTGTCCTGGATCCTAATGTGCAGTCCTAAAAAGCCTGTATGTGGAAAGCATGTCTTGGAGCTGCACAGTCCATCCCCACACAGGATCAGTGGATGTTACCATACCAATGGCTTTTGTTTACCCTTCCTGACGACACTGCAGCAATGTCTAATTCCAGGGATTGCACCAACTTTTGCTTTGCTGTAATCCCTTGGTGTCTGCAGTATGTGTGTGATTTGTTTGCAGAGTTTTGCTTATGCCTCTCATGTGTCTAGTCAGAACTGTGTTTCTGTGACCAGAAAGGCTTTGTGGGGGGTTATTGCTCATTCTGAATTGCTCTGCTTCACAGAGAACATCTTTGGGCTCAGTAGGGTTTTCCTTTTGGCTACAGTAAGGCTTCCACCAGGGTGAGAGTAAGACTACAGCAAAGTTCACCATCAGTGGATACTGCAGAACATCTAACCTTGCTGATGTCTGTTTCCTTGTGTAGGGTGATGGACCAGCATAAACTCTCCAGAGAGCAGTGGGAAGAACGGATCCAGGTGTGGCATGCTGAGCACAGTGGCATGCTCAAGTGAGTGTTCTTTGTTGGGCCTTGGGCTGATCACCTTGCTGCTTGTTTGATTACCTTAAGTTTGCATTTCTATAACATGGCTTTGTTAGTCTGTGATTTAGATTCTGAGTTGCCTGTGTGAGTTTACTCCTGGTGTGTATTTTTAGTTCATGGTAAAGCACAGTAGTACATTTTGTACTTGTGCTGAGACCAGTGTGGCTTCCTGAAGATCATGGACCTATGCACGTTGTACTAGTGATAGCTTTGAGTGGGAAAAAGAGTAAAGGTGTATGTCAAACCTTACAGTCATTGAAGCATTTGCATTGACAGATGGGGAAAGCTCAGATCCTGTACCTTTCCTACTCACTGTACTCTGAGAAAAGGATGAATGCTGAGAGAGGTGAATGTTGCTGATTTTCTGTCTGGAAGTACTAGGGACTGGTATATGGGAATATTCTGTGTGTGTGCTCATAGATATGAATGTTCAGTTTTAACTTCTGTGTTTGAAGTGAGGTTTAGGAAAAATTACTTTTTTTTTCTGGGGTGTTTGTGTTTTCTGAGATAAGCAGATGTTGGTTTCTCATTTATCTGACTTTTTCCTGTTTCAATCAGAGAGAATGCCATGCTGGAATACCTGAAGATTGCCCAAGACCTGGAGATGTATGGAATTAATTACTTTGAAATCAAGAATAAGAAAGGAACTGACCTTTGGCTGGGGGTCGATGCCTTGGGGCTCAACATCTATGAAAAGGAGGATAAGTAAGGCTCTTGTTTTTGCCTCTGATCTTCCAAAGAGGATAGTATGGGACATTTCTCAGGAATGCTTGTGTTCCAATTCCAATGCTTGTGTTCTAAAATTCCAATTTTAGTAGGTGAAGCTAGTAAATGGGCTTTCACATCCCCCATGCTTTCATGTCTTTCCTGACCTGCTAACACTACCTGCTATACAAAGAGAGATGTCAGTTGTACGATGCCATCTTCATAATCGTGCACAGTGGTGGAGCTGAATCACAAATTGAGGAGTTTACCAGGCTTTTCCTTGAGTCAGGTCACCAGGTTTGCCATCAGTGGCCGCAACACGAGAACCTGGCTAGGCTAAGGTATCTGCAGTGTTCAGACACTAAGGAAACTCCTATCCTGAAGTTAATGATGGATGTGCGCGCAGGTGCCTAGTGCTGAAAAAGGCAGATTTATGGGGTGGACACAAAAGCAAAGCTGGGTGACACCCAGAACCCAGGGAGAGGCTAACCTATATAGTTATTGTGAACAAGGAATTAAATGAAGGCTTACTGAAGTACACATTGTTTTAATCAGCCCTTCTGGTAAAGGCAGAGCCATTATTAATTGGATAGTAGGTGGGAAATGATAGACTACATCTATAAATAAACATAATAAGAAGGTGAGAACAGCTGTGTCTAAGCCTGCTAGTCTCTTCTAATGCTCTGCAACTGAAGGATTGAAGGGAGTTAAAATAGGTATTTTTTAGATGGAGCATTGCTACCTAGACTGCTTTCTTTTCCTCTCCCTGATGTTTCAGATCTTTGTCTCATTTCACTAATCTGTAACAGACTATCATTGAAATACAGAAGGGATTTCACCTGTTCTTCATCTTTGCCTCCAAAAAGCATTGAATGCAACCCAAATATTAATTGGAACTCTCTGGATCTTCTGTTGATAAGGCAAAGAGAAAGGCAGTCTTTTCTGCAATGCTAATATGTGCTGTCACCCAGAAAACAAGGAGTGTCACTTGAAAGAAAAGTAGTTTCGCTCATGTAATACTTCAGTCTTGAATGACTGGTCTTGCTATGTAACCATGGTCACACAAACAGGTTTTTCAAGCTGCAGAAATCAGAGCGTAGCCATTGACTGTGCAGACCTATCGAGAGCGTTTGCAAAACAAATACAGTGCTGGAATAAACTGCTCATTTCTGCTGTAACTCTTGCCACTATATAATTAAGTCTTTCCAGCAGATATGAGGACTAGAAAAATAGTAATGTGTATGGCACCTCTGGTTTGTAGGTGCAAAGTCTGGGACTGAGGGCAAAGATGAAGGACCAGAGATTTCATTGTTGAAGTTTAACATGAGGAAAACGAGGCTGTGCTGTAGGTGTGTGAGCCTCTATACTGCAGTGCATGTCAGTGTCCTGTTTCTAGATATATTCAAGCTTTTTTTTCCTGCATTAAGGAGAAGAATCTGCATCTTTTTTCCTGCATTAAGAAGAACTTACTAATGAGTGAATTATTTTAGTTGTCTGTCATACTGTATTATCTAGGATTTAAGCACTTATACTAATGTGATGGAGGCTGGAGTAATTAGTTAATCTTAGTCTAATAAAATAATTTTCTTTACAGTTCTTAATGTTACACACACACACAGAGTTGCATAATCTTGCAGTTGAGTTAGAGGTTAGGGAGTGGAAAGTTCTGAAGAGGGTGAATTTTATTCTTGATGTCTGAATTTAAATGAAGCAAGGGGTTTTTTGTGCTTGGACCCAGCAAAATCTTTTGATGTAGTAGCTTTCCATGTCTTTGACAATGAGTGAAATTCCTCCCAGATTTGCTCTTTTTTTTCTTCAATCAATGTGCTCCATAGAATTCTTACAGAATTTGATTGGTCCAGTGTGATGATAAACATTTCTGTAAGTGCTAAACATTAAACACGTGTGTCTTCAGATCAATTGCAAGAATTATTGTGACAGAGACACATACGTTGGAGGGGTTAGAGAATAACAAGAAGATTGCTTGTTGGTATTATTTTTTATATAAGACACAATTCTTAATCATTAACAGCTATCTAGAGAATATACCCTTCCTTGCTAAGAGAAGAATAAAATAATAATAATGTGATATTAAATATAAAAATAAAATATTTGGTTGGGGTAATTAAAGGACTTTATTATAGTCAAATGCACAAGTCCTTGCAATGTTAGAACTTGCTGCAGAGCTGATCAGGTGTGTGAAGGTGAAGTGTTGGAATGGCTCAGAAACATTTGACCCCGTGACAAACTGGATACTTTTTATATGCAAGACTCTGGAGAAATTAAGGCAGAGGAAAATCTCAAATGTTTAGTGAGTCATATAGAAAAATTTCAAACAAATCAGCAGACCTGGACTCCTCAGCAGGGAGGAAGAGCTGGAAGTCTGAATCTTGCCCTTTGCTTCATAGGAGAGCTTTTCAACAGTGGGGAGCCACGTGGCACAGCTCATTGCATGACCAGCGAGTAAAGTTCCGCTTGGTGACTCATGGGATGGGCTGAAAGAGCAGCTTGTATGGAAGGAAAGAACAGGGCCCTTTGTTACTAACCTTGCCTGTAATCTAGGGGAGGAGATATCTGAAGGGAAGGTGTCAAGAGGATGGAGCCAGGCTCCTCTCAGTGATGCTGAGCAATGGGACAAGGGGCAAGGAGCAGGCATTGATGCACAGGAAGTTCCACGTGAATGTGAGGAAGAACTTCATTACTGTGCAGGTGACCATGCACTGGAACAGATTGCCCAGAGAGGCTGTGGAGTCTCCCTGACTGGAGGTATTCAGGATGCAGTCCTGTGCCATGTGCTCTGGGATGACCCTGCTAGAGCAGGGAGGTTGGACCAGATGATGTACTGTGGTCCCTTCTAACCTGACCCATTCTGTGAAAAAGAAAATAAATCTTCTCCTACCAGTGATGCCTGTCCAGCACTTGAGAGTGAAGGCAGCATGGAGGTGACTGGACTAGCTGTAACACAGCAGGGCAGGTGTGCCTGTGTGTGCTGTAAGGTGTGGGGAGCAGCTCAGTTACTTTGGCTTATATCTCCCATGATGTGTGACAAGCCTGTGCGGGGAAGCACTGCACATAAAGTCTGCATGCTGTGGATTTTGGGTCCACCGTTAAAAGAAAAAGGCTTAAAAGCAGCTGACCATGTGGCTTCAGTAGAAACCATCCCTATTACATAGCCAAAGGTCAGTAGGGTGGCTGATGAAAATGAGAAGAGACTCAGTAAGAGAGGTTACTGGGCTTCTTTTCCTACTCCCTGTGGTATTCTGGTTCAATTACTGTCTTCTCTCTGTTGGGAAAGCTTTGTGAAGCATTGCATTCCACCAAGTCTGTGTGTTGGAAGCAATGTGGAGAAAAAATGTTTATTGCATCATCTCTTAAAACAAGTTTTTCTTCTTTCCAGACTAACCCCAAAGATTGGGTTCCCCTGGAGCGAAATCAGGAACATCTCTTTCAATGACAAGAAGTTTGTTATAAAGCCTATTGACAAGAAGGCACCAGTAAGTACAGCTAGAAGGGACTCCTGGATACTGCGTATGAACAACTGGTACTGATTCATCTCAAAATAAAGTAGTCTTGGGAGAGAAGAAAGCCACAGATATTCTACATGCAAAATAAGCATTTGTATTTAGAGCTGCTGTTTTTTCTGTGCAGCATAAATGAAGGGCTGATAGTGATAGCTAATGTGGAAAAAGATAAGGATTTTACAACTGCAAATTGCTTTTTTTGTAGCAAACCAGGTAACTTCATGCTCAAATTTGAGATTCTTTGCTAGTTTGCTAGTTCTGTGAGTCCTCTCTGCATATCTTTCAGTGCATGCAAGCTGATAGATAATTTTTTTTTAAATTTTAAAAAACCCAAATATTAAAAAATGTTCATTTAAAAAATTACAGGAGTAGTTCAAATGCTACTGCAAAACCACATAGATACATATGGCTTCCCATCCATCACTGCTCACTTCCACACTACTGACAGAGTAAAATGTGGTGTTCATTTGCTTTCATGAACACCAAGGTAAATCTCAGGGATATGACTTTGGTGGAGAACTGAAATGTAGCTACCTGTGAATGTTGCTTTTCAATACTTAAAAGTATGTTTTCAGAGTTATTTTAGAATTAGAAACTCACTTTGACCTGTTGAGAACGTAAGGTGGAATAACTGGTATAGGTGGATGATGTCATTCTGTCAGGCTTGTGAAATTATTGGAGTAGTTGAGAAAGACTTCCTCTGTTCTTCCCTCACCCCAGTACTTGGCCTTGGTGGGTGAGTACAGCCCAGAGAGATAATAAGCAGCCTGGCTTTGGCAAAGGAGGATGGCTTATAAATATCCTAACAGAAAAAGATCCTCCCAGTAATTTAAAGGATATTAATGCACTGTGTGCTGCAGGGATTTCACCCTTCCCTCAGATAAGAACCTGGAGGAGAGGAGCTTTTTTCTGTGATGCTGTTAGTGAAAAGCAGCAAAGCTCCCCAGAGACAGAAAGCTGGTCTGTCAGGCATGCTTTTCTCAATAGAAGAGCCTCTTGCATGTGTTGTATATAATTACAAAACACAGATCACAGCTTGCCACCCACTCCCCGAAGAGTAAATCTGAGTTTGAAATGGAGGCTTGCAAAAGGCTGGTACAGAAAAGTGTTAGCATTGAAAACCTCAGTTACGTTTCCTCCTTCCCTGTCAGTTGTTGTTTTTCCTCTGGCTGGTGGTATGTTTAAAGCTGTGCCTAAAAGAAGAATTTAGCTGGGCACTAATTTTGAGTATTCAGGAAGTTGTCTGGGTCTTTTTGTGTGCTTGTGTCTCCTTTTAAAAAGGCAGGCATTATAACTACAGCAAAATACTCAGTCCACCCAAGTTGTGGGTTGGAAGCTCTCTTTTAATTTGTAGGATTCTACATGCCTGTGATTAAATTGAAAGTAATGTAAAGGGTAGAGTCCTGTGGCACCTTACCCAGGATAAGCTTTTTAATTTTTGGGCTTTGTCTGCCCATATACTCAAAGATCTTCAGCACATTATCTTTAAAATCTCAAGGTGCAATTCTCCCAGTTGTGTGAGAGCTGAGATAGGCTGAGAATGAGGAAAGAAAGGGATTCTTTTATATTTGTATTTGAATGTTGTGTGTCTTGATTATGGCCTTAAATGACAAATGCAAGCACCGTCCATACCCTCAGTATTTACTTCCATGTAAGTGAGCTTTGCCTCAGCACAGGACCTGTTCACCACCATGTACACAAACTGTTTGTTTTTACAATTACTTGTCAGAAGTAGGTAGGAGGTTGGATGAGCAGCTTACAGTCACAATTATCAGGATCAGACCTGTGAGCCTCAGAATGGCTCCAGCAGGATTTAGTGGGAGAGCACAACACACTGCCCTGACTGCCTCTTCTGCAGCCAGTGTGTGCATTAGGGAAATGCATTGGAGAAAATCAGTGTTTGTCAGCATATTCATCTTAATACCACTTAGGGAGCTTGTAATTGCTTAGTGTGACTGCTAGTTTTCCCAGAGCTAGCCACGGTTGTGCTTCTGAGCTCAGGCAATTAAAAACATGGTCACTCTTTCCATACCTGGTTCCATCTCTTGCTAACAGTGAGGCAATCCATAGGAGAGTAATTCCAAGGAATGGGCACTGGTTTATGGTGGTAATGTGGGGGCATGCCCACTATCCCATGTAATACACAGAAAAAGCACAAGGATGTTTATCCATTGTATAAATTTAGACTGTGTTGTAAATGTATGTTTGTGGACTCAGAAAAATTATGAGGGAGGTAATGAACTTGGGCCCTCCATATCCCTTCCTTAGCTGGTTTTCTTCTAGAAGAGCTAGTCTGGTTTATAGTTTCTGTAAAAGTCTGATTATAAGACAGATAATAAAAAATTTGGGAATGTCCTTTTTACTGAACCAGAAATTTTAAGATATCATGTGTTTTGTTACTGCCTGCAACCTGATATTCCAAATAACCCGTGTCGTTGGTGGTTAAAAAATTTGTTTTCATTTAACACTCTTGTAACAGCCTAGGTCAACTTAACTAGGAAACGCCATGGAACAGGAAAGAATTACATTGAAAGGCATTTTTCTCTGAAAAAACATGTGGGGCCTTGAATGTTGATTCAGATAGATCAAGAAATTCTACTAAGTTACATTTGTAGTTTGTGCTTTGTCTTTCAGTCACAAAACTGCAAACTGAAAAACTACTCAATACTAGAGATCTGTGTGTTGCCCAGATGTTTGTCTGCCAACCCAGAACCTTCTGCAACATCTGTCAATCTCCATTTAAACAAGACTTCATCAATCTGGGATTTTCTCTAAAAGATGCTGTATCTAGAAAAGTTACTTGTGCATGTAGACTTTAAATGGAGAATATAAATTACAATAGTTTTGGCTTCAGATGACTTTTGCAGTCCCTGCTGCTGTGTTTAAATGGCCTTGAATGTATGTCTGGATTAGAATGAAATTAGCAGCAAGATGTTCTATCTGCAGTTAGCTGGAAGAAGAGAGATTAGAGTGTTTAGAAAAAAACTGACTGTGGTGTATCTCTCCTAGGACTTTGTGTTTTATGCCCCTCGTCTGAGAATTAACAAGAGGATCCTGCAGCTCTGCATGGGCAACCACGAACTGTACATGCGGCGCAGGAAGCCCGACACCATTGAGGTGCAGCAGATGAAAGCCCAGGCCCGGGAGGAGAAGCACCAGAAACAACTGGAAAGGTGGGCTTGCATACAGACAGCTGATGTGGCATGGCAGAAATAAATGACACCGAAGTGTCAGGGTTCAGCACGCAGCTCTATCCCCTGAGCAAGGGTCAGTAATGTGGGTGAGGCTCTGAGCCATCCCAGGCTCATATGTGCACATGTGGAAGCACATATGGAAGCACGTGTGGCCCTGGAGCTCTGGAGTAGGGGCAGGGCTTTGGGGTGTCCTGCAGTGGGACTGTGTTACTCTTCCTGCTTGGCCCTGTGCCCACACAGTCAGCTGTCCTGGCTGCAGCCTCAAGAGCTGCAAGGAAATGTGCAAGTAAAGGCACAGCAGGCTCTGGTGTGGTGGTGTGCACCTGGAGAAGGGTTTTCCTGACTCTGAAGTTTGGCATCTGATTTATGTGCTGGGCCATGGGATGGTTGGGAGTAAGGGGAAGCCTTCACAGGGAGCCCATATGTGTACACTGTAAAGACAGACGGAACTGGGAGATCCTTTACAGGCAAGGAAAAAGGAAGAGCAGTTCTACCACTGGCTGCAGGTTGCTTATGATTCAAGAAATCATGCTGCTTTTCTCCTGAACTTGTCTCTGTTCCCTCAGTGCTGTTGTTTTCACACCTCCTTGACTTTCCATATGGCAGAAGTAACAAAGTTACACCTCCTCTGCCTTGCCATACAAGTCCTGTTTTTCCTCTCTTGTGTCTAGCAGCTATTTGGTATTCTAAATTTCTGTGGCAACCAACAAAAATACAAATGCTTTTATGAAATGGGGTATCTAAAACTGAGCAAAAATTCTGAAGAGATGAAGGAATGGCCTATTTCTGTCTTCTGGCTCCTCTTTTGTGGCAGCCACTTTCCGATTGAGCTGCCTGGAGAGATTCCCAGCCAGCTTTCTTGTCTGGCAGTAGCTTGGGTCTGAAAGTGAGCTTCCAGCATGAAATGTGTTTCTAACAGGAAACAACTAGAAGATGAAAAGAGGAGAAGAGAGACAATTGAGAGGGAGAAAGAGCAAATGCTGAGGGAGAAGGCGGAGCTGCTGGTGAGGCTACAAGAGTATGAAGTGAAGACTCAGAAAGCAGAGAAAGGTAAAGTACTTGTCCTGGCTGACCAGACCACATATCGTGCTCCACAGAGGGATTTTACGGGTTGCTGACCATGCCTTGCCTAAATTTGGTGACACTGGGATTGCTTGGCAAGACTTACTAATGTCTGCCTGCCTATGCAGCTGAATGTACACATGTGCATCCAAAGTATGAAAATAGCATAAAATCTGCAGATTTTATTTGGGAACCAAAGGGCAGGAACTCTGTTTTCCCCTGTTGCCAGGAGGATTTAAGTAGCACAGCCTCTTCCAGCAGTGAGCAAGAGTTCAGCCCTCAAGTACTTTTTACTAACTCATAGCAGAAAAAAATACTTTGGGAGCAAATCTTTCCAGTGAAAGGAAGCTTCTGTTTCAATGCACGGAAGAACACATTGGAGGCAGCGACATTTGGTCCGCGCAGCAAACTCTCAATTAACAGCACCAGAGTCATGTCAATGTTACAGACTTCAGTGCAAACATCTTGCAGATTTAATTACGATGTCCATCTGACTACTTCTGAATCCAGTTTCTTGGTGCAAATAATTACTTTGAGGAGCACAGTGAAGGGAGTATTGCATGCTGGAGTAAAGTCCTGTCATGACTTCTGCAGTTACCTAAGAAACAGAAGTTCCTTGGCTTTGACCAGATTGTGCATTAAAGACTTTGATCTCTTTGCAGAGCTGTCAGATCAGATCCAAAGAGCCATTCGGCTAGAGGAGGAGAGGAAGCGGGCCCAGGAGGAGGCAGAACGCCTGGAGGCTGACCGTTTGGCAGCTCTGCAGGCCAAGGAAGAGCTGGAGAGACAAACTATGGACCAGATAAAGAGCCAGGAACAGCTGGTAAGACCCAGTTATTTTGAGAACAAGATACACAGGCATGTTACTGTGCCCTTGAGTAAGGCAAAGCCATCATGTCCAGGGAAAAACATAGTGCAGTGAGGTATTAGACCATCATTGTGGCACTGGTTTCTATCATAAGCAATCTAATTTTCATTCTTAGTTTCTTATTCAGTCTCTATTAGAGTTAACAGTATTTTTTATTGTGTTTGGTTTTTTGGTTGGGTTGGTGTTTTTTCTAAGAGTCCTTGTAATTCCCATTTTATGATTCAACAGGCTACAGAGCTTGCGGAGTATACAGCCAAGATAGCACTTCTTGAAGAGGCAAGGAAGCGTAAAGAGAGTGAGGTTGAAGAATGGCAAATCAGAGTGAGTATCTGCTTTACAAGTTGCTCTAAAGTTCTGTGCTTAAGCAGAGCAGACTGTGGTTCTCAGCCTGGTGTGACTTCTCAAACACATGGAAGCAAACATCAGCACAGCAGTGAAAAAGACCAAACTTGCAATGAATGTGCAATAGGTCTGCAAAAACACCTTTCTTCCAACAACCCTTTAGTCAAAAGTCAGAATGAAAACCTGTATAAAACCTAAAAATGTGATCATCTTGAAGCCTTGGAGAGGAAGGGGCACATGAATAAATGATGCACATAATCCATGACACAATGTCTGAAAACATTACATCAGTCAAGAGAAGAGCTGCAAATGCAGCCATCTGCAGATACTGCAGGTATCTGTTTTGAGGAGCATGTGCCATTGTTGGTAGCATCCTGGTAGCTGGATGAGGAGAGTTGAAGAAACTGCTGCACTAAAACCACACAAGGCTCAGAGTGCTGGTGCTCCCAGTGCACTGAAAGACACATGGGAGGGCAGAAGCACTGCAGCAGCAGGGAAGCTGATTGCCTGGTGTGTAATTGCACTAAAAATGCCAAATGAGATTCCCAAATTCTTACTCTGTGGAACAGGTGTGTCTTCAGCCTACAGCTCTTCAAATGGAGAACAGAATGACGATAACTGGAGCTTTCCATAGAACTTTTTCCTGTTTCGTCGGAAGAATATTCTTTGTTCAGACACCCTGCACATTACAGTGGCTGATGATGATAGCATCCCTAGCAAAAAAAAAAAAAGTTCTCTAATAATGGAGTACCATCAGCTACAGACATTTAATTCTCTCTTGCCTTTCATAGTAGATGGAAAAACTAGGAAGACAAGCATTTAGGTATTCATTAAGCCGATTTAAATCAAGAAATGCATTTAAAATATTTTTCACTCTTTTCCCAAAGGCCAGGGAAGCACAGGAGGATCTGGTGAAAACCAAGGAGGAGTTACACCTGGTAATGACTGCTCCACCTCCACCCCCACCCCCTGTCTTTGAGCCAGTGAATTACCACGTCCACGACAACTTGCACGATGAGGGCTCCGAGTACTCTGCCTACAGCGCCGAGTTCTCCAGCGAGGGCATCATGAACGACCGCAACGAGGAGAAGCGCATCACTGAGGCAGAGAAGAACGCCCGCGTGCAGAGCCAGCTGAGGGTAAGGCACTGCTTGGAGGAGGCAGAGGAATTGAAACAGTCAGGCCTGGACAGCAGGTCCTTTAAACACACAAAGCACGACCATAATGGTTTTGGAAAGCCCAGGTCATATCCATGCCACTGCTCTGTCCAGGCATTAGCTGTCAGCTCTCCCCAAAGAACACGACTGACAGGAGCTGAGAGCTTCTCACATATAACCTGTATTTATTGCTCTTCACATTGCAGGCACTGACAGATGATCTGGCCCAGGCTCTAGTTACGGACAAGAGGACCCAAAACGATATCATCCACTCGGAGAACATGCGCCAGGGTCGGGACAAGTACAAGACGCTGCGGCAGATCCGGCAAGGCAACACCAAGCAGAGAATTGATGAGTTTGAGGCAATGTAAAGATGCTTGTAAGACGACTACAAGACTGTGGGAAAGGCAGATCTTAATGCTGTGTTCTTGTTTTGGGGTTTTTGTTGTATTGGTTTTTTGGTTTGTTTTGTTTTGTTTTTTTTTCCCTGAGGAGAGGTCACTCTATGACACTTAGCCAATGTTCTCTAAACCCAGAGGTGTTTGAATCTCCCTTTTACTCTGAACTTCCTGTGAAATTTGGTATAGTTTAAAACTTATCGTACCACAGATCCTGGTAACTTGCTCATGCCTTTACTTAGTGCCAAAAGGCCTTATGTCACATCTCTCTTTAAGCAAGACAAATTTTAACAGGCCATGGTTCTATTTAAAGATGTGTGTCCTGTGCAGGCACTGGATTCAGCCTGGTCTAAAAGATAATTCTCTGGGTGAATTTTGTGCCATATGTCTTTGTATTATTAGCTACAGTGTAAAGTGTAACAGCTGAGAAGACAGGTTCTAGAACTCAGGATTTGCAAGCACCTGTATGTGTGCTGTACCTCCACACACAGGTGCTTGTAGATCTTGTTTTTTCCTTGGTCTTGATGCCCATGTCCCCCTTCCCTGCCCCCGCCCCCCAAACGAACTGACAACACCTCAGAACTGCTTTGTGTAGAAATTAGATATTTTCTAGTTGCTGTTCTCAACTGGAGAAATTGTGCAGTGATGGCTCAGAAGTGGCATAGGGACACTGATACCCTCTTCATGTAACAAGTAGCTAATACTCCTGGAATGTAAGACACCACTGTGTTCGGCATTCCAGCTTTATTACTGATCAGTTATAGTGTAGTATTTATAAATATATATATAAAACATGCAATATGTGAATTGCAGTACTAGTTAAAGGGAAATAGTTTTGCTCTGTATATTTTGTTACTTTTCAGATTTAATAAGACTTACATCTGTAAAAATGCCTAAACAAGACTGTGGTCTGATACAATGCAGCTGATTATTTACTATAAAGCATTATTTGTAAAGATCATTTTTTTACTTAATGAAAACTTATATGTACACATGATCCAATATATACAATTTTACTGCACCTATTTTTCTAACAAATTTTCTAATTTTTTTAAATGTTTGATTTAAAGTTTCAGACTCCAAAGATGAAGGGACTGCTTGTTTATATCACAGTTGTATTCTCTCTAGTAGAGAGCATTTCTGTGACCATCCTTCCCCCACTCTCCCCTTTTTTCCTTGAAAATCTGTTAGAAAGTGAGATACAGTATGTTGTCACCTCTTCATTTACAATATCTATGCTGCGTTATACTTGAGTTGAATCTTGTGTGGGTTTTTTTTTTTATTTGCAGCAGCAACCATCTAAATAAAAGATCTGCAAAGTAACAAAGGCGATGGAGTGAAGTATTTCTTATGTGGGGTGTATTTTGAATAAATTTTGCTACTGCTCTTTTAGCTCCTGAGCTTAGCTTATGAGTCCCTGTGTCTTTAAATCTCAAATCCTTAAAAGCCACAATGACCTAGAAAGGAAGAAGGGGGAATACTTAAAGTAAGGACTAAAACTGTAACACAGCAGCACTAGTTACAGTTGCACACAAGAAGTTTCTGCTGACTGTAAAGCTACATCCAAGGCAAGGCAAACTGACACAGAAGTTGGCCCTAAGCTTGTCCACATGAAGCAATTATAAACTTAGCTAAACTTCTGTCTTGTGCTGTAAACTCTACGGATCAGAGTTGTTAATTCTGTCTTGGAGTGGCAGCTGATAAGAAGGAACTTGTTACACCCACCGTTATTCCATTGGCTGCAGTCCCACCCTGCTACTGACAGGGAATTTATACCTTTAACTTTCTAAGCACTATGCTATAGCACACGTTTCAGAGATGTGGCCGCAGGGCAAAGCTTTTTAGGATCATGTGAAATGAAGTGGCAGTGTAGTTAATGCTGAAGCACAGAATCATTAGCATCATTCATTTGCAGCAAGCAGACAAAGACAAGCTGGTTTTGCATGCTGTGGCTAACAGATCAATGTAAGAGTGAAATAATGTAACTTTCTTGTTGTAACAGTTATTTTTTCAGAAGTAGTCCTAGTTCTGACTTAAAGAGTAACAGTTCTGCTAGGCCTGAAAATGGAAAGCTGCACATTGTCTGGCTCCTGTTGCTTTGACAGCATAAAGCATCTCAAACTGACGCTGTCACTCCTGAAGAAACAGTATTATCCTCACCCTCCAGCTAGAGACACAGACTCAAGCCTTAACTTTGAAGAAATAAAACATTCAGAATGCCACACACGTTCAAGCACATAATTCTATTCCCAAAAAACCTGGAATAGGTGTTGCAGTGTACCTTTCCCAGACCTGAAGTGTACATACCACTTCAGTTTAAAACATTGGACATGGGAAAGCCAAGGTTGTCGTGTGATAATCTCTCATGATTTAAAGTTTTCCTTATTTGAATGCAGTACAAGTGTGAAGTCCATCCACGTGTTTGGGCTGCAGAGCACTTCCTGCCATTGGAGCACTCCCTGAGAAGCAAGATCCATACAGCCAAAGAACTTCTCTGCAAGGAAGCAAAAGGAAAGATGAGAGTTACTGTTCACTTGGCCTTACCCAACTTCTGGCCAACCCTTTCACCCACTTCTACAGTAATTTCAGCTGTTCTATAGCTCCTGAGGCACTAATGGCAATAAATGGTATTTATACTTCTGAACTATTATTTACATCCTGTTAAACTGGGATCACTTTCTGAAGAGTACAACCTGCAGCGAAGAAAAAATTTTTGGCTGTATGACTAAAAGCAGAAGAGCAAGTGTGCATGCCCATAATAGCAGAATGGCACTAAAGCCTCCTGCTTCAGTTCATTCCATGTTTAGGACTTGGATCACTTACAAGCAGATAGCCCCTGCTATAGCAAAAAGGCAAATGCTGGCTAGGATAAGCAAAAAAAACTTGGTGAGGAAGCCTGCATGACACTGAGTTACCACTAGTGATAATACTCCTGTAAACTGCATGCTGATACGAAAACATTTGACCCTTTCATCTCAAATACTGAAACCCACAGCACTTAACTCACTGGAAGAACAAGGGTGGGAGACTTTTGGGCAGCCTTCAAGGGACAATGCTTCCCTGCTCAACTACCAGTGAAACAGGGCCTATTTAGTGAGCAGAGAGGTTTGTCAGACATTGCTCAGCCCTGAGAAAGAAAGCTCACTCTTATGTTAGAGCAGAGCCCACAACTTCAAACATCCAACAGTCCCTTCGAAGCAAGTTTCACCTCCTGTATTTCATTGGTTGGATTGATTTGTGGATGTAAAGTAGTAAGCACAGACATAAACAAGGTTGGAGTCTATGAGATTATTAGTTCTGCTTCCTTTTGATGAGAAGTTACTTAAAATAAGCCAATTCATAGAAAACAATTAAAGAAATAAGTCTTTAAAAATATGTAGAGCTCTATGTGAGTTAGAGCCACACCATTTCTGTGCTTGTCTCAGCATGGCTCTGACCCATAGAAATCACCATGCTAACAAATGGCTTTCCTGAAAATTTCCACTGACAACCTTGATCTTCTGCACAGACCTGAACAGAAGCATCTGTATCAGTTCTTGCATGATCAGAGCCCAGGACTGCAAGTTACTTAGGACAGAGGCTGGGACTGCATCTGCAGGCACGTGATAGCAGGTAATAAATAGCACAGTATAATTATTGTTGCTTGGGATGTAAACTACATGCACTTTTCCCCAAATTACATTGTTTTCAGTGATAAAGAACTTACTTGCACCAAGCTTGGCTCCTCCTAGGAATTGATCACTTGAGCTGAAAGTTGACTTGTGCCAGACAGTCAGGTGGAGACATGATTGCTGTAGCTGAACTGGGGTCACACCATCAAAGACAAACAAGTGTTTCCACTGTGGACAGGCTTCGTTCTTCAAGACAGGAGACTTTTGCTTTATCTCTGCTTGGTCTGGAAGGATAAGACAACTTCCCCCCGCCAAAAAAAAAAAAAAGAGTTCAGCAAGGTTACTGATTTCTCAGCCAGAAAACAGAACATTTTGATAACCAACTAGAGCCCTTTGGTTTGCCTTAAATAGCAAAAAAGTTCAGCCTTAGTGTAAGGTAGACCACGGTGCTCTTGTGTTTATTTTGGGACCCAGACCTTTTCGTGCCAGCCTTAGTGCAGGTACAAACAGGGTCTTGTAGTCTGCTTTGACTCTGCTGTCACTGACTGCTGAAGGAGTCTTTGCTCCACGTGCTGCTACCCAATAGTGCCTGAAACCTAACTTTCAGGAGATGAAATGCTCACCCCATTTCACCACAGGTGGGTGCCACAACAGATGTAATGGCTTCAGGAGATGTAAGTTTACCCCAGTATCATCCTTCCACTGGCATCTGATGCCTGACAGCAAGAAGTCAAACAATCCCACATACAAGCCACTCAGCACATTGAGGAAAAAAATCCATTCCTTCTCTTTCAAAATATCAAGAATGAAGAGGATAAAAGTTTTCAGTGTGTCCAAAGCTATGCTTAATTCTGCAAAAGCACAGATGAAACTGTGACAACAGCCTCTTTATTTGCACCCTTTTTTCCCTTGCCTTAAAATCTAAGAGCACACACTCAAACTAGTGAACTCTACATCTAATGACATAATTAAAACCTAAAGTTCAGGACCAATAGGGCAGGTGGGATCCATCACTACCCTGCAAACTGCTGCTGTTTTGCAGACACCCAAGTGTCACCGTTTCTAGGCAGTCTGAATAAGAGTGTGGGCAATGCCACTTTCCCATGCCAGTCTCCTGCTGAAAACATGTTAATATGTACATTTGCATGGAACACATGTGACAGTCTCTATTTGAAGTGTTAGGTCTCAGACATACCCTTTAACAAAGGAGTTCAGCATTCCAGCAGATCTCAGCATGGGCAAGTTCTTGGCCCCAAGTATCATAACCTGAAGCTGGCAGTTGAGAACTCCTTGGTCTTTGTTTCCTGAAAAAGGAGCACTTATCACATGAAATACCCAGTTAGTTCAGCTCATAGCTTAAGATGCTGCTAAAAGTAAGTAGGGGAATGCCTAAGTGGCACTACTGAGATAAGGAGTCATAAGGCTGGACTATGAACATTTCTAAGATTTGGATGTTTGTACAGTGAATGATTCACACACAAAGCAAACCAAGCAGTGAGTAGCAGGCTGCTTTGTGATCCCTGTTCCAAAGACAAAGCTTTCTGTTGTGTTTGTGAAAAGCAAATACAGGGCAGTACACAGAAGCATTTCTCTGGAACAGTCAGAAGCAGGAGAGAGAGCCAAAGCCATGGTGTGATACTGCCCTGCTCACAGTTGAAGGCACAGAGCAGAGACCCAAAACACAGGTGTGCATAGGGAGGAAAACCAGAAGGTAGGGAGTCGGTAACTTCAGGGTCATTGGGAAAAGAAAAGTGAGCAAAAATAACAGAACAGTGAATTAGAGCTTCCTATTGGTCTCTACCTGCTGCTGCAGTCCTGACACAGAGATCAGTACCAGAGCTCTGAATGTCTGTACACCTCACTAAGGTCTAGGGAGGTAAGGAAAAGGAGGTTTTCCTATCCCTCCCTCCAAAAGTGTTTGTTTCACTCCAGCAGCAGGTGCTTCCTCTGACATATTACAGCAATACTTAGTGTACCTTACAAGTTTTCATTACTAGAAACTGAATCCTGACTGTACATTTTGAACCTAACACCTTTCAAGTGAAACATTCTCCCTAAGATGAGACCACTGGAGGAAGCCAAGTGTGCTAGTCTGGTATCCTTGTTGATACTTCCCTTCCAAATTTTCCCCAAATTGGCAGTCTCTGCTTTGGACAGCAGGACTCTGTTTCACCCCCAAAATAACTTCTATAATAATAATAACATCATGACAGGCACAAGTTTGGAAAACAGCTGGATGCATCATACTGCTGCCATTATAATGTACACCTTTTGTTGGTATTAAAAGAAACAAATATAAAAAGCTTGAAAATGTTTTGATTTTAAATAATCTAAGATATAAAACACCACAAAGCACCATTTGCTGTAGCTGTTAAAAACCCATACAGGAATATTACATGGACACTTTGCCAGTCCTTCATTGATCTCAATTCTTTTCTAGCCAAAGAATTCACAGAATCATAGAATCATTTATGTTGGAAAAGACCTCTGAGATCATTGAGAGCAACTGTTAAGCACTCATGTATGCCAAAACATTTTATACCTTCCAACTGGAGGTTCTGATACTGGGCTGGTACCGACAGCCTTGCAGACACGAGGAGTTCACTGCTGTACTGGATAAGATCATCTTCAGGCTTCTCAAGCTGAAGAAAAGGGACATACAGAAGTCTGCATTACTGCAATCATTCTCACAGCTTATTCTCACATCCTTCTCACAGCTTGTGTTTCCAACACATCTTGCTAATGGGCTGGATTGACAGCATTTTCCCCTCAAAGATCTCACAGGGGTGATCTTTCTCACAGCTTTCACTACATCTTGTTCTTAAGGCACAATTAAGCAGAAAAACTTAGAGTCACCTTGGGTTTGAGCGGGTACCAGTCAAACTGCATAGAGTCCTCTTCAAAATTCCACGCTGCCAGGGCAATCACCACTTCCCCCAAAAACACCCTGTATTTGAGAGCTCCTGCATGCCACACAGAGATCTGAAGTTGCCGACTTCTCAGCTGGGAGTATTCAATCTTGTACTAGAAAGATAAACAGCATTTACAGGGCACTGCACAGGGTGACTGCAGGCCCACACTCCTGACCTGCTCCCTGGAAGCCCAGCCACAGCATGGCTGAAGGCCTCTGGATGCAGACAGAGCCATGTTGTGTCAGTGTGCTTTGCAATCTGAAAAAAACCTCAACTACTTGTACATTATACATGCTGAATAATGCTCATTCAAATAGGAAACAACATTCCAGGAATACCTTGTCCTGCCTTGCAAAAGTTTTTGATTATAAATTCAGAAAGTTTAATAACTCTTGGTCATTTTTGCTGAGGTTTTGGGGTTTTTTTGTGTTTGCGGGGGGTCTTGAGGGTTGTGGGTTTTGAGTTTGTTTGGGTTTTTTTTGGTTGGTTTTTTTTGGTGTGTGTTTCATTTATATACATATATACATTTTTTTTTTTTCTGTTTACACTCCCAGCAGAATGTGGCTGCTCTGTAAGCCCATTCAAGAAGAAGACACCCAATGATGGTTCTTAAATTCCCATTCTGGTCAGTGGACATTTACTTAATGCAGTCAGCAGTGGCAAGGAAGTAATTCAGCTGATGACTAATTAAAGCCTTGATCCACTCTCCAAACATAGTTAGAGCCCTTTGAGACATTGCTGGGTATCTAATATACCCCTGAGACCGGCAAACCCAGCCCACAGGTGACCTGCACGGAAAGCTGGAGACAATGGCACAGGCAAGGAAATCAGTACCCATATTTAGGCTGCTGAATCACGAGCTGGGTGTGGTCTCTGTGCCTGATCTCCCTGGGCTCCAGTGACTCCCAAGAGCACTTACACAGCTCTCACATATGCAGCTACTTCAAGATGCAGGGGCCTTAACCAGCAGCTGAATCCCACCCATTTGGATCTCAGTCTCATGATGGAGTTCACCTGCAGTAGTACTATGCACTTTTGACCATTTTTGCTACTCTGGATAAACTAATAATTAAACTCTTTTTAAATATTTCTAAGTAAACACCTTTAGAGCTTATGCAGCCAGCTCAGGCACGGCTCTCACTCTCCTTTAATCACTTCTGCATGACTGGCATTGAAAAAGGAATGTAAAATTAAGACCAGTGATTTCAACTTCTAGCCATTTTTTCTGGCAATGTAAGCCTTACAGACAGGCTTCAGGCTGTATAAGAATCACATACACTACAAAAATCCTCTTATGTTATTAACAAACTTTATTCTCTTTACAAACATTTTGCTTGTTTCAATCACTATTGATTCTTGGTGTTCATCCACACCAAGAGTTGGGGGTAACACAAACTTTCGTGTAGTTCAAGAAGCAACACAAGCTTGCCTCTTATGACACTAAGTTTGTGTCATATCTCCTCCAAGACAACATATCACTGAAGAACTCATCATCTTATGTCCTACTGCAGCTTGCCAAAGCACACTCACAAAAAATGGTTTGCAGTGATCTGAGTACAGAAGTGGAGCTGGGAAAGCTGGGAACAGCCCAACTAATGCAGGCTCTCCCAGCTGACAGTACTCAGCTTCATATTTAATGAAGTGTCTGTGAAGTAAGAATAATGATTCCTGCTTCCTATACACAATTATAACAGGAATGCAAGAAGCAATACTGAAAGGCATGAAGGAGTTGAAATCATTACTATTCTTCTTTGCTGGGATTATTAATGTTTGAAATCAGACAGTACAAAGAAACAGCCTGGCATCACTTGCAGAGGGAAAGGAGACACTGTTTTAGAGATGGTGGATTTCATTTGGCACACAGTTAACTGTAGAGACACTTCCAGTGGCACTGCCCAAAGGGGTATCACTGGAAAGGGATATTTGTGTAAAATTCCAACTGTTCTGCAATATACCAAGTTTCTGAATGTACAAGAAAAAGCATCTATGGAAGACACTTCGCTTTTGCCACATGGTAAATCAGAGCAACACTGGTATTCACTAAAAGTACTTTCTTGTACAAAGGCAGACTTCTCTAATGGTTTGCAATTTACTGTTGCAGCTCCAAAAGCAACTCTCTTATTTAGACTGAAAAACCATGATTTTTTAAATTATTATTTTCAGTGACTCCTAAATTTGCTCCATCAGGCCAGTTCAGAACTTGCAGGATGGTACCATGGAAATGCACACTTAGCAGCATGGAATTGCAAACCATACCTTCAAAGTCTCATCAAAATCTGGATCCACTGTGTTCTTTTTGACAGCTGTCTTCCTCTTACTCCAATGAGATTTATCAGGAAGTAAATAAATCTTCACATACCTTGGAGATAAAGATACATGGAAAGTTATCAGAAGGAGCAGGGAGGATCAAATGAAAAAAAAAACCAATTAGCTGAGAGATTTTTCTTAATTCTTAAACAACTTTATCGACTGTGTATGTTCCCAAGCAATAAAATGGCAAAATATGATTTCTCAACAAAAGCAGATAGACTAAAATGATCCTTGTGTACCATTCAGCTAATGTGTTTGAATTCCACTGTACTTGGGAGGGGATTAAGATCTGAATAGGAATCCTGCTGTCATACTCTTGGCCTCTAATAAAACAGCCCCCTAAAGAAGTCACCTTGTCAGTTGTAGTGACAGCTTTATGATGAAAACAAACAGCATTATTATGTACTCAAAGGAAAAAAAAATAAACTCAATCAACTTTAGAATCACTGCTACTTGTCCCCCAACATTCATGAAGAAAATCTCATATTTACAACAGCAGGTAAATAATACAGAATAATTCATAAGTCTTACAAATGCTAATTATTCTAACAGCCACTAGAACCAAAATGGGAGATTGTCTCAACGGCTCAAAATTGCCGTAACATTGATTCAATAAAAACCAGCCAAAAAATTTCTGGAAGCCGAGTTGGACCAATATCAAGCACCAATGATTCATACCCAAAGTTTCTCAAGTGTAGGTCAAGTGAACAGTAATACTTAAATATTTCCTTAATATCAGTTCAGTGGGCCATACTTGTGTTATTACGGCTTCAAAACTAAAGAATTTCAGCAACACAGAATGTTTCCAGCTTCTCAGGGAAAGGAGTGGCTGTTTACATAATACAAAGCATTTTTAAACTGTACTTACACATATTTCAGATATTATGGTTTAAATTAATTTTAAAACAGCCTTTTGATTAACTTAAAGGGCAAAAAGATCAGCTGTACCTCACATCATCAGTGCAGAACTTAACACATATTCCCTATTTTTTCCAAACTGATCCATAGGTAAAGCTATTTTTTAAAATATACAGGTACTAGGAGATCAAGCTTCTTGTTCTATAAGCCCAGATCATTTTAATTAAACCATAGCCAGCCAGACTTCAAACCAACAAATAAGCTAAATAATTAATCAGGTTTTAAACATCAGTTAAAAGCCTGCTTTTCAGCAAGCATGTCAAATAAGTGTGCTGTACTTTTTCAGCTGGCTTGGAAACCAACAGAAATATATAAATATACACCCATAGAGAACATAATGTTTACTACCCAGCACTTCCCATGTTGCCTTTCAGGCTTCCTGCAACTGTTTGCCTGCCTTAATTACCAGGGGATTTAGAGAATCCTGACCCACTTCTGAAGTGCTCCCAAACAGCCCTTCTCCACAGGCTGCTCTTCCAGCAAGGCACTGCTCATCACCAAGCTTGTCTTTATGAATATTCTCTGCAAGATCTACACAAAATCCATCATCCTTCTAGGTGAAGGTGACTGCAAGTCCACGATTCCAATGTGGGCACTCAAATGCTCAAACACGGTGAGACAGCAGGGACAAGAACAGGTAGTTAGGGATTCTGCCTGGTGATTTTCTATCAGTGGTTACTGCATGGTCAGAGAGGACTCTTTAGTGATAAACAGAAAAATCACCAAGGCTTAATTATCCAAACAACATTTTCTATAGCATATTTTATGCACAGAAATATCTATTTCTTCCTCTTACAACGGTGCATAATTTTTAAACAGCTTTAGATTTTAAAATGTGTTGTAGCAGCTGAAATTTTTACTTTTATCACAGAAGATGGAAGCACCCAAGTAGTATAGCAGCCACCCAGCGACCCACAATGGGTCAGCAGATGAATTAAAAACAGGACATCTCATGTTTCAGCCACAACTTAAGAATTAAAAACTGAACAGCTATTCCTGAGGCCCATAGGTATTCACCAGCAACACACATACCCAACTGCCTGCTCACAGGCAGGGAAAGAGAATTCCTAGCAGAAAATGGTCATCATGGAATAAGAACTGGTATGAGACCTATCTGTTTTGCAGTGTGTGTATATGTGCATTTTGTGTGACGGTGTCTATTTTGGATGTTCTGAAGGTGTCACTATGGCATACAATCACATCTCAATCCATTTCACTCAGAACACGTGTAAATATTGTAAAAACCAGAATATTTTTCTTATGTTTCTTCTTCTCTACAGAAATACTTACGGGTTACACTTTTTCCTCTTCTCTTCTCCATAAGCCAGGTTCTTGCATGCCTTGATGCAAACTTCCAAGATGCAAGCTCTGAAGTTGTACCTTAAGGCAAACTCTATTTCTCCTGTGATGTTAGCCTTGCCAAAATTGCCAGACTCAGTGCAAGTGCTGCTAAGACTATACAAACTCCCCTAAGAAAAGACAAATGTCTGGTAAAAGCAGCTTCAGATCAAACAGGACAAAACATTTATTTCCCTCAATAGTCAGTATCTTTACAAGCATCACTGTAAAGCTACTGCAAATCATGAAATTTAGGGTAATCTGTATAGAACCTTCCATTGCTTCCATAACATCCCTGAAAACCATGATTGTAATTGCAATTCTACTGCTTTCCCCTCTTCTCTTCAGTAAACTTTCTAGGCTAAGAAAATACTTTAAGTGACTTCTGGATCTAGAAACTGTTTTTATATAAAACTGCTATGTTGCTTCCTATGAGAAAAATGGGCTAAGCATCTGAAAGGGAGTAAAAAAATCCTCTGAAATCTAAAAACATTAAAAAACCCCATTGAATTAGACTGCTTTTAATACATAGTTCATAGTAGGGTACACTACCAAGACATTTGGTTCTACCATGTATTAGAGGAAATACCAAAGTGGCCTGCACATCCAGTAAATACTTTACAAGATGTCCCAGTTCTATATGAAAATTATGTACTCTGTATTGCAGACCATTCAGGAGAGATTAAAACATGAATACTTCCTGCTGTTGTATGTGGGTGCATAAAGATGATGTTCCCTAGCTGACCTCAGCCACTTTGCTCTCCCTACATTTACTTCCACTTTTGGGGCAAAGGTTTGGATGCTTTATATAAAGTCCATCCACACACAAAAAGAGCACTAAAATATACATAAAACATAAAGAACACATTTACAGAAGGCAGGACAGTGCAGAGAAGGAAGAGACCAACCCTTTGTGTGGCCCAGCCCAGACCCACATAACTCTAGAGCGCTATCTTGCCGTCGCTGTAGCAAATTATCAACTCAGAACAGTTTGATCTCCATTCATTTCTAATGATATTCTTTAAGGTGAGCCCTAGAAACTTTTTACACAGCATTTGTCATGAAGGCACCACTGTTGTGATCAGTCTCTCAGCAACACTGCCCTAGATTGCCAAGATATCTGTGTTAGATCACTCCTCCCCTGAAAATAAACACCAACCCACACAGGACTGGTTGACCAAGGAGTTCTGCATTGCACAACCCAGCACCTATGAGTGCAAAGCAGTGTTTGCAAGATCATATCTTTCTTCTTTGGATATGCTTTTCTTCCTTTGTACAACATGCCAAATATTCAATTCACACCAAGGGATTTATTAGATTAAAGAGGTCATCCACTCTCTCTTAAGTTCTAAGCAACACACACATGTCAAAAGAAGGGTCAGGGTGCTTACTGAGGAAGTCAAAAGAAGTGTAAGGACTGTTTTGACCTGATGCTTGCTGCAAATAATCTTGCTCCCTCCACAAGAAGTGTATCAGTGAAATCAGTCTAACATGCAGCTCTGTTTAGCTCTGCACTTTCATTCATCAACATTTCTATTCACCAGACCAGAAAATGCTTATTTTCCACCAAAATCCTTTATGGCAATGGAATGCAAACAGAGTTTTGTCCTAGGCTCATATGTCCTAAAACAAAGTTCTGTGATAGTTCCTCATATTTATTCCACAGAACACCCTATTTATTTAGGAAGGCTGGATAAGTGTTATGATTAATGATGTTTGGACTGAATATCACTTTGTATGTCTCCCACCTGATCAGGCATCCCATACATCCACGTGGAAGCCACCATTTTTGGTTCAGTGAGCAGGGTTAACAGTGGTTAACACGTTAACAGTGACTTAACGTATTGTAATTCTGCTGGCATGAATGGAAGCAATGCCATCTGATGTTCTGGAAGGTACACTTTGTATGGAGTGGCCTTCAACATCCAACAATTACCCATAAAGAGAAGTTTAATGGAATTTGACCTCCACCTTTATAAGACAGTAGAAAATATTTCAGTTTTAAGACTGAGCTTTCTATAGCCCAGCTCAAATGGTTGTCATTGGAATCACACACGTAAAACAAAACTGTTTTCCATTTGTCAGCTTAACACCTCCGACTCCCAGTGCAATGAACATAAGAGAGCACCTAGGTCCCTGTGGTTGCTTCTGCTTTTCTGTCAAGTGAGCAGCCTGGCTTAATTTTGATTCCCTAAGTAATTTTAGTTCCCTTCTCTACAAGATCAGTCATGAATTCTTTAGATACTTCACCTTGCTTAACCTCATCACTAATAGATAGAAATTAGCTTCCACAGTTAATCACAGTGGCTTTAAAGCATGTGCTGAATTCATTTATAACCAGCTTCCTTCTCTCTCATTTGCAGTATTCAAAATGCCATCCAACAGAGGATGATTCAATGTCATCCCCTAAGCCTATGAACTGCTCCCCTGGCTTCCATCACTGTCAGTTTCCTCTTCATTCACTGGCATCCTGACATTTGAATTTCCACTGACATTTCTAATACCACAGTTCTTGCAGACTGACAAAACCCTTCTGGTAAATGAAGCTTGAAGAGAAAAAGCCAGATACTAGGTGAGAAAGTACCACATTCATAATCCTGACCCTAATAATCAAATGGGAAGAATGTTAGATGCATTTGCAAACTTCAGAAGAAATTGCTCTATCAATTATTCATTATCAGTGGATAATATATCCATCAATTATCCATTATTAATTTGCCTTATGCTTCAAAAAGTTCACAGTGTTACTATGAGGACTGTGCCAAAGGCATCAGTCTTTCATCACATACAAACTCAAGTGCAATTCTTCCTTCATTTTGTAATATAATCCAAAATACACCAACATTCTGCACAAGCTTTTATATCTGCTCCCTTTAAACACCTCTTCTGTCGTGTTTCACCTTTACTTACATGTTTTCTGCCAACACAGAAAACTGTATCACTTGTGGGACTGGTTGCTGTATCTTCTTCCTCCTTGCAACCACTTTTGCTCTGAGTTTCACTGTCATTTTGGGCCCCAGCAATGAGCTGTTGCAGACTGGGTGTACTTTCCATCTGTAAGAAATTCAGAGAGTAATTTTTTTTTCAGTTTAAGAAAAATGTCTTGATTCAAGAATGCTATCAGAAGAAAATTCAGTAAATATCTACAACTGACTCTGATTAAGGTCATGCAGGTGGCACACCTTCAAAGATAATGTAGTAACTTAATTTAAATGTTGATTTATAGCTCTCTCAACCCAGTTAGTGGTACACTCATTATATTAATAATTTTTTTTAAAAATCAACATACCACCAGCTAATCTAAGGGTCACAACCACAGCAATTACTAACAGCAGTCTACTAATAACACACCAGAAGTAGCAATATACTAATAAAAGCCCTTATTAGGCCTTAACAAAACAGTAATTTTGGAAGAAAATATAATCTTGCCTCCAGGAAATTAAAAACTGTATTTTGCAATATGCATGACACATGCCCATATTTACCTATGCAAGAATGAGCGTCAGTTGAAAGAGATTTGAAAATAGAAACAGACTGACTTGTTCCTATTAAGCTTTGTTTATAGAAAAAGTTTAATTTCCAAGCTGTTCTTGACTTTGTTTTGACTAAGTCCATTCACCTTTCCAATTTTCCCATGAAAACCCTGATAATTTTTGAGACATTTATATATATATATATATAAATCAAAACTCCTTGAGATTTATATTCAGCCACCTCTGTTACCAAGAACAATGGCTAATAGAATGAAGTGCTGAAATAGAAATACATAGGGCTGGAAATATACTCAAAAATATTGGTGTTTGTGGCACACCACTTCCTGGGGATAATACAATCTATGAAAAGTATGTTGACTCCTCAATGGATAGGAAAAAAGCAAGGTAAGAAATTTTACATGGTTAGGATCTATGAAAATAATTTCTTTTAAAAAGTTCTGTAACAGATTACCTGAAAGACTAAAAAGAATACAGTGTGACTGAATCAATAGAAAGGATTAGGACTTATTTGCACAAAGGAAACAGGAAATGTGAGAGAATACCTCCTGCACAGTTATCAGAAAGCACTAGAGAATGAGGACAAAAGATGAGATAATACAGTGAGATTATTTCTGAGAAAAACAGGATGTACAAAATCCTAACCAGTCTGCTGTTATTACAACACACAGAAATTGTGATGTCTATTAAGTGCCCTGCCTTAAGAATAGATGCAAGAATTAAGTTATCTTGTGAGAGGGAAACAGACAGAAAATGCATTCAGAATATAGTCTCAAAAAACCCCCAAGTAAACCCAAAATAGTATTGCCTTGCAGAGAAAGCGTCTTCTGCTTCATAAAATCTGAAACACAACCAATTTTACTTGCTAACCGAAACAAGCTACTACACACTGAATTTTAGCTTCTACTTGGATCAGAAAGACTTCACTATTGTGCAGTCAGAACATGAGACTGACAAGGCAACACAGCTACCAGTGCTAAACTCAGCAGCAGGTCCCACAAGCCCAGCCCAGCTCTGATGTCTGCTTCTGTTGCCACAGGAGAGGTATCCCACAGCTACCAATGTACCACAAACAGCTCCCAAACATGGCACATGCCTGCTTGCTCCCCCAGTGAGGCGGGGATAACTGCAGTTCCCTTAATAAACTTAGGGATTCTAAAAATGAGAGGCCCTCAAAATCCAGATTTTACACTGGCTGGTACTTCTTGCCATTGGATTTGTTTTTTTCACTAATACTGAGTTTGAGTATAATCTCTTTCAACTTTAATCTGAAGGAATCAAGCTCTGCACACATCACAAATTCAGAAAACTTGCTTAAGACACACTTCGTGTTCTTGAGGCTCAAGTAGTGCCCCAGTCTTAAACACTGCACATTGAAACTTGTGGTTACAGTTACTACTTCATGGCCATTCCTTAGAGGAAAATACAGTTTCTAGGGGGAAAAGCCACTGTTATGATTCAGAGCCACTGCTCTGAAAACAAAAGTTCTTTCTGGGGTGGAAGTCATAACAAGTAAGATTTCAACATGATATTTTCTTCTAAATAGAATTAGTTGTTCTGCAAGTGTAATTTAAAACAGGTTCTGTCCCATAACTTAAGGCATAGTTCTAGTAAGGATGTAAACAGCTACCCTTCCTAAAGGAAAATAAAGTTGAAGGACATTTACAAAAAAAAAAAAAAAAATCAACATTAATTCTCGCAAAACTAAAATTTTAGCTTAAATATAGTCCATTGGTTCAAATGACTCAGAGAAATAGTGCTCTGGCACAGAAACATTGAAATCTATTTTTCAAAACCTGCAATGCAAAGTGTGGACGTAAGTCCTAAATGTTTAAACAGGCAATTACAAACCCACACAAATAATTTGGATTCTCCTACTAATTCATTTCTGAAGCCATATCCATCTTTTAAATGTGGCAGATTGTTTGTGATCAGCATGCAATGAAGCATAGTCTGAACTCACATTGCCTCCAACTGAGATGTTTTTCAATGCATTAGAAGGGCAGTGCTCTGCCTGTGCAGTAAAGCTAATACCAAAGCCTGGCTTGCACAATGAAAGCAGCACTCAGGTAACCAATAATTGTTGCCAATTCTATTGATAATTCAATTGCACACAAAAATACCAGAACTAACTTCACGGAGTTCTCAGGCGTTGCTGGGCCAATTCAAACTGCCCAGTCCATGCATTTTGACATCCTGTGTCTTCCGTTTATCAGCACCTAACGCTTCTGAGGAAAGTAAAAAAGGGCAAAAGGGAGCTGAGAGCAATGTGTGCCACAAAGCCTGGCCCAAAGCAAGGGCTTTTCTCAGCATCTAATCCAGGCACTTAGCAAACCACACTAACCTCATTCAGACTAACAAGGCAGTTCAGCAAGTAACCACAATGTGGAAAACTTAATATGGATAAAGTTCAGTCACTTGAGAGCTGAAAGTGTACAAAACAAAATCTTCAGTGTAACTCTAAAGCAGAAATGTGAGATCATCTTCAGCCCTGCTTGTGTTTCATTAGGAAAACAGATGACTGGATTTTTCTCAAACTTCTCAAGAAAACACTGAAAGCTAGAGACTGTAACCAAAGCAAAAGGAAAAGGAAGGTTGCATAGCAACTAACAGCAATGCTTTCTCCCTGCTAAGTTAAAAAATGCTCAGAAAATGTCAGGATGGGTCTGGGATGGTCATAGCTTGTCCTGTTCAGCAGCAAATGTGGCAGGAAAAAGACAAGACAGAGCACCTCCCTGCAGCCCAACAATCACATAGAGCAGGTATCAATTCAACCTCATGAGAATCTGTGAGCACCTGAGAGCAAAATGTCCCATCCTCACCATCCTTCCCTCCGTTTGTAAAAATCTCAGTCTAACATTTCAACTCTGGGCTGACATCAATTGTGCAGAATGTGTCAAAAACCTTGTGAAGAATCTGAAAGCTCTGATCACAGTCAGTAAACATCAGCTACGTCCTGTTCATAAAATAAAATAAAATTTCTATTGTGCACATGATTGCTCTCACAAATGTATTTCATTCTGAAATAGCTCTTACAGTTAGAGACTGTGTATAATAATATGTATACCCTGCTTGTAATGTTGATTGCAGTGTCAGACTGGCTCCTTCTTTGCTTTCTTCTTTCCACATTCTTCCCATAATCTGCGGTTAGGACACATCTGTCAGCCATATCATTCTGAGACTTTGATATTTCTGAAGAGAAAATAAAGAGAAAAGTCACTATAACAAACTTTGTAATCAATCCTATAGATTTATAGGCTAATTCTGTAGGTTTCAAACTGTCATCCTGCACCTTTAGCATTGATCTACTAAGAGTAAAAAACAGATGGGAAGACAAGTAGTTGTCATATTGTATATAATTACATTTTGGCTGCCTAAATCTTTCATGCTGTTTCAACTGGAAATTATACTCTTTGCTGCCTATCATTATAGCTGCTGCAAGGAACTGTAAGCCATCAAATACAGTTTCCTCTCAGAAGCAGCTACTACAGTCCCTATGTATAGTTTGATTTGTAAAGCGGTTTGGTTTGGTTCAGGATAAAAGCAAAATCATTATAGCAACATGGCAATGAAAAGCAGAAAGAAGATAATATTGGAAAATATTTAGAAATGTATCCAAAATATGGATGAAAGGAGGGATATTACATACTCTGGTCCCAAACTACATATAATTTTAAGAACTTGAATAGCCCTCATTGACTTCAATAACATTACTCATATGGATAAGCTTATGTCCATACTTAAGCACCTTGTTGAATTAGCACTTCAGTAACATGTAGTTTATTGGCAAATAAATCTACAGGACAACCGAACATTTAATGCCCCACTTTTCTTATTCCTCAGTGTACACTCAGAATTTCACTTAAAGGGAAGGGCAGCACCCATCCATAATTTTTGAAGTCGAATATGAGCAGGCTTAACTGCAGATACTTTGTTGTCAATCCCAGATAGACTCTCATGAAGAATTAAAAATTTATAAGTAGCACATGAAATAGCTATCATATGTTTAATTCATACAGAAGAAATAAACACTTCTCTCACAACATGAACTTCTGTGGAGGAAACTCAGACAGCAGACAATACAACATGATGGTATTCAAAAACAATGGCACTCAAGTGGGATTTTTAAAGACACTCTGGGTTAGTTTTGTTCTTAGCAGCAATCAGTCCTCAGATGTTTACTGTACTCTGTGTACACCATTAAGGCACCATGTGACCTATTCAAAGGCAGGCTCAATTAAGCCATCTCTGTAAATGAAACCAGGTTTTTAACATACACACTGAAATCAGAGATCATAAAAGAGACTGGAATTGAGAGTTCTAATGGAATAGATACAATCTGAGTAGCTTGACCAGCAGTAGAGGCAGAAACACCAGCCTTGCCTCACGCTCTCTTAGAAGGAACAAGTTACAGAACAGGTTATTGTGTGAGAAAAGACAAATGTCCAGTTTTTATATCTGTTCCTCTTTTGGCTTCTCTACCCAAATATCAATAAGACTGATACTCTCTCTAGTGCCAAGGGCAATTTTTCACTGCAAATAAAACTACAACCAGTAATTCATTTTACATTCATCAAATGGCCACCACTGGATTATAATCTCCTCTTGTTTCCAAGGCACACTGGAACAGGAGGTAGCAGCACAAAGGAGCAGACTGTACAATGGCAGCTTTGTGCTGCACGCGCTGATCCCTCGTTCCCGCTGCTCTCAGACACGCACACACACTGGCTCCAGTGAGAGAGTCAGAGGCAGAACCAGGTTCTCCAGGTTTATTTACTGCAATACACAAGAGCTGGGTGTATTAAATACCTCTGCAAACCAGGACACTTATCTAGATAAGATACAGAGTACTAACTTTAGATACTCGTGATCAAAAATGCTTATCAGCACAGTACCAGGTTTCATTGAGAGGCCATATTGTCTGAAAAAGCTGCCTTCTTAAGTTGAGAAACCCAAGCCTTTCCCTCTGTAAGACTTCCTATACTTCTTAATTACTGACTTCAATAATTGCAACAGCCTGTTATTTTCTCCCAAATTAAACTGCTCCACAGGAACTGAGGATAAGCATACCTGAGTGAGGTTTCACCCACAGCTTTACTGAACTGAAAACTTGCTTCCATCTCCCTCTGCAACCCCTGCTCTGCTCTTCTCCATCCCTGATATGGCTCCTGATCATATGGACCAGCATTCTCGGTTGTACATTTCCAACATATACCTTACCTTGAGCCCTTTTAACTCACTAAAACAGCAGAAAGGTACCTATGTGTTTTGTCTAGGTTAACGTTCTGCCCTTTAAAATAGCTAAACCAGTTTCCAGAGGGTTCCAGATGCTAATTATAGCAGCATAAAGCTTGAAACGGAGAGAAAAGAAATATGTGAGTGGAGTAGGACCTTCCCTTTGGTAGCAGGGGATTAATAAATTGGTTTGCTGCAGTCCTGACAGTCTTTACCAGTAACTCTGGGATATGGCCAGGCTTCAAACTAACAGAAAGCGGAATAAATGACTTTGCATCCAGTTCTGTGCTGCCACTATTACTGTTCCCAGTGTCTTACACCACTGAATGCTTCTGTTTAGGAGCACGTCACCATGTCTCTGATTAGCTTTAATATATGTTCTCACAGACACAACATTAAATTTGCATAGTTAAAGGAGAATAGGTCTTTAAAGATGGGTGGAAGAAGCTAGAAGAAAGAACAAACAAGAGCTAAAACAAGAGTCAGGGTGAAAGGCAGGCACTGAGGCCAGATTTGTTCAGGTCTAATCTCATATGTGGGGTTGTCTAAGCTGAAACTAATAAGAAAATACTACAGTTTGTTCAAATCCATGCAAATGTGCAAGCCCCTGTAATCTTCTTAAGGCTCAGAAGCTGTTTTCCTCTGGTCACTGATGCCTTTAATTTGTTTTTCACAAAGGCTGACTGTCCTCAGAGTAGTTAGCCTTAGAGTGCCCACACAGTCTACATCCCTAGGAACAGCAGGCAGTGTAAGAGAAGGGAAGGAACCAAAAACATCAGAACAGAACAGGAGTTGTTAGGATTGGAGAGCACTTAGAAATGTGAACTGAAAAATTGCACACAACTAGACTGAGAAAGAGGAAGGAAGTGAATACTGCCAGTGAATGAAAATATTTAACTCCTGTTAAATGATAGTCTCTTTGGGTCAGCTGCAGCCAGATAACATGAAGATCAGAAATTTGTTATTACTCTAACATGAATTAAATATACTGCATCTGAACACCTGGTAAATGAAAAGAAAAATTATAGCCTTTTCACATCTTTACAAGAAAGGTGTTCTGGTTTGATATAATCAGTTTATTTAACAACTGGCAGAATACTGAGGGAGAATTAGATTTCCTGTATTATTTTTCAGGTTGGCACAGCCTTGGCATTAATCGTTTCAGCCATTACTTGATAGCCTTTTTTTATAATGACTTCTTGGCCAACACTGTGACTAAAAAACTGTTACATTTGACTACATTATTCTGGAATGACAAGACAGTGAAAGCTACTTACTTTTCATATGTGTTGTGAGAGACAAAAACAAGTTTTCCACAGATTTATTAAACCTTTTAGACTCTCCAAGTTCCTGCAAATGGGAGATACAAAGAGTAAGAAAACACAAAATATTTGTAATTTTAAAGTTTCCATGATTACATATCTACAGACCACATAACAATCAGATAGTAAAGCTGCAGCCCTTTGCTCACTTCCGTAGACAAATACATCTGAGGACATACATTGACATAGCTGGAAACTATCACACTAATGGACAAAGATGGAAAGTAATCTTTTCAGTTCCATGGTGTTTCACATATAAGTAGAACTCCTTGCAGAAAGATCACACAGTAAGTTCATAAATACAGCTAATTACATCACTAATTATTTGTAAGGCATTTAATACTTCTATCTATTATAGAACAAAGTTTTCATCAAACTCCAGGTAAGTACATAAAAATGTTTACAGAACTGCAATGGGCTTCAAAACCAGGGCCTGAGGATCCAGTCCAAAATTAAATGAAATTTAATGTGAGTTTCAAGCCATGTTCTACTATTCTGTCCACTAAAAACTGCAATGCAAAAGCAGCCATCAAATTCACTGTTTCTCATTCAGTAATGAAAGTGACACGTGACTACTGAATGTCATAGGAACATGGGATCCTTCAGGTTTGAGTGGAACTCAGGTCTCAGTCCAGCCTTCCTGTGATGAGGCACCAAAAACCACACACAACATTCTAATGTCAAGTACAGTGGTTAACCACTTCCCTCAAAAACTGAAAATGAATTGAAAACAGCCCTCATAGCCTCTAAACTTTTTCTCCCAATACCCATGCAGCATAAAAATAGTGACAAAGTAGCAAAAGGCTGCATTTACATTGCAGAGTGATGTTACAGCAGTTATTTACCACGTTTCTGGGGCTGACTTTTCATATGAATGACACCTTAAGTGGTGTACTTATATGTATATTTTGCAGATACATACATTTCCCATCACATTGGTTCCTGCTGCTGAGTCTGTGAAAGGAGGTGGAGTTGGAGGTATGACAGAAATTTTACTAGAAATTTAAGAGATAAATAGTGCAACAATTAATATATTATGCCAAAGGATGAATAAATAAATCATGTCCATGCACAGTATCTTCATTACCCATGTTTCCTGCACTCTATGAAAGGTCTGGGTCAACATGCTGTGTCCATAAGAGTTACAGCACAGGTTTATTGCCTGTTCTTAGGAATTAGGACTACATTTCTACCTTATCAGTCTTGGGGTGCTCCAGGTAAAATTATTAAATTAGAACTATCAAGAAGACCTAATTTAGGATAGGCTCCCTAGACTTCTATGTGGCTGGCAGTATTACAGTCTGTGTCCCGAATTCTAAAACACAATTCCTGTAAAATGCACCCCATGCCTTGTTCAGAGGTGTTTTCAGAAAACAGGCATCTTTATTTACAATACTAAAAGGATCCTTCCTTGTCTGGGTTCAGAGCTGTTAAATACCCTTTAAACATTCCTGCCATTCCATCTGTGGTAAATAGTCCTGGTCTGTGAAAAAAAAAAAAAAACCAAAAAAAACCTGACTGATTCTGTTATCACAGCACAATTAAAGATCCTAAGGTAGCTGGTGAACTTCCTTCTTGAGTCTTTTTTAGTTTTTACCACATCCAGGTAAAAGTGAGTCTTGGTTAGGACCTTATCCAGCTGAATATAAGTTTCTTTCTTATGCAGCTGTTGAGCTGAACATTATAATTGCCAGACTATTATAATAAATCACAGAATCATGGAATGTCTAGGTTGGAAGAGACCTTCAAGATGATCAGGTCCACCCCGTGCCCTAACACCTCAACTAGATCATGGCACTGAGTGCCACATCCAGTCTCTTTTTAAACACATCCAGGGATGAGACCATCTCTTCGTATCTTATTTTACACTGAGATTTTGGGTGTTTTTTTGGTTGGTTTGGATCTGGTCGTAGTTGTTGTTGCTGCTTGGTGTTGTGGTTTTTTGGTTTGGTTTATTCTAATGCAGAGGGTTCCTTTAATAAATAACATAATAAGCAAACTCTTACTTCATTATATATTGCTGGCAATAACTTAAGTATGGTAATGCTTTGGCCTCTAGTCAAAGTATTTATTCACCGTAAACTAAGTTTTTTTAAAAAAATTTTAAGTTTGGCAAGTGAAAGTGCCAAACTTCTTGTCTACTATTTATTGTAAAACTATCATATCAGCAATATCTCCTATTGAACAAATAATGATGCTGTTATGACACCCAGTAAATAACTTTCATTTACAATCACTTAAAAGTATTTTGCAAATTTAACAGATAATCGTATAAATAGTTATGAAAAAAATATAAGCAGATAAAACAAAGATAAGGCACCTCCCTTCATTTCAAGTCAGATACTATTACTCCAAATATGGTACTTACTCTCTGTTATATGTAAGACCTATTCTGTGGATTGCTAACAGCTAAAAGTGAAATTTTTTCTATGCTTTTATCATTTGAACTCCAAAAGTATTGATTTTTTTTTATAATAAAGGAATACAAACTACTGGTTGGTCTATAACATAAAATATATTATCCATACAAATTCACAGTGTCCTAGGACTGTTTGTCCTTTTATGAGTCTTACCTCAGATTCTGGTAAGATTCCAAGAGCTTTGCACCAACTGTTTCATGTCTGCCTACGAAGGAAGGAAAAAAAATCCAGAGATCATTTAGTAGCAACATCAGTTACTCATGCCTGTATAACACACTAAAACCAGTGCCTTTCAGGAACTGGCCTTTGTTTACAGAAGCTCATGCACATGCAAGTTAGGAATGAAGTCAATTCCCAACTAGTGTATCAGCACATGTGCCAAGGAACACACAAGTTTCTCCTGCATCTCACACATCTCAAACCATACCATGATTTCACCCTCCCCTGTTGCAGGTGACACATTCAGATGAACTCTTCACAAGTGCTAAGGACAATCACAGAGATGCCAACAGGCCCATTCCTGCAGGTTGCTAAGTGCTCCCTGCCTCCCAGGGTGCAGGAGGTGCATGGGCCCACTGCACTAAAGTGCACTTCAGCCACAAAACTCAAACGCTAAAGGAAGCTTGAAAATGTGTACAAGAGCATGCACATGGTCAACTCTTGCACCTCATGAATTTTTTTTTCCACTTTTCCTACTGGAGATCTGAGCAATGATGAAAATGCATGACAAGCTCACAAACATGAGCAAGACCCTTTGCTAAGAGCATCCCTGCAGGGAAATGGCAACCATAGCACATTCCTGAGCTGAGCAGCCACATGATGTGAAGACACCAAGGAGCAAGAGCTCCATCAGGCATGAACAATGAAGAGTCATAAAACTGTCATTTGTTCCTGGGGGATCACAACTATAACAAATGGTGAACTGAAATTATCTGGAGTGACTTTAATCACTAGTATTTCCTGATACAGTAAGCAGCATATGATCCATGTTTTGCTGAAGGTGTCATTAGTTATAATGTTACTTACATAAAAGTAATAGACCTGAGCAGTGGTAGAAACAATAATCAGCTCATGGATATTAGAATTTTCAACCAGAACTCCCGAATTCCCTTTTATTGATAAATAACATTTGCTATCTTAGATTTTAAATTGGTCACTAAAAGTAATCTACCACTTTAATGAAAATATGAATGTCATTCTTTAGGTGGAAGATACAAAAAAATTAATAAAAAGCATAACAATGTAATTTTTTTTAATACACAGCATGAGAACACTTCACCGTAAAATTTTTTTTTTAGCTAAACTTACTTTGCAGTGATTACTTCAGTTATATTACAGTTTCAAACCAAAAGAGGGCACTGTCCCTCCAGGATTGAAGGATGCCTAAAAGGCTGCTGTATTTCAAAATTTGTCACTTGTTAACGCCTTTAAATATATCAGTTGGTCTACTCAAAGGAACTAACAAAACATATTTCTCCCTGCAGGTTTTTCTTTTGTACATCCTTAGATCTTTTTGACTTCAACAGTAATACCATTAGACTAACTGAGCAAAACGCTTCAAGAACCCACAAAGCCTTGATAATTCAAAGTGAGAACTGACTTATTTTGCAGGAAAAAAGGACAGTCAGTAACTTGCATTATGAGATTCAATATACAAGAACAACATTTTCCAATAATAGAGAAATTGATAAAATTACCAGTTTCATACTCATTGAAAAGAAGGAGGGGAAATTATTATCAATGGCTATTAGATAAAACTGTGCTTTAAAAAAAAAATCAGTCAACTAACATTTTAAAATCAGAAATTTTAGTGTTAGTTAGAATGGACTTCAGTGAAATCTTTCCAATCTTAAATGAATTGTTTTAATGGGAACTTTAGTTTAGTTTCTTAATATGCTGCTTTCTGCCTTTCACAAACATCTACTACCCAGAATTTGCCTGATTATGCTCTTCCTGTTATAAAGTTCTTCTTATTCAAGTTTCCCAATAGAGATTTAAGGCCTAGTTCTTTCCTTTTCACCAACTACTGTTAAACATAGATGCAGATACTGGAAGTGAAACTATCATTTAACTACAGTCTGGCACAAAATTAAGTAGATGCCTATCTGAAGAGGCACTTCAAGGGAAAGAGGAAACAAATCTTCTCCACCTTGCTAGTTATTGTAGGTGAAAACAAACACTAACAGCTCCTTTACTAGTAAAACATATTCCCAACAAGAGCAATCCATCCACACCCTCTTTAACTTCTTTTATAGCTTTGTACTTTTAATGGCATTGAAAAGACCCAGGACAAAGCAATGGCACAGCCAGCTGGTTGAAGGTAACAAACCAGTGTATAGCTCTCTGCTGATTTACAGCTATACATGGGCATTTTTATTCCATTCTATCATTTCTCTAAACTTCAGAACTTCCTCAGTGAAAATAACTGAAGTTTACACTTTGACAAATGATGAAGGCAAAATAATTTTCTTCCTGTACATATAACATTTCTATATTAATTTCACATCATTGTATTTCTTAGGAGTCTTACACGCTCATTAATTCAAATTTACATGAAAAGCAATATTACTCAGACAAAATAAGTTATACTTTTAAATGCATTCTGCTAATTTGTGTTCATGTTTTATTTACTGCACAGACAGATGGACTGCATGGTAAAATGGAAGAAACATTGGATACAGTGTCAGACTACATTCTGTGTTTCACTTAGATGACAATTGCACATTACATACAGTTTATGATCTGTTCCAGTCATTACCTTCACCTGGATATTTCTTCGCTCGTTCCTCAAAGAACCATTCGCCAGCCTTCACTTTCACATCTCTGGAAAACAATCAAAAGAGGTTTGAATCAAAATGTTTACAAGTGCATTTCTTCAAATGCTTGGTTACCATGTAACAATCCAACATCCTTTATTAATCCTACCATAAAACTAAGATTTCCTTACTACTCAATCTATTGACTGCTTTTGTTGTGGATCTGAAAAAAAACATGGAGGGGCGGAGTCCTTCGGAGACTTTTGTTTTGGTTTGGTTTTGTGGGGGGGCGGTGTTTGATAGCTTGTTTTCCTTTTTGCAACATAGGACTGGCTATGGAAAGTGATACACTCTGCTCTGGCCACGAGTCCTGGGCGTGCTCCTCTGGCAGAAGTCCTGGGCACACTCCAGGCTGCACAACTAAGTTGCAAAGCAGCCCAGGCACTGGTGCTGACTGGGTGCTGGCTGCTTACAGCTGCAGCCTCGTCTGAGAAGTGAGAAATGTCCATAGTAGAGGACATGGTTCCAAGCAGAACTTGGGACGGCTACCAGGGAGCACTGAGCTCCACAGCCCGGCAGCACAGGGGCTTCATGGCCCATCTCTCCATTTTCTGGAGACTACCATCAGTTACATCGATGTCTTAAAAGGGCACCAGGATCACAGGAACAGAAAAGTAATGATTAACAAGTACAAGATTATATCAGATTAAATAGCTCTGTCAAGATCAGATTTTCAGCAAATCTTACTCTTCCTGAAGCCTACAATTTGAACACACCATTATTAAAGAGACCAAAAAAAAATTAACTGAGGATAGGCTTCTCTGGATCCTTCAGGTCCCAAATTCTCATGTAAATGTCTTACTAATTTTTAGGGATATATAATATCTCCCTTCCTTGCCAATTTTGTGATGCTTACTATCAGATGAAGTCTCAGTGCAAAGATTTCCTCAGGCACTGCTAAATTTTTTTCTCTACCCAGTTGTTGATTTTCCTTTTATAAAATTAATCTCTTTATTACTGTTCCCTCTGCCAAAGTTGCTTCAAACTGGCAACAGCATACAGACAGTAAAGTCATATAGGGCTTACTTTCTTAAGAAAGCAAAATCTCTAAATACAAGAGCTAAAGTGATGTCCACCAATGGCCAAGGCAACAAAACCTCTGGGTCTGCCATTTCATACCTCACCTTATTCTGTGTCAAAACAGACACTATGGGGAGGATGCTTTTTTTTGTTCTGTCACTTGATTTTAAATCCTTTTGGGCATTTAAATTGTATCTTCATAAGTAGCAATGGAGACTATTTAAAAAAAAAAATCACTACCCATGTAGACTGTACAATTTATGTTCATACCTAACCATAGAGTCTTGTGCATAACTGAACACAGATGAGTCTGAAAATCAGGTTTAAATAAGTGAGACAGGATACTTACACATTTTGGATGGAAATCTATTAACTAATAAATGTCTGAAATCTGTCTTCAAAGGCTTTGCATTGGAAGTGCCTTGATTTGCATTCTATCCCAACCCTCCCTTTATATTATTCCCACCACCCCTGGTTATCTTCCAGAGTTTAATCTCCAGTTCCGCACAGATTCATGTGATAACTGAATCTACTCAGAGAAGTTCTGGACATGCCTTCCTTGGAGGTGTTCCAGGCCAGGCTGGATGGGGCTCTGAGCAACCTGGTCTAGTGGAAAGTGTCCCTGCCCATGGCAGGGTGGGAGGAACCTGGATGATCTTTAAGGTTCTTTCCAACCCAAACCATTCTATGATAATTAGACCACACACAAAATGAAAATAGAGCTGAAAATACATTTTTCTCCTTCTTTTTATAAAGAGTGTATTGAGTTAAGATATGATCAAAAGTGTGAAAACAAAGCTAATAAAGAATTAATAAACTCCTCCAAAACAAATGTCTTTCTAGACTCCTAGAATATAGGATTCCTTTAAAAAAAACCCAGCATGCTATGCCAGCTCCATTCACATAAGAGATGCCTCTTCCAGGTGAAGATACCAACTTTGTCAGTTCAGAAGGTTTTCAAAATTCCTTATTTTGTAAGAAATACAAAATTTGCCTATTCCTGCATGCTCTTTTACTGAGGTGTTTAAGCACATTCCTTACAGACATGACCCCAGTATCTAGGGGAGAACCTCCATAGTGCTGCTGCTGCTGTTTGGTTCAGGAAAAAATTATTCTAGTGATAAACAAGACCCAAAATTACAGTTACTTGGGACTTGGAAATTAGCTCTTACCTTTCTTAGCCATCCTATTTTCCCCTCATCCTTTTCCCAGGATAAACAAAAGGGGCTGAGTACCATTTACCACATTGCTACACTCTCTACCCTTCTTGATGTAAAGCTCACTGAAGGCAATGGAAGAAGTCTTGACTGAATTTAATTGATTTTACATCATGACTAAAGATCAAATGTACTCCCTCTCACTATAAAGAGAAATTCAATGACAGCTGGCATATCCATTTGTATTAGCAAGATTTAAAAAAGGTAATTTCCTGAAGGAAAAGAAAAAAAAAGGTCTTTTAATTAATCAAAATGGTGTTTTCTTGGTTTTACCATTAAATATCTGGACAAGCTTATTAAATAATTAAGAGTGTGCAGCACTACACAAAGCAGCTTAAGAACCAACGATTCTCTATAGGGAATTTCCACTGTGGCCACCAAATAACTGGAAACTAATTTAAAAACAAGAGGAAGTGGAGAGGATTATCTAGACAAGGATATAGAAAGCTAACTTTTGAATTTTCATTTTAGTGCATATAGTTTGAAACACAGCAAAACACACACCAAAGTCTAGTAACTATTTTGTATCAGGTATAAATATAGCTGAGCTAACTATTTTGTAGATTAGTTGGTAAATAAACTGAAGATTCAGAGAATATCTTGTTACTGATAGTTCACAACTCTCTTCCAAACTATAAAAAAATTACTTCAAACTAGTACAGATTTTTTTGACGTGAGACCAGTACTTTCCCTTATATTTCCCTCTATTTTAACCTCATTTTGGCACCTGCAGAGGAAGTGGAGTGGTGGATTCATCTTGTGTTGGTATAAAGTAAATTTTCATCCAAATCCCCATCTGCTTTTCAGGGATATTTATCATCCAGCAGAGCTTTTGAATAATTTTGAATCATTCTTCACCTATGTATTACTTTTCATCAAATGTGGAAATATATCTAAATGATTTTGCTTAGAAAGATTGCAATGAATAGAATGGACTATGAAGGAATATTTTGATACAAAAAAAACGTACCAATACAGTAAAATAAAGATTGTTTCCTGCATCCTGAAATACAAAAATGTGATGTAGTAAAGGAAAAAAATTAATCAATTCACAGTAAACTAATTTGTATTTCTGACCATACTTGAACAAATCCTAATAATGTTATTAATTGGTTTTGCTCTTTAAAATTTTATAAAGCATGACTTCAAATTATTTGTCAATCAGGTTTCTCACTCTAGTAGTAAGAGGCAGAAAATAATGATGAGGAAATTGTCAAGAAATTGGCTATACTACATCAAAGCACAGCATCTTCAGCAGGTTGTGAGGATGCACTGGTTCAATACTGAGTAGGGGAAGGAGCTCTCTGTGGCTCAGAAACTCACGCCTGTTTCTATGCTCTGCTATTGCCATCTTTGTCACACTCACAGTACCTCTGTCCTACCCTGAGGATCCATTTTGCTAAACAGAGGAAAGGAGATAGCAGCTATGTGAAGAATAACACAAAATTCCCATCCATTTCATCACTACCAGGACTTCAGCCAACATTTTCATTACACCAGTGGCTTTATACCCAGGCAAAACTCCTTACCCATGAGCATAACAGATGGTGCATTTCCAAAGGCAGGGGCTCAGGCAGACCCGGCATTCCGAGCAGACCCGATGGCTGCATCCATTGCACACCGCGCCTCTGTTCATCAGCAGCCCCAGCGCCTTCTGACAGCGAGCACAGCATCTCTCCTGGTACTCACACCTTGCACTTTTTGCCCCCTTCCACCGAAGCTGCTGCAGCTGCAGTTTCATTTTCCTAATTCCACAGGTTAAAAGGAAAAAAAAAAAAAATTACAGAGGAGAAAATCCTCACGCAAAGCACAAGTTAATAATAGCCTGGTTGTGCAATACCATTTCTAGTGGGAGATATGCTCTCAGGTGTGACCTCTGTTGAACATTGGTTGAAAACGTGTGTGCACAGCGTTTCTGCAGTATGACTCTGTGTGTGAGACCAGAACTGTGCATACAACAGAGAAATAGTTTAGTATAAACAGGGTATTGATCAGTTCAGGCCCACTTTCAGCACTGAAATCACTCTATGCAAGTGATTCTGCATTCACCTACAAAAACTGAGACTAAATGGTGCCCCTTCCATTAGATTTTTTTAAAATCATATTTATCCAAGAATCAAATATTCTACCGAATTAAAAAAAAAAATCATAACAAATGCATCATCTGAAAGCTAAAAACCAAACCAAAACAGCACACAGCCTAAAATATCAAAACCTCTCCTTGACATTAACTTTACTTCCATTGCATGTACCAATAATCAAGATATGTTTTTAATTGATAGTATCATCAGCAGTTGAAAGGGATTTTCTAACCAATTCAGACTTTCTATATAGCCTTTCACATAATTACTCCTGTTTTAATATTGCTTTGTGTTTAATATGTCCCATAATACTTACATAAATGTTTGATGTAAACAAAGCCTAAACTGCCATATTTAGGGGACTAAAAATTTATATCTTACCCACACCAATACCTAGTTTTACAGGGGGATGGAATATCACAAAGCAGGATACAAGGTACTGGGAAATCCTTGTCCTAGCCAAGATATAAAACAAATAAAGTGCTGGAGAATTATCCTTTATCCTTGCTGGCTGAGATACTGGCAGAGAGTGAAATTAGTAAATAAAATCCTTTCCTAACCAATGACACAAGTAACAAACTCGAAGGCAGAGTGGTGTGCTTGCTGCCTGTTGTGTGTGAGGAGGAACAGTGATGGATTTAGCACAATGAGCAGGTATTCAATGATCCTTAACTCCAGTCTTAACACAATGTAAACTAAACAAGCCAGCCAAAGATCAGAACATGTTCCATGGTACCAAGACTACACACATACATACATAGGAACATGATGAGAATGCCATAAAGCCTTCTTAGAAAAAATGCAGCCAGGAACTGAACTTTCTATGAAAGCTGCAAGTAAAATTCACCAAGTATATTTCATTACTCAGTGAACAGGATTTGCTGATCTTTAGTGCAGAGTCAATAGGATGGCAAAAATAAGAGGCTCTGGATAGCCTTAAATTTCCCACAGAATACAAAGGAATTAGCTAACAAGAAGTTAAAAGAGGAGTACATTTAGGACAACAAAGTTGAAGAGTAATTCAGAAGGGAAAAAAAAACCCAAACCAAAACAAAACCCAACAGAAAACAGGAATAGGGGAACAGCAGATACCTTATTCTTTCCTCCTCTGTTTTTCTCACCATCTGGTCACGGTATAGGACTTCCAGAACAGCCTGTCGTTCTAATTCCTTAAGGAAGTTCAGATTAAATTCACTGGCCATTTTTGCCAAATTTCACTATTTCACTTGTTTCGTAGACTCCTGTCCTATGGTTCCAGTACATCCAGAATGTTGGGCTGGTGTTTCCTAAATGCCTGTGCTCTTGATTGTTAATGTGTTTCACTGAGTCATACCCTTGAAAAGAAAAATAACTTTGTCTTCACACAGATCATCATTTAAATGTCTCTGCTACCCAGGGAATCGAACAGTTAAAGGTCACAGCAGTCTTTAGCTTCCTTTTCTTTTATTTTTTCCATTGAAAGTGGTTCCAAAAGAGATGAGAGCTTGCAGCAATGTTCCAGATAGGGCTTGAACTGGCACCAGATGGAGGGACAATTTGTCAAGAGACAGTGTAAAGGAGTGGCAGAAATGGTTTGGGTTTCTTTATTTGGTCTTGTAGATTTGGGATTTCTAGGCCTAAGGAAGAAAAAAAACCAAACATTATCCCTTCTCACCTCTTCAAGATATTTCAAATCATGTGAAGGACACATTTTGTTATACTCAAACCTTTCATGCAGTAATTCAGACACAGGAGAGGTTTTAAGACAGTCCTGCTCTTCAGAGAGGCTCACCATATTGTCCATTAGCACTCAGGCACATACCTTCATTTTTTTTGTACAGTCAACACAAAACAGCCAATTTAAAAAGCTTAAATTAGTTTTGAATACAGGCCTACAGGTCCCATGACTGTCATACTGCTTGAGACAAAATTTTTGAGAAAAAAAATATCCCTTTATAATCTCATTTTGTTGAAAAGACATCACAAGACTAAGAGGAAAAAGGAAAAGACCTCTAAGTCACTTCCATCAATTACCTCTGTTAAGTCTAGATAAACAGTTTCATACCAAATAATGCTATTATCTTTGCTAATACACACAGACATGAAAAAGTTAAGATATATACTATTTCGAGCTGAGTGCACTAATGATTTTGGTCCCAAACTGATAAAGTACAAATATATGCAAGTGTAAAGTTGAAACAGAATCACAACTGTAGTTTGGATATATTCTGTGACATTCACTTTTGCAAAACTCCACTAAAATATAAAGCAAATTTAATATACTTTGCAGCAAAGTCAAGAAAGAAGATGATTATGCAACCTAAACCAGCTTACACACCACATTAATTTTCAATATTACTGTCTAACGTTTAGCGCATATTACTAGAAACATAAGACAATTCCACTTATGGTACACCAATATTAAAGGTGTTTCAAACTTAATCTGAAGTAGATACACATGGTCAGGCTCCAGGCAGGTGTAGATGCTGGGACAGAAGGGCAAAGCTTTCCCAAAGCAGTTACTGATGCTTCACTGATAGACCTCAGCTGAGAATCTGACCAACCATCTGCATTGCTGGATCAGTATTTTCAAATACTAAGTTTTAAATTTAAAACAAACAGTTAAACCACCAAAAGAACCCACTAAAACTTCAGACATATAGTGACAACGCACTTTTGTCAGTGCAGGAATTACTTTACATGTAGCTTGCCCCAATTAAGTTAATTTTCCACCAGGAAGAGCAGAGAGTGATAATATGTGTACATAAACAGCTTGCATTCCATTTGTCTGTGGGGTTTTTTTTTCATGAAACCTTCAACAGACACCAAAAGGACAAAGCATTTCACAGAAGTTTCTGTTCAAGAAAAAAAAAAAAAAGACTGGTTTCCTGTGGAAACAAAAGAGACAGAGATAGGCATAATCATGTTTTATTTCCTTACCAACTGCAATTTCACAGGAAATTACTCATTTGAAACATAAAAAGCCTGAGCAATTTTTTAACACAATATATGTCATTTTCAAAGGCCCCTGCATCCTTCACTTGCTTTCATCTTTTACCTTATGAACACCTCCTGGGATTGATGAGCATGTTTAAAACCATCAACTCCATTTAAGTCAACACAATCCAAAGAGGAGTCTGTACAAACTCTGGTGTCTCTGCCCTACACAGGATACCAAAACATCCATTACAGGGCAAGCTGCATTTGCCATAAACTCCTAAGATTTCGGGCCTATCTAGAACACCACCAGAACAATCCTGCTAAAGCATCAGTAAAAGCTAGAAAGTGCATGACAGTCAATATTATGTGGATCCAATAAAACTCTGCTCTGGTGATCTTATAGAAAATACATGAATGTCTTATAGAGTTATTAAGAATGGGCCACAGTAAAATAGTTACCAAGAGCAACATCTGCAGTTAAGCAAGCACAGAAAGAGTTGCTATCTGATGTCTCCTTCAAATTTAAAAAAAAATCTAGCTGAATGATCAAGCAGCTTTAAGAATAAAGTATTATGAAAGTATTACAACCCCAAAATGCAAAATGGGAGATAATCCTTGGCCCCACAACAAACTTGAACTTGTAATTATTTCACAGAGGTGTTCAAATTGGACTGAAAAGTTCTCAACCGTCATGAAATAGGAACTTTTCTCTTATACCAAAGCTGCCTGCACTAGAGTAGTTTTTTGGCAGTAATAAAGAAGTGTTTTCAGTAATGACCCTCTTTGGCAGGAAAAAAAACCTCATAAACCTTCAGAGATGCCCTTCTTTTATATTCACCCATTGAATCCAGCTAGCTTTATGTTTTACACAGTCAGCTAACCTCAAAGCTGAGCATCTTTTACATAAAACCAAAAGCAGCAGCAACCTCTTTAGTAAACACCAGAACACTTCTTCCTTTTCAGCACAAAGTTCACAAAAATATTTATTAAATCATATATTTATCATTATTTATTATTACATTGTGTATTAAACTAATGCAGGGTCAGATGGATGGATCACAGAGGGATCAGTAACTTCTTGAAAATATCATAAGAAATCCCAAAGCCATTGCAAGGGAGAAGGGATGGCAAATGTGGCTATACCTTAGGAGAGATTCATGCATGCACAGAGTACCACCTCAAAAAAAACTTTTTTTTTTTTCTATCAGGATAAAATAGTATGTCGTTATGTTACTGAAGATCAAGCAAAAAGCCTACCTTACACTAGATTAAGTTTGCAAAACCAGCTTCTTTTCTAAGCTTTTAAACTTAAAAATGACTGGCTTAGCAGGCTTTTCCTCAAAGCAATTTCACATGTAATGTATTATTGATCTCCTTTCAGATCCTTAAGCATCAGCAAAATAATGGCAATTAAATAATTATAAATTAATAGATCTTCCAAAGTCACAGTCTTCATTTACTTGAGATAACTGGATTACTTTATCCATTAACCCAGAAGATGGCTGTAATAAATCAGTAGCAAGGAACAGATTAAGAAGGTTCAGAATAAAACCAGTCTCAAAAGCTACTGCAATTTGTAGCTATTTTCTATTCTGCTGTGAACAATCACATAAATTCCTTCTCAGTTAAGAAAATTACAAATGTTATTTTTTACTACCTGGCTGCAACAGTTTAGCTTTCACATCCCTGCACATGCACGTGAAAATTACTTAAGTTCTTTGATAAAGCTTTACCAAAATTAAGTATGTTATATCAATAACATCCCACCCCAGAATTCAGAGTAAAAATAAAACCAAGTAACTAAACCCATCACAAACAATGAAGTTGTAGGTGTGGTTTTTCCATTAAATCTTCTCCAATTTGAAAAAAATCACATCAGTAAATAAAAAAGCATCCTTCTGTGCTAGGTCACACAGAATAGAGTAAAATGACATCCTTACCTCTTCAGCAGCCATCAGAGAGAGACACCAGGAAGTAAACTGCTTATAAAAGAGGAGAAGCAGTCTTATTATTTAATTATCTGTCCTTATTGGTGTCCTTTGGACACCAATACCACTGATGTGTGTTCAGAGGGGCACCCCAAAACAGCCGAAAGCAAATGCACTCAACAAAGAGCTGCAGTGTTAGAAGAGCTTTTGCCAGGTCTCTGGTTTTGTTACCAGCAACAAGCAAAGATATTTGCTTCTCTAACATTAAACGGAGACTCAGCACAAGAAAGTACAAAAGCTGACTGATATACCAAAATATGCTCAGTCTTCAAGCCACACACAGGAAGAGAAGTGGCTTTGAGTTATATTTTTTTTTTTTCTGACACCATAAATGTGAAAACGCTTCTAACCACAATGTCTCCAGGACTTGCACAGAAAGCTTGGTTTGTATCATAATCAGTCCTTTACTGGAAACAAAACAGTTTTCTACTTAGGTCTATAAGCTAAAGCAATTAATATAGACAAAAATTCAAGAGAATTCCATTTTCACACATCCTGCAAGAAGAACAAAGTTATTTTACCTCACAACTGGAAATCTGATCTCAAATAACAATTGAAAGTTAAAACATTATTCAGCTTGGACATTGTAAGTCAAGTCTATCACAGAGTTAAGTGTGGGTAATGAAGTTCAAAATTACATCCCAATATTTCTAAGACTGGAGAAAAAGAAGGGGTTATTCTTACAGCTCAGTCTCCTTTCTTGTTCCTAGCTCTACCAAATGGTATGTACAATACAGAAGCCCTTTTTAACTGCTTCAGATGTTTTAAGATCAGTGTTTTCTAATTAAAATGAAACAAAGCACAGCAATTCTACTCACACGGCAAGGTTTAGGAGCCCACATTTTTATAACCTCATCAAGCTAAATAGGTTCAAACATTTCCACCTGTGTATGTCAAGTTTAATCACCTTCTTCAAGGAACTGTTAGTGGGGCATAGAGCTATACATGTATGCACCATATTTGGATAATTTGGACCTGGCAAAACTTTAACTAAATGAGATGCCAAAAGTAAGGATTCTGAGGATTCTAACTACCCACAGTGACAGATTAATTGTATCCCAAGTCCAGGCTGCAGAACATTAGCCCTACTACCAGCTTCACCCTAATATTGAATCAAAACCTTAATTGCCACATATTTAACTCATTGTATTTTTTCCCTCTTATCCCTGGACATGGAAAACAGCTGCAGTATTTTATACATGCCAGGTATATAACCAAATATATAGCTTCTTATGCTTTTGTTCAAACAAGCACCACTTCCTCAGTCTTTCCATAGTCCCCACCTTTTTGTCTCTGCTTTTTGGAAGCAGCAAGCACAGGACTTGGAATGAGGCTGAGGATGTGCTCAACACCCAGCCACAGTCCCACGGTATCCCTCTGGAGCAAGCAAGGCTGGTGGTGCCTGCAGGGTGTCCACAGAGCCCCAAAGGGAGGTGGCTGGTCAGGGTCTCCTTTTACTGGAGAAACAGGAGGCACAGCCTGCCACAGGACTGGAGACAAAAAAGTCAGCACGCTCAGGCCCTAGAGCTGTAACTCCTGCAGCCTTCTTGAAATACAACACCCAAAACTGGACACGGTATTCCTTGTACAGCCTTACAGCAGAGAGGGCAATAGGAACACTGCTTCCAGGCTCTATATACTTTCTTTTATTTTTTTTTTCGATTTTTTTAGAAACAGCACCATTCGAGAAATTGAGATAAATTGTACCTCAACACCTCCCTACTCCATGTGTCTATGGAAGAGCTATGGAGTGAGCTGGTCCTGCACTTGTAGAGCTGGTTATTCCTGCCTCCACACAGCCCTTTGCACTTTTTCCCAGTGAGTTATTTCTGCCTCCATCCAGGCTCTTTCTGCAGTTCACCCAGGCCCCTCTGAGCCTGGACACCATCTCCCACTGCCTGGAGCAGCTCCCAGGGCCTGGTAGCATCAGCGATTTGGACAACCCGTAAACACTACACACACAACATCCAGGGACTGTGACAAGTGTGCCCTTTAATTTAATTCTCCTGGTTCTTACTATGTCTGCTAAAAATCATGTGATTTGCTTAGAACTCTAAGAATTCAGATATCCTTCTGTGGTGGGTTTGACCCTGTCTGGATATCAGATGCCCAACAAAGCCGCCCTGTCACTCTCCTCCAGCTGGGCTGGCAGGAAATACAATGAAAAGGCTGGGGGAGTTTTTCTACGTTTTTCTTTTTCAGTTTGTGACCTAAGTCTTCCTTTTAAGCTGTTTCCAGAAACAAGAAGCAGAGCCTCTTTCCCGTCCCGGGGAGCAGAGGAGGACCTCCCAGGGAAGGTCTCTTGGATGGCTGAACACGAATGCCAAGATATAGGTACGAAAAGCACAGCCGTGACAAGCCACCCCCCTACCTCTCTCGGCCACAGGCTCTGGGACGTTTGACACCACCCCACGGCCCCGCCGAGCGCCATCTCCCGCCCCACTCCCGGCCGCTGTGGCTATGGCAACCCCGCCATGTTGAAGGGCGCGGGCGCTGGCGCGCAGGCGCAGTGCGGGCGGCGGCCGGCCAGGGGCGCAGCGGTGCGGGGCGGTGCCGGGGGTCGGTGGCGGCGCGAGCGGCTCCGCCGGGAAGATGGACGAGTTCCCGACGGGAGAGGAGGTAATGGGCCGCGGGATAGGGGGAGCACAGCTTCCCGCCTGGTGTCTCCTTTCAGGGCCGGCGGAGGGTCTCAGGCGGTGCCCGTCCGCCCCGATCCCACCCCGCGGCGTCCCCCGCCGCCATCCCTGTCGCCCTCCCCCAGGGTGGAGCCGCGTGTCCCGGGCACCGGCGGCAGACGGACCCGGCCTTTGTTCTGTCGCCTCCGGGAGCCGGCCCCTTGTCCGGGTGTTCACTGGGCTCCTCGACTCCGGCTTCTACCCCTGGCAGGTCCCTCGGGGAGAAGGCGTGAGGGGTGTCGTGGCCCCGGGCTGCCCCCGCCGGAGGAGCCGAGTGCCGCGGTGAGAGGGTGGCCGCTGCTCTTTGGGCCAGGGCAAAACTCGAGCAGGCTGTTTGTGTGCGGAAAGAGGAGTGCAAGCCTCTGGTCCGCCTGTTACAGGCGCACTGAGGGGGGTCACGCCCCATTCACAAGATACGGAGTGGGATAAATCCAGGGGCTCAAGCTATTATCGTGCCTAATGACCGGCTGATGTCCCCCGCTAAGGAGCAGGGAGCAGCCAGTGCTGCTTGTGCAGAGGGACAGAGTCACTGAGCTGTGACACTACTGAACAGCCGCGATGGAACAATAGCGAAGCAGCGAGAGCGGCGAAGGTGTGTCAGGCTCGTCCTGCTCGAAAAGCCTCGTCCTCATGGCAGCGCCTGGCCTGTCTTACAGGCACAGACTGGTTGGGTTTTTTAAAAATATGTAATTAACATACTTGAACATAATTCTTACAGCTTCTTTCAAAAACGTCTTCGGAGTCACTAAAGTCTTTAGTACTGCTTTGCAGTTCGCATGTGTTGCCTGGGAGCATCCCTTTTAAATAAGGTGTTGGAAACATTGTCTGCTTGCTTTGTGCCAGAGAGGTACAGCAGGGAAACTGAAGTAACCGATTTTTTACTCCTTTGTTTTTTAATACAAAAAAGTTTTGATGTCATCTTATTAAAAGATGACATAATAATGAAATGGGTAGTGTTGTGTTATTTCATAGTTCAGTTATAGCACATATATCCCAAATCTGGATATCAGAAATTTATGTTCATTTTTGTCATTCCAAGAAAGGAAGAAGGTTGAAAAGTAACATCAGCCCTGGAAGTGAATTCTCAAATCTCTCTATTGTTTCAGTACAAATTAGATATCAAAATACCTTTGAGGACTTGGGTTGAATTTAAGTCATTTTACTTTGATGTGAACCAAGTTTGTACTCACTCAAAGGCATTTCTGAGCAGATTTTGTGAAGAAGAAAACTATGTTTATCATCTTGTATGACAGCAGTCTTCATATCTGCCAGCATAGCATGTCTGCCACACATATCTTTAAGCTGTGGGGGAGAGAGTGTTTTTTGATAATTGTGTGTGCTCTTACTTGGTTAAATACACTGGTGCACCTTTAAATGTAAGCACCTGTAAAATGCAGTACCATGAAAATAAATGAGGCATATTAAAATTAAATGCAAGTCAAGAAGCTGAAAATAAAAAGCAATTTGCCACAGCACATAAAAGTGTTGAATTGTGCCAGCAAGTTGGTGCCTCTAGATAGGTGTAGAAAACTGCCCAGCTTGTCTCCCGGGATGTGCTGTTTCTTCTGCCGTGGACAATGATCAGCTTCTCTCATCTTCCTGAACGTCACATGTCACCGAAGCTGGCTAGGCTGGTGTGACTGCGTCCTGCCTGCACACGTGTTGTTCACTTCTGTCAGCTGGGGAAGCTGGCTGACCTCCCAGTGAAAATCCACCCAACAGACACCTGGCTAGGTTCATCTTTACGTTCTTACTCGGTCTTTTGAAATTAATCCGCTTGCCTTTGCGTGCTCTTCTGTGTCCTGGTGTGTGAGGTGAGGCTGTGAGACACCGGCAGTGACAGGGTGGGGCGCGAGTCGCTGCTGCAGCGCGGGGTGCATCAGCTGCATCAGTGCTCCCTGACCCTGGCAGTGGGGGGGCTTGTTCTGACCCCCTGATAGGGGAAGCAGCAGGAGCAGAGGGAATAAAACAGGAAAACATAAACTACTAACCATACATGTTAATGGGTGGTAGTTTTAAGATTAGTAAAATGTTGGGGCCTTCACTGTCTTGATTCCAGGTGCTTAATCTCTGCTTCCCGAAGGCTGAAGGTCCAGTGAGCTACATTTCCCCTTTGGTTTCCAAGGGGCAGCTCTCTTCTTATCCTAGGCTGAGATTGTCAAGACAGTTTTTCCTTCAGCTCTGAACTGATTCTGTCCACGTGGGTGCCCTGGAGATGTCGGTTCCATTTAACTGCCAGCTGAGGTTATCTCTGAGCCCACTGTGATGTGAGGGCATTAGCACTTATTGGGAGAGGGGAATATATGTGTACACAAGTGCCATACATGTTATTTTAAAATGCTCCCAAGTTAAAATTTGAAAGCTTTCTTGACTCAAAAGGCCGGCCAATATTAGTTGATCTCTTCATTACTTTTCTAAAAAGGTTAACTTGACTGGGCTGAAGGAGCTGGAGTACATATATATGCAAATAAAGACAGTATCATCTGACTTGCCAGAAATCTGACAAGGATAAATTAAATTTCTAGTGCATGCTCTTAACAGAGCTTGAACATCATAAACAGAAGAATGTGTCCATTCATTATTTAAAACTCATCTTTTTCTTTTGTAGGCTTCCTTTCTTGTTGATGAAGTCAGCAGCATCATTAAAGAGGTAATTTAAATATTCTCACCTTGTTGGTGTGACATTTCATATGTTGTATGCTGTGTACTAAAAGGCATTCAGTAAAATGTGATAACTGCTATGTAATAGATTTCTAGATAGGTTGCTGTCAAAGTACAAGTAATCGTTGAGTTAACCAGTGTATGGACTTCAGCAGGAATGATACCAAGCTTTAGCTGTGATATATACTGCAAATCCAAGAGATACTTAAAGTAATTTCATACACTCCTCTCTGGTTGCAGTGCATCCCTATTAAAATTTCTAGGGGGATGTTTTGTGTTAAACACTGTAGAAATGGATTTTATATTTTAGTAAAATACAGGACTTTTTTGTAGACTTGTCTGTGTATGCGTGTTACTGTGTTCTTTCAAGATACACATGCTTTAATACATGCGCCTCTCTCTTCTGAATTCAATTGTGTGGTTGTTTTAAAATAATTTCTGTGATGAAAAAATGTGCCAATGAAAAACATGTAGGTTTAATGTACTTTTATTTGTATCTTAAAGGGGAAACTATCCTCATAAGTAAAATGGATTATTTAGCTGGAGGCTTATGCTCTATTAGTAACCAGCACCTACATGGGTCTTCTGTTTTAGTCTGGGGGTTTGTTTCCCAAAAATGATTCTGCTCAAAAATCGGAATTTCATTGCCATAGAAGAATATGTGTGAATGAGCTATTGTACTACTGTGCCTTTTTAAATTCTATTCAGGGCTGTTTAAATGCAGGGCCCTTTTCATAACTATGGCTGTAGGACTTTACAAATAATCTAAATATTGCAAAATGAACAGAGGTGGGATCTATGATGATTTCCCATATGTCTGGCTCAGACTCTGACCTCCATGGTTTTAATAATGGAAAATACTTCCAACAGCCAGTGTGGACCAGCAGTATTTAGGATTTTTCTGTGGGTATGGGGTCCATGTTGGAAAGGGTTAATGGGTGCCTGCAGCTGACAGCAGTGCAGCTCCTTCACCTTTTCATCTCTCCCAGGCCATAGAGGGTGCTATTGGTGGCAATGCCTACCAGCACAGCAGAGTGAACCAGTGGACAACAAGCGTGGTGGAACAAACCCTGAGCCAGCTCACAAAGCTGGGGAAGCCCTTCAAGTACATTGGTGAGCTCAGCTTCCCTTTTCCTCTGAAAGCTGGGACAGTCAAGTGCACAGTCAAGGCTAGGGGTGGGGGAGGATCTTAGGAAGAGCCTTGTCTGTAAACTGCTCACAAGCATGCATGTTTGCTTGTGTATGTGTGTGTTAAGCTGAGCAAAGATAGAGCTAAATGTTAATTAATGTTAGTGAGAAATTAATCAAAGCTTCTCTACTGACTAACAGTGACCTGTGTGATTATGCAAAAGAATGGTGCTGGGCTACATACAGCAAGCTCTTGCTTCTGGGACAACTCCAGTGATGGTAAGGAAAACAACTCTTGGATTTTCCAACTAGCAGCTAAATGCCAGTCTCTCTAAGACTAGGCAGCATACCTTTTTCTCCCCAGGTCTGTAGTTTTGGAGTAATAGCATACTGTTTGGTATTTTTTCCATTTGGCTGTGATGCTAACTGGGGTGTATATGAAATGCTTGGCTGTTGTAAAAGCTTCATTCTTAAGATTCTTAAAGGAAACAAGTATAAAAATGCATATAGGGGCATGCATGTAATCACTTTAACTTCTTTCTGTTTCTGAAACCATCTTTTTGTATTTGCAGGAACCTGCACTGTGAGATGGGAGAATAAGACCATGTACTGTATTGTCAGTGCCTTTGGACTTGCAATATAATTGCCTTGGAATTGTTCATTCTTTTTTTTATTCCAGCACTTGACTCCATCTCCACTCAAACTGTGAATACCTAAACAACTTGTTTTTAATGCATTTTTAGTAACTTTTCTTCAAAGGTAGAAATTTGAAAACATGCTGTTACCTGTTTTATGTTTGTACCTAGTACCATAGCAGTGTTTTCTATACTTTTTTAAATCACTTCAAAACTTATCTTCAAGGTGCTAATACTGAAATCTGCTGCAGTGTAAACACTTTCTCTAGATTTCTTTTCTTAGACCAATATAAATGAGACGCTGACTTTCACACTTTGTACTTTTGGTTAGCATTAAATTATTGAAATTCATAACCATTGGTGTGATTCATTTAAATCTTTTGTTATTGGGGAAAAAGTTTCAGTTCTTTCAATTCTCTTCAAGATAGTCTAGGTACATATCACAATGCAAAGCACTTTTATAATTTTTCCAAAGTCACTACAAAGTTGCTAGAAAATTAGATTATGTTTATCAAAAAGTAACTTAGCTGCATTTTTGGGACCTGTTTAATCTTTTTGTATGGTATTTAGAGCATGGAACAATAACTACCTTCATTGAACAGAGACAGGTAAGAAACTTTTCACATTCTGGAAGTGCTCAGCAAGCTATACCTGGGTAATCATTCACTTCTGCAGTCAGGTACATGTGTTGAGTAGGTCTTGAACTTGCTGCAGTCTGTGTTAATTTTGCTGGTAGTGAGGGTGATGAGTTCTGGTAGCTGATGAAACATGATCCTTTCTGAAAGGGGAAAAACCTGCCTTGAGGCGATGTGACTAAATAACATGTAAGTCTCCTGCCTTCTAGAGTAAAGTTGCAGAATAACAAGTAAATAAATTTTCAGCATAGGCTTGGGTAATGTTTTGTCAGCTAATTAAAGAAATGGGAGCATATTATGAATTTCAAAAAACCTCTGCAAATAGCTGTGCTGCTTCTGCAAGCAGTAGCTGACTGCTAATGAAGCTGAAAGTGTTACAAACCCATGTGGGAGAACATCCCTGGGCTGGAGTCAGCCTGAGCAATCTGTGATTTGCTTCTTTGTAGGAAGCCCTGTCTAATGTGTTCAGAATCTGGCTCTCAGCTAGAGCTGTTTAAGAGAGAGATGACTGCTAATACAACAGTATGATTCCGTGATCTGGAGAGACATAATACTGCAAATTCAAATGACAGGAGAGGATTTGATTGTCATAGTGTTACGTGCTGTGTGCTAACTCTGCTCAGTGTAGTCAGACTGGAAAGCCCTGTGCTGGGCAAGGCTTTGACCCTCCTCCTCCCTATCTGTATCTGCTGTTAGGAGAGCAAAACAGGTGTATGTATCAGCAGCTTTGGGCTTGGTACATTTGAGACTTCTAATAGAGCTGTAAGGCTTCTGTATTTCTGCTGACATTCCAGTTTCAAAACAGCAATGTAAACGCATCTCCTTCATGACAAGCCACTTTCTTTTCACATACATCCTAGTGAGTGCTACAGGCTCTGCAGAGTGTTATATACCTTTGCCTGAGGAGCACATCCCTTAGGTTGCTGTGAGAGCTGTTCAGTCTTTAGTCAGAAATAATTGAATAACATGCCTAAAGCAGTCATCAGAGTCAGAGAGAAGCTTGTCATGAAAACAATAAATCTTTGCTCTCTTGAGTTGCCAAAGAAATTTTTCATCTGGATGCTTAGATACCTTTTCTCCTTTCCATCATGTCAGAATGATGCTGGCAGTGCAGTACCTACTGGACTATTTCTTTACACTTAAACAGTTTTGTGCACTTTGAGTCAGTATTTGCTTATTGGTCAAGCCGTTCAGACATTCCTTATCCTTTGTTCATGTTAATAACACCAAATCCCTTGATTTTTTTCCTGTTTGTTTCATGCTGCTGTCATGCATATGCTGAGCTGCAAAAAAAGCCCAAACAAATGTTTGAGATGCTTGTCAGTGTAAAGGCTGCATGGGAGGAAAAACCCCTGTTGCATTAAAACAGGAGCTGTGCTACAGAAAGGTAGATACAGTTTTATAGATGGTTTTAAATGTGAGCAATAACCAGTACTTCCAGTGTAAGTTCTAGGACTACAGAAGGGTTTAGAGGTTGTGGATTTTTGGGTTTCCCACTCCCATGATTAAAATAGTGCTTTTCTTTAAAATTGCCTATCAATTACTGTTTTGGTGTTCTACAGTAACTGATTTTTAAATTTTCATTACCTTCAAACTTTAGTTTTAAGCACTTTTCAATAACTTTTTTTCAACAACCAGAATACAGAGACATTCTACAGCATCTGCTAATATGGCAGCTCTTGTCATCCACATTTTCCAGAAATGGGGGCCATGGCAGTGCCAGTCTGCTGCAGGCGAGGAGGAAGGGGGAAGCCTTTTATTGTTGCTGCCACAGAGGCAGCAACCTGTCTGTCCTGTGTTAACTAAAATCTAAGGAAATGGCTCCAGGATTAACTGCTGCTGCTAAAAGAGCACCACCCTATCTGATACTACAGCCAGGAGTAAGCTGCATATCCATTGGTGCAGGGAAGTTTGTGGCCATTTTATTCAGCACAGAAGAGATTTCAGTCTCCCCTGGAGTTTATATAAGAAATGGCATCACCCCAAAGAGCAAGTGATGTGCTGATCGCTTCTGCAGTCTACCAGCTATGAGCAGACTTTTGGAAGATAGAGTTGTAAGAAGTTGATGAATGACATCAGGATCTTCACTATCTCTAAACCTGTGTTTTATTACTGGTATTAACATGCACCAGGAGAATTCTCACTGCCAGCATGGCCACAGCAGACTTTGCAAAGCCACTGTGAAGTCATTTGAAAATGCTAGGTCCCTTATGTAACCTGGCTGGTGTATTTTAAAAAATTAGCAACCTGTCCTTCTACCTTCAAGTCCAGGCACAGTAATAAAACCTGCCCCAATAAACAATACAAAACATCTGCAATGACACAGCCTCTTGGATTCCCATCCTTATGCAATTAACCAAGTTTAAATATGCATAAGAAAATGCATGTAAACTGAAAATATGTGTAAGTCATGAAAAGAGTTTATGAGAAAGAAATTCAGAAGAAGGAAAATAAACACAGGATACAATATAAAGATATAAAACTTTATTATGAACATATTTAACAATGATTATGCACATAAAGTCATCCAAGAAACTTCCTTGAAGTAAAATAATTCAGTTTTCCTTCATATTCCACATTAGCATGAAGTTTTACAACATAAATGGATAATTTGCTGTTATTGGCACAACATACAGATACACAGAATATTTAACATGAACTCATGCACACTTTCTCAAAGCAGCATTTAATTACAGCTTCTCATTAAACAGAGCATTATCTTACACATTTTTATACCATTTTGGTACACAATTTTTCCGTATTTTCATTTTACATATTTACAAACTCCTAAAAAAGGTTTTACAGTAATGCAAAAGTTATTACTGGCATAAGCAAAAGGAAATGGGTGGGGAAATTAGGCGACTGGATAAAATGTTGTAATTTGGCTCAGAGAAAGACTACAGATTGAAGTCTCTCCTAGTTAGAACTGTTCTCCCAATACTGGTACCACAGATCCAATGCACGAACTGTTTCTCACTGTGTTAAGCCTTATGCTTCCTCTTTGCCAGTCCTAGGAAAGTTTCCACCAATTTCAACACCAACTGTATTTGTAAAGCAAATACTACAGAAAGTACTTGCTATGACTGGCTTACACTCAATTATTGATTTCTTAAAAGTCCCTTGTAATCACTGTGTACATGGAAGTCTTGCAGGTATTAATGGATGATGTCTCCTTTAGAGCCCGGATCCCTGTGTGCTGTGGGGCCTTCTTGTGTACATTTCTTGTTTTGTACAGTTGCAGTAGTGATGGAAGTAACTAGCAGTAATAAAAGGAAAGCCAGGCTAGTTTCTTAAACAGATTTCTTCTGTTTGACCCTTAGATTTCAATACTTTACTCAAAGGTGAATGTATGCCACCTACTCCCAAGCTGTTTACAATCCATATTGGAATATTTTTCAAATACTGTCTCTGCTCCAATCATGGAAATAAGAGGTGTCTTGCTAGCAAAACTAGTTCCTCATCTGCTTCATTGCTTTTGCCATCTTACTGTATATTGAATTTGATGCAACAGTGATTCAACTAAGCTACCACAAACTGTAGCACTTCCAAAATAGAAAGCTATTCTGCATGGCAAACGTTGCTTAAATATAATCTCTAAAAATGACCACAGAAATTATTTTCTCACTATTTTCATAGTGAGATACTTACAGTACACATTTTCCATTCTTACCTTTTCTATCTCCACTTTGAATGTAGTGATGTAGTGAAGTTTATTCAAACAAAACAGCAAGAAAAATGTGTTGCAAACAGTTTAGCAAAAATAATCTCCAAGTCAGATTAAAAATAAGTTTTTTAGTTAATGAAATCCCAAGGCATGACACTATTTGAGAGTTAACTGTAACAACCAGTTCAGACTGTGATAAGAAACACTGGTGTACTTTGCACATTGGTCAAATTATATCTCTTCATAATAATTTAGGAGATAATTAAACAATATCTGAGTTTGTAAGAATTGTGTAAATATCAGTTTTTGAAAACCTACTTCCTGTACCCACTGTTACTGCAATGGAACTTGAAAGGATTTGGCTTATCATAAAAATAATGCCAAATTGGTTGCCAAGTCTGAGTCTGCACATTCAAATAGGGATAGTTATCTCAGGAATAGTAAAAATGAGAACAGACTCTACAAGTTCAGGATACAGAGCATCTCCCATACCGTTTCAAAATAGTCTAAAAAGAAGTGCTGAATGTACATTTTACTACAGTTTACTGGAAAGAAAACCACCACTGACTTGAATTACTTCTTTAGTGTTTTCCTATATGTTCTTCTAAAGTAATACACATTAAGAAGTTAAAGGGAAAAACCTGCTCTTCCTTCCCAGCAATTTTCTTGCTTTAGCCATACAACAGTGCTTTGGCTTCTAACAAAGAAATGATCCCTGGCACAAAAAGGTTTTAATTTCAGATACTCTCCAAAAATTTCACAGCTCTACATAATTTTAGAAAGTTTTCCCTCTCTCTCCCACACACACACACCATGTCTCACGACACATCTTTAGCAGAGCACTGATTTAATCTCAACTATTCTATGACAGCAAGGGTGCAACCACATGAAGCAGTTGCTTTGTTCCTCTCTAAGTGAGTTGCTGCCTTGTGCAGCCTCCCTTTCATGATCTTGAACAGCCACGAGAAGGTTATTGCAATGGGCACGGTCTAGAGCAGTTGTTGCATTGAAGCATAACAAATCTCCTTTTTCCCCCAATATGATTCAAGTCCAGCAGGACTTCATTGCACTATTCTGCTTAAACTACTTTAATGATGAGCACAATTCCCAGTGCAACCCAGCACCATATCGTAGTAGATAAACAGTGCTTTTGAGAGTCTTCTAAAGCAGCAGGGCAGAAAAATTTTACAAGAGTAAATCCCTGTTATAAGTACATGAAAAAAAGGAGATACTTTTAGAAAGGTCAAGTATCTAAAAACAGAAGTAGTTACAAACAAACGTCTTAAATAAAGAACCAAACAATGGTGTAGGAGAAAACCAACTTCTAAACAGAGAAGCAGCAGCATTGTACAAGGAATACTTAATTCCCATGTAACTTTGTTCCAGCACAGACTGGAATACAGATAATCACAAAATGTGCAAGTAAAAGTTCCCATCAGGTACAGGTGGTGACTGGTATGACAAAGAAGCTGAACTGTGCACAGAACATACTCACAACCTGACTCTCAGGCACATTCCATACATGAGCAACTGTTCCTAGCATGTAGAGTAACTATTAATACAACTTAAGGGAAAATTGATGTAGGAAAAAAATCTCTAAAAATGAAATGTTTGTAAATTTGAAACAGTAATTCCTTAGAAAACTTTCATACTCTATTCTCTGCAAGTAACAACCTCCTCCAGCATGCAAGAAGACCAGTAAAGAAGCCAGTACTGGCTTCCTTCTGAGACTTGTTGCTGAAATATTTCCATTTGAAAGCGCTTTTTAAAAAAGCCAACACTGACACTTCTGCTGTGGCTGTAAAGCATGTCATGAAACACATATTATACAAATAATTTTGCACCACTGAGATTATTTTGGCTCTCTACAACTTGCCTATTTGCCTGTATCTTGCACTTATAAATCCTGTAAACTTCCTGAAATGTATTTTAAAAATGGCCTTAAGTCTATATCACTTATTTGAAGGAAGAAGAGAAAGCTTCTGTCTTCTTGCACTGATTAAAAAACCACACCAAAACAAACCAAAATACTTCATTCCCTGCCTCCAGCTCAAAAGGCTAAGGTAGAAAATTGAAAGGGAAATGAGGCACTTCATACCACGGTGGACAGTATACAAAACAGCTATTGCCAAAATGCAACAGATGAATGGCAGTATGCTGTACATCATCCTAAAGAGAAAAAAAAAAAAA
>VWZP01006945.1:3028339-3224602 GCA_013396995.1 Dicaeum eximium
AAAAAAAAAAAAGAAAAAACCAAAACTGAGCAGCAAGGAAGCAATCTGAAACTCAGTATACAATCTGTGAGACTTTTAAATGGAAACAAAGATTTTAGTCCACAGATATCCTGCTATTAGACATTTTATAAGACATGTAAAAATTTTGGTTTCTTCACTTTTGACCACAACCATTTCCATAATTTGTTTTCTCAGTTTTATCCTTGTAAACACAAACAGAAGCAGGATGTCCTTCCTGGGAGATGGTGTTCAAATGACAGCAGACTGTAGGAACCCAAAGAAGTTGTCCATCCAGGAAAACTTCAGAACTGGCTGAACTCCAGATGCACAAGTCTGTCTGCATTGAAACCAGTCAATCAATCACTGTCCGACTCTTCCTTGTACTTGGCTCTGATAGCTTGGCCATTCTGGAGAGGCATCTCTTCATAGTCACTCCTGTGAAACAGACACGTGTTGTAACTTCTGAACATGGTGTCCAGATAGGAAGGTGAAAAATAAAGAGGAAAGTTCCAAACTACACTACATCAAACTGTTACTTGGGTAAGAAGCTGGTATCTGTTTTTCTTCCTTGTGGGAACTATGAACAAAATGTGATTTTTCTCCAGAGCATGATGCGTAATAAAAGTTATTTGAGTGAAAGCCATTTTTCACACAGATTTGCAAGAAGCAAGCTGGCACTACCACCTCTCCTCTAACTAACCAAAGGCCAGCATGAACTTGCTCAGGTTACTGCAGTGTTGGTCCCATCCTCACTGTTCCAGCCACTTCAGTGTCTTTGGTAAGAGGCAAAAAAATCATGGGTGTATTTCAGTGTCCAGCACAGAGACACCTGGTTGGGATGGGTTTCAATGGGCTACTGTAATTCTTATATTACATAAAATCACACAAGTCAAGGAAGTTTTGCTAGACTTAATTATTTTTCTTTCAGTAAGTGCTGGAGACTTAAGAAGTGCCACTCTCCTTCCCTGAAGCATTTACATATGAGCTGACTCTGGTAATTCCATCTGACTCCTCCTGTCCTTCCCAGGGTAAAAAGGAAGGCCTTTCCCTTCACAGCTCTTACTGCCTTCACTCCATGAGCTACCAGCATCACAGTGCTTTCTTACCTGTTTGTATCAGGGTCATGGCAATCCCTTTTAGAAACCAAAAAAAAAGGAAAAAAAATGCATTCTCATTGTATTTCTGTTTCAGAGATAGCTATATTTCTATTATTTAGGCAGAAAACTTTCACTAACAAACCCTTCACTTAATTAATATGTAAAAGAATATTATAAAATACTATTACAAAAATAACACAGCAGAAGTAACTCTCCATAGGTATTTTATAATCTTACCCATAAATCACATCGTCATCTGAATCATTCAGCATAGAAAAAGCAGGATTGTCTTTCAACTGTGACTCTGGAAAACACAAATAAGGGTTAATTTACTGTGTTAAATATAGAAATGTGACTGTAGTGCTAACTCAACACTGTAGCAATAGACACAACTTCCAAGTTCAGAAAAACTATATCCCAACAGGAATTCTCTCCTTTAAATTCACTACCCTTCAGCCACATAATTATAGTGCTCTTAAGAGTTAAGGAGACAACATAATTATCTCATTTTTAGATAGATATTCTCCATATTGTCTAAGTTCATTTCCTCCCCTGTGCAATTTCCTGTGTCATATTTCAACCTGCACATAAATTGATTATTCTTAATCAAAACTTTGTATGCATTTAAAAAGCACAGACTTTAAAGTTGGAATCCCTTGACTGCAAGTCAATGATTATCCAGTTATTTCTATCCTTGAAAGAGATGAAGGAAGTATTTGTACCTTTACGGTGAGATGAAAAGAAACACATATTTTCCAATTGTTATTTATGACAATTCCCTCTAGCTTGTTTTAAGGCCTTTACTTCTTGCATAATCTGTGCTGCTTAGCTGCAGTTCATAGTTATATGCAATTAAAATTTAATGTAGCAACTTGCCATAGCAACTTTTTCCTGGCAGCATTTTACCTTCTGCTGTCTACAAACAAATACTTCTGCAACCCAGCAGAAGGCTTTCAACTTTATCTTCATCCAGCCAGTTCTTTTTCCATTCTGGATGGAAAAATAGCATTTTTCCGAAACAGTTTTGTCCATCTCAACTCTAAATTAGAGAAAGGATGAGCTCCACCATCATTTAGTGCCTTCCCCCTGCATGCTCTCAGCATACAAGATATGATTGGACAGGTTGCTAGATAATCTCATCTAGGCCTCCTTTCCCATGAAAGGTTGGGCCATATCATCTTTCCAGGTCTCTTCCAACCTGGGGTCTTCTATGGTTCTGTACCTTGAACAGAACATTTAAAGCAGAAAATGTACTCAGTAAAAAGATTTATTTTAATGGTCTTTCTCTCTTAGTGAGGGAAATGCTTTATAATCATCACGTAAGTCAGATTGTATCCTTTACATCACAATGCAGAACCAGAATTGCCACTGACTCAATCCTTTTTCTCCCTTTACATGGGCCATGTGCAGCCCTACCCATAGCAAGTTCTCCAAAATTTCTGCCCTATTAGAGATCAGTTTCACTCCTACTTTTCCAACAGCGTTTGGATTTCAGAGTCCAGTCTGCCAGCATGCCAATGTATTAACTTTCGTTAGAATGAAGTACAAATGAAGTGATGCTGTTCTCAAGGGCTGTCTGTGAGTCACTTCAAAGGTTGGTGCACTACATGCAAACATCATACTGGCTGTAAATGTGAGCTAAGTGCACAAGAATTCAAGCCCAGCTAATCAACTGATTACATTTTATGTGTTCCTTCATATTTCCAATACTAATTTGCTCAGGAGCAGTGAGTGCAGCTTCTGCTTATGTTAACTCAAAGCAAACCAGAACAGTAATGAGACAGCCAGAACACAAAGACACTGCACAGCATCTGCTGTCACGGCAGCTCTTGTCACCCCCGTCTGCCAGACAACGGCTCACACTTACCATACAGTGCATTCTTGGAGGGGGAATACACAAAGGCCAATGTGTAGAGATAAAAGTTCAATAATCCATAAAATGATAAGAATTCTGCTGGTAGTAAGTGTTAAGGATATTGTTCAATATAGTTCCATACATATTAACTTTGGAAACAGGACCCAGCCCATACACAGGCTGTTTCAATGGCAAGAATGTTTACCTTACTAGGTTTGTGAGCATGAGTGGCTAAACAAAACTGCATGTTTTAAATTCAATGACAACGTATGTACTCAAGCTATTTCAAGGTAAAGCTCCCACTGAAAACAAAGCTTTAACACAAGTAACATTTGCTGAGGTACAGTCTGCTCTTGAGCAATGGAGTCTATGGTCAATCAAATAGTTCTGCCTTGAATGCTGAAAGAAAGCAGAGTAAGTTGGGTGTTCAAGTGGGTTTGGTTTGGTTTATTTTTTAAGAAGTTCCTCCTTGGCACAGTGATGAAGAAGGAAGGAGAAAGGACTACATGTGGATAAGGCTCTGAAGATGGTTTCTTGCCACTGTTTAGCAATGTTTGAATTGTTGAAATGTTGTTTGAATACTAAAGGTTTTACATATTGTTTTCTCCTATCTCCCAACTTAAAAAGATTATCTAAGCTAATCAACAACCAGAGTAGCTGCAGTCACACAAGCACTCTCAGAAAGTTGAATGTATTAGAATCTCATGGTTCAGGGCCAGGAATATAGGTCACAATCCTGTTGGCAACAGCCATCAGAAATAGTCTCTCCCAAGCCATTGAAATTCTCTGTTGTGACCTGTATCACATGTAGACTTGGACCAATACACAAATGCATTGTGACATCAAAAGTATTAATTTCTCATATTTTAGTATGCCCCATGACAACTGGTAAGTATAGAGCAAACAACTGAGGCAGCAAATACAGCCAAATTTGCCATAATATCTCATTAAAATTAGTTAGATATGCACAAGGCATGCATATCTAAAACTTCATTCCTCCTGTATCACAAGCAGTTGTGATGCATGTGATATGGACACACGAGACTGAGACTGTCTAGGTCGTAACTTTTACGAAGAGCCATTGCAAAATGCTGACAGGAAATCTCAAACAAAACAGACTCAAATTCAAGAGTCCACCTATAAGTCAAAGGTCTCAGTCTTAGGTAGATAATTTTAAAGCACCTTCTGCATGAAAACAGATTAACATTCCTACTTCAGCAGTATCACAACACAAGGATATAGTTCTGATAATGAGTTGACAGCTCAGCAACAAAGTTGTCCTGTAGAACTTGTGCTCCAAAGCGCAGGTAGAGTATAACAATGCTGTGGGGAAAAAAATAAAGCATATAGGTGTACTGTGTCTTTAGGCTGCAAATTTGAATTACTAGGTTGATAGAAGAGTGTATGAAAGAATAATTATGTTAACATGCTGACCATTTATTTTAAGACACATTTGCTTTGCTAGATCTAAATTAAGAATTACTCTTTTGTGATTAAAAGTTAGCACTCAGCTGAGAAAAGCATAAATCCTCAGATTTCATCCACTACAGACAATCCAATAGTCAACAGCTATTTGAAATAACAGTTTGGTGTAGGGAAAACAGATATTTACAGTAATATAAGAAACTAACTGTAAACTTCTGCTTTGATTAAGTGAAGCGTACAAAGTTCCAGAAAAGCTGTGCCAAGTGAACTTCTAAATCTTGTGCACTGCCTTGGTAATTGAAATAATGTAAAGTTAGCTCAAAAAGCCTCAAGAAGGGTTAAAAAATTAAGAAATGCTTGCCATCACAATAATATTAAATGGCATTCTTGCATTCCATTGACTAATTTATTACAACAAAATGTATTCAAAGCCCTGAAAAAAAGGTTAGAAAAGTTAGAGTACTGACAAATGTACTTTGAAAAGCCTTACCTAATGACAAGCACTACAAAGGTTAATGCAGTCAAGAATTTTAACCTGAGATCTGAAAAAGATTGAGAAAAGTTGTTATAAGTGAGTTTATACCTACATCTAGGAGAAGCAAGCCTGTTTGGGAAGAATCAAAAGAAGTATTCCTTACCAACATAAGGCATGTTTCGAAGTTCTGAGCATGCCCTCACAATCAGGAACAAAAGGTAGAGGATGTATGTGGTTGCCACCACAAGGAAGAAGATTTTCATTCCCTATAAGGAAAGTGTTAGGTTTTATTATTTATTAAGATTTAATCTATTCCTTCTTCTGTCAGTAGAAATAATTAGTTCCCAAAAGCACAACATAGAATGGTCCACTTATGCAGGGAACGTAGGCTCATGAGACAAGGACGGTGATACATTCAGGGAGGCTTTTGGGGAATGTAAAGAAAGGATGCTTAATAGAAACTAGGATTTTGTTAACAGAGTTCAGAGTTGGCTGAATCTCAACAGTTTTCTAAAAACACAACTCCCAAGAACAATACAAGGACCCATGTACATCGAATCTTCCTTTACAACAAGAAAGTCTGAAATTTACTTGGGTAGGGGACCTTGGCGGGAGTTAAGATGTACAAAACTGAATAATAGACTTAAATTTTTTTCTTTCAATCCCAACAAACTTGTGGTCTAGTCTCCAGATTTGCAAAACAATTTACTTTTCTCAATGGGACCGATATCAATATGGTCTGTGCATGATCTAAAGCAAAAACAAAAGTACTCTGGTCAGAATAAGACTGTCTGACCAGCATTTTCTATTTTCCGAACTGTGTTACACATTTCTATAAAAGAACATGCCCTGTATCTCCTTATATTGCCTAACTGTACCTGACAATTGGATATCAAGAAGTAATTTTTGACTTACCTGGAAATTACCTGTGTCAACCCTGTATTGATATGTAGGGTCATGTACTTCATTCACACTAGAAAAGATTCAAAATTAAAAAGTGGTATTAAAAATGCACAATTCCAAACAAGGTTAAAAAGACATGCTGACCAAGAAACCCACTCACAAAGAAAAGGTTTATGATTACTATATAGGGTTTATAACAAAAGAGTTTGGCTGTGTAAGTTGGTGTAATGTCATTAATTCCAATGAAGTCATGACAATTTACCATATATAGCAAACTAAATTTCAAGAAATATGGAGGATTTAAACTGGGATCATGTCTAATCTCCCCACTTGTTTTTTAGAAAATTTGTTATTTTGTAAATTCCTACGAGCCTTCAGGATTCCTACAAGTCTTCATGATTCAGTGTCTACATTTTATCCTTAGAAAATTGTGGCATGAGGCCTTTCCTCATAGCAAGTTTACTAATAGCACAAGCAGTTCCTGCAACTGCATTGCTTTCAATAATGTACAACGGCAAGGAGAAGGTTAGAGGGTATCTTCCTTCTAAGGGATAAAATAAGAGGCAAACACTTAAGACTAAAACAGTACAGAAACTACAAATGTACTAAAATGGATGAAGTTTTCTGGGTGGGGAGGAGTGACACCTTTATGTTAACACAACAAATTGGGATAAAAGGAGGACCACTAAACCAAGCAAAAGAACAGAGTTCTGTGTAAAGACAGCATAGCTTGACTAGCTTAGGTCAGTACCAGTTTTGCAGGTTTAATAGTCAAGAAAGTCTGGTCAAACTATGTCATAATTAGCTACAGGGAAACTGTTGCTTCAGCTACTTAATGCTAATTGAGCCATAGCACTAGAGTGATTCTTGTAGAGAGCCATAACATACTGACAAAGTAGTGATTTCTAGATCGCACTCAGATTTATGAAATTATTCATTACTAGGTTGTCCATGGAGAACTGTTTTCAAATCAGTCACAATCTGCACAAGAGAAATATGTAAGAACTGGAACTCCATTCCTGTATCACAATCCCAGCATTAAGAAGTAGATACCACTGGGTACACACAATCTTCTCATTCTTGAACACTCTCAGCTCACATTTGTGCAATACATTTTAAATTACTTACGTTTGCCATATGCCCAGTGTAACAGAGGCCAGCCACAGCAGTCCAACAATAAAGAATTTGGGCAGATAGAAAGTTAAGCACTTCCTTTCCCCCTGTTAAGAAAAAAATAGTGTGGTGAAAGTGTGAACCCACACTTGGGATTTTATTAATTCTTGACAGAATAAAGTAACTATCATCTTTGTTTCACTCAACATTTACTGGATTAAGAGACTCATCTTCTGTATTTTTATCCTGCACCAGAGACTAGAGAAGACATTATATTGTATCATCATTTGTGTTAATAAGATGAAGTAGAGGTGGAGCATTTATCCTATTTACAAGGTCCCACATATTTCAGTGATAATGCAAATACCGGAATAGGCTCCAGAATTCCTATTTCTCTTATGTAGTATTTTAAGGTAGTTTAAAACCACAACTACCACACACAACATCAAAGCCCTTCAAGCAAGAATGAAGGATAATGGCATCCTAACTCTGATGACTGTCCCATCTATTTCATTTAGGATTGGTTGACTCAAAATAATCTACTTCACCATAAATCATTCTAACTCCAAAGCTTCATATGTCACATTATACTTTATGAATAAAATGAATGTCTGTTTTTTAAGAATTTGATGTAATTTTTGTCACCTTTTGAGAGAACTGAACAAAACAAGTCCTGTCTCCTCAGGTAGAAGTACTGTAGAAGATACTGTTGCATCTCTTACCTGTACTCTTATACCATGGTAGACACAAAGCCAGAACAACAACAACGCACACAAAAACAGTGACTGGAACAGATCATCCAGCATTCCAGGAAACCAGCTATTCACCAGAAAAGAAAGGGGGAAAAATGGATCTGTAACAAAGTAAGAAAAAAAAAAAAAGTTAAACAGAGAGAAAAAAAACCTTTCAGTATGAAAAGTAAAGCAGAATCTATCTTCAGCAGAACAAAAAAACCCAGGATTTTTTTCAAATCACACCAGTAAATGAAACTGAAGCTTGCTTTATTTTAAAGAAATTAACAAACAAAATGGTGCCTCCAGCAGCAACCCACTCTGCTGTAGAAGTAATCTCAAATGGTTGCCAACATTTCTAGAAGATTTCAGGTTTTATTAGACTTTCTACTAAACCACTGCTAATGGTGACAACCTAAAAAATTATTGTATAATGACTAAGATGCAAATATTCTTTTGGTAGTGCTAGAAAGTGCTAGAATTTGCTGTGTTTTACTGGACTAAAAGTAGCCTCCATTTTTAACTAAACCATGAATATCTGAAAAATGAAGAAGTAAGACAGCAGACAAACAGAAATTGGAAGGTTAAGGCAGGCACCTATTTCAATCAGAGCTTTAAGCAAATAGTTGACATTCATGTGACTGAGAAGAACAAAATCCACCCACTAGTTATGCACTTGAATTTGCTACACTAGGAAAGGGTTGGCTTTAAATTTAGTTTTCTGAAGCTTTGAAAACAACTGCTTATAAGTTTAAGGAGAAATTCTATTTTGCCTTCTCTTTCTGTCTTTTTTTTTTCCACTTCTGTTTTAAAAAGGTGCCTTTCTGAAAATTCAAGGATACAAGTACCATTGTAAAGTAGCAAGAGAGGAAGTAGGATGGACATCCATTTCTGTTCAATGCCCCAGTCTCTCATGGAGAATTTCCGCAGGGAGTGTGCAAACAGACACTATAAAACAACAACAACAATTTGTAAGGAAGGAATACAGCCTTCAATGGTTTAACCAGAGCTAAGGGAGGGCACAGCACACTGCAAAGGCTACTTCATGAGGCCTTTGCCACTGAGAGCACTGTAAAACAGGAGCCAGGTCTCCTAGTTCCTATTTCAAGTTTGCTTGCTGAGCCCAATGCAAATTACTTAATTTCTCAAGCAAACTGAGAAGTAAACCAGCCAGTGTGTGAAAATCAACAACATGTGGAAAAAAAAGATGTTGCCTTGTTACACGACTATCAACAACTTCCACTTGAACTCACTTTTTAAAAAAGCAGATTGCATTTTATATTCACAATTTCCTGAGTACCATCATCTGCAAGGAAAATGCTATGAAAGCGTGTAGTACTTTGGTGTCCCTACTCTGAAAATTCAAGAATTTAGATTTTATGTTGGTTTTTCCCCAAACACTTTTTTCCAGGAGCCAATACAGGTTAGAGAGGAGACATCATCTAAATCATAGCATAATTTAGGTTGTAAGAGACCTCTGGAGGTCATCTGGCCCATCCTCACATGCAAGGCAGTGATAAATTTAATGTTAGATCAAGGTCAAACAGCCCACACTCTGGCCATCCTATTCCTGAGCCTACCTACACTGCAAAATAATACTTTTCTTTAGCATGTCATCACAATTTCCTTTGGCTAAGCAAATTTTTTTCTGTTTAATCCAAACCCAGAGTTTAGAAAAACAAGTTTTCCCTTTATCCTATTTTCTTAATGTCCCTTCAATAGCACTTGTAAAAACATAAAAGCAGCAACTACATAAGTATTTCAGAAACATTTTTACACCCAGCCAGTGACATGCCAACTTTGCTGCCTGGGGTTAAATTCCTAAATACAATATTACAGAGCAGTGTTATCAGACACCTACATAATAAACTCCAGAAAAGCTGCCAAAAAATCTTACCGTGACCATAAAAGTAAGAACTACAAAGACAAATCGGAACCATATTTCCACTTGTGAAAAGGTTGGATTATAGGTCTTCCACTACAAGAAAACAGAAGAGCCCAATGAGTAGTATTTTGACAAAGTACATATGACATCAATAATTAGCACTTTATTCCAGATACTGAGAAATTCTATGGCTTTTCAAAATTTAAAGGTAAAACCAAATTCCACCATGTCACCATGGAAAAAGAAAGACAAATTTGTAATCACAGGACTATCTGATAAAAAGATAAGAAAAGCAGCCTAATAGCCTTGCTTCTCTTTTATCCTGCCTCTTCATAACATACTTGGTGCTGTTGTATGTCAAAGCACTCTCAGGACAAATAGGATAGTCTTCATTGATCTCAACTGCAATTTTCAATCAAAGTTTGAATGCCAATAAAGGAGTAAATCCAGTGTGTTGTTCTGTACTACTGAGGTCAGATGCATAAATTTATTATAATAAGTCAGAAAGGTACAGGAGTACTTTCTGTAGGGAGTCTATTTTCTTAAAGCTTACTCATTTGTCTCAGAAGTTAAAAAAGACAAAATCATGTAAAGGAAGGATAAGTAGCTTACTAGAAACACAGAAATCTTTATATAGGTTAAAGGGGAAAGCCTCCTTCTTCTACTCTAATTATTAGAAGGCATAAATATTAATTCTAACATGTCAGTTTGCATAAACTCTGCTCTATTGACAAATTATCTCATACCTGGCATGCTTCTGAAGCCATTTTTGAAATGTAAGCTCCCTGGCACAACATATGCTCTGCTCATCTGAACAAGAAGCTTTACCTTTCAATGTATTAAATCTGTCAACCTCTGTCTTGTCTTTTTAAACTGTAAATGTAGAACGAAAATTACATGTAGAGAAACCTATTATACAAAAGGCAATCCATTGATTTCAACTGAGATCACCATAAACAATTGTAATAATGAAATAAATGTGACAATTTTAGTTGCTGCAGGAAAGTTTGGGTTTGAGTTTTTTTGGGATTGCATACAGGTCTGCCTTAAGGGCAGCCTGCAAAGCAAGACTAAAGACTGGATAAATGCCTCAATGCTTTGTTCTGTTTGAAATCTGGAACTAAATAAAGGGTTTGTGAGCCTAGGGTTTTTTCCTCCTTTGAGCTTATTTTTAATTATATTCTTTATGCACTGGAATATTAAAAAATTAATATTTATAAAGTTAATTTGGTATATTAAAAATATTTTTCCTTTACAGTAAGATTTTTGGTTGCTACCTGCTCTGACACACTGAATGCTATATACAGGTAAATATACCAGAGTAACCTCTATTAGAAACTTGATTTAGTTCCCTTTTCTCACAATGCAAATGTTTCTAGATTTCTTTCTGGAGTCAATCAATACACATGATATAAGTGCTTTATAAGCAATCTTTAGCACTATTAACTGAAATAGTTATTACACTGGAGATCATTTGAGTGAATTATTTTAGTAACCTGCTTGTGTTAGCTGAAAATAAAAATCTCTTCCTCATAAGCACAGTGTTCCCCCCAAAAAAATCTTAATTTTCCTTTGAGTTAGTTAAACCTTTCCAGCCCACACTTTCATGAAGTCTGGAAAATTTTGCTAAGTCAGATACACCTCCTGGAGAGGCTGAAAAAAATAACATCCTGCAGACAGGCAGCATTTCTATAAGCAAATGCAGAAAATTGGATGTTCTAATCTAGTTTGCCTATTGTAAAAAAAAATCTCCTAGCATTCAGACTAAGTGTATCTATACAGAATACAGCAGCAATAATTCTGAGAGAATTTTTTTTTCCTTATAGAGTTAAAAATTTCATCTAGACCCTTATCAACAGTAAATATTATAACAGCTCAGACATTAGTAGTGACAGAAAAAATTATTATGAGGCATTTTTTAATTTATCTTCAAAAATCTGATACTTTTTTGTTACAGTTAAAGCATACTTCTACAGCATTAAAGAGACTTCTTTTACCAGTATAAACCTTTATACTTACTGTGAAAGTAATATTCTGGATGGTGTATGTTAACTTGTTTAGATCTTCAAAGCTAACAAATATGTTGTACTGAGTGTAGTTCAGGTAGCCCAGGTGAGCAACAATGATTTCACTGCATTTCTGTGAACACACACAGAGAATAGCACATACAATTCTTCAAATTATTACAGAATATTCGCTGTTAATATAGGTTGGAGAATTTCTTCCTAAATGGTGCAATATTGATGATATTTATTATATATCTCACTGATCTCAGTCAGTCTGATCAAGACTTTGTTGAAAGATATCAGAGAGAGCAGAAGAAACTGATAAAGCCAGTCAGGTGGATCAGTGGCTGAACAATAAACAGCGCCAGCTCTTCACTTGAGCTGGTGACAGCAACTGCTTGCAGCACCAGGACAGAACCAAATAATTCTGTCACTAACTCAAGCTGGTGAGATGGGGCTACCTTATACTAACTCATTTTTAAAAGTTAACTGAAGGAATAGTATACTGCTCTCTTGGCTGTGTAATTAAATCTAATGCAGCACTATTAATTATTTTTTCTGCAAATTTCATAGATATGCCTGTATCTATATAAAAAGAAAACACTTGATTTACTACATATGCTTATCATAAAAAACTTCAGCTATGTCCTTCCTAAAGGATTTGCATCTGAAGAAGATGTTTCGAATGTCTTTAAGCTTAAAAATTTCAGTGAAAATTACATTAGAATCTCCAAACTTTCCTTCACAGTAGCAAAAAATGTGGCTTTTTCAGATCACAGTTGCCAGCTGATTTCAAGCAGATTCTGCGAGGTGTTGGAGAAGAATTTTTCTGTCCTCTGGAACCCCATATCCAATCTTCCTCTGCAATATCCCTTTCTTCAGTATTGCTAAATCTGTTTAGGTGACTGAACAGGACCCACGGCTTTACTGACAAAGAGCAACTCTAACAACAAAGAGGAGTCATTAACGGGCAATAGACACAAGTCACAGAGGTAAAGAAAGAAACAGTGGACAGGTAGGTGTCTTGTCATTGCCATTATAAATAAAACTGCCCTGTAGAGGACAGTTTCCTGTAGAGTCTTTCCTGAGATGTGTTTAATACAAATACATTCTTATTTGCAATGTCAAGTAGCATGACACAGATTTAAAGAAAATGCACTACATCAGAGTTTTGTTGAAGCAAGGGCATACTTGTGCACAACTGAGCAATCTCGTCCGATTGTGAACTTGATTGTTAACGTATGGTGTGCTTCCATCCTTCACCACTCCCAGGACTTTGACTGTCATAGTCACATTCTTCTTGAGGGATACTGGAATTAAAACAGAAAACATTAATCTATGCTACATGCAGAAATTAAATCTCAAATAGAGTTCCAAAATCGTTTAAAACACATATGCTATCCAAATACTACTCAGATTTACCCAGTTATACATTACTGGAGTAGGGTACAGTATTTTTATACATAAGGCAGTAAGTCACAAGCCCTGAATCTTGACAGATTAACAATTACCAATATTATTGGTATATTATATATACCAATATACCAATATACCAATATTATTTGTGAGTATTTCTCACAAATATACAGGGAAGCTGTATTGAAAAATCAGTTTCATTACAATCTACACATCTAATTCCCCCCAAAATGAAGAAGGAAATACACAGATTATCTAGATACTACTGTTTTCACAAAAATAACTAATAACGTTTCCCCTACTCCTGTTGCTTACAATTCAATCAGTGCTGTCCATGTCTTTACCAAGGGAGGGGGGAGAAGTGGAAGAAAAGAATATCAGAGGAAAAACCCACCAACCACAGCCAGAAAGCAACAGGATCACGTGTGTGATGGATGGAATTAAAGATACAATAGACAGGTTGCTATAGCAGTTTCCTGAGAATTAAGTCAGATTCTCACCATCGTGCTGATCCAACTCAACCACACAGGTCAGCCACAGCTGCTGGTTGTAAGTTGACAGTGGTGGTGAACTTAAATTAAATGGCTTCAGCTGTAAAAAACCCCACAAGGTTAGCACCAGCCTTTACACTGTTACATGACAGATCTGTAGTTACAACAATGAAAGGCACCTTAATTATGTTTGTGACAATGTTTTTGAGAAGAGATTTATGCATGCTGCTCTGTGGACAGCATGATAAGCAGCTCACACAGAAGTCTTCCAGAGAAGTAGCTTAAACAGCACATGTATTTGCAAAGCACTGAAGTAAGGAAAGGTACAACTACCTAAACCCCATAAAAGCAGCAGCAATAAAACAGAAAAGTTCAGATATGAAAAACAAAATCCTGAGGCCTAGCCTGAATACAAGAGAAATTTTTAGAACTTTAGATCAAAAGTCGTATTTGTGGGCCTTCATCTGCTACACAGTTTTAAACTTGTTAAACTATAATTACAAAAAAAGCCCTATTTTCCGCTACATTTTCTAAAATTCCACTTTCAGTTCAAAAGAATGAAAGGTATCATTAACAGATAAAACCTACACACAGGAAAGACTTTTCTAATTTGAAATCAAGATATACTTTAAAAAAAAATAAAATCCACCCAGAGTGCTGTATCAATGCAAACATATATAGGTGACTGGTAGGTAAAAAAAAATAAAATAAAGTCCCAGTGCATTTAAAGGAGATGCACTTAAAAAAACAAAACAAAACAAAACAAAACAAAACAAAACAANCAGACTTAGATGGAGATATAAAAAAAAAAAAAAAAAACCAACAAAAAAAAAAAACCCCAACCAAAAAAAAAAAAAAAAAAACAACACAACAAAACCTTTTTAGCCCTCTCACAAAAAATACTTTAGATATTAGGTTGACAATGAAGAGCTAGACAAACAACAATGCAAGAACCAAAATATGAAAGCATTTGAGAACATGGAAATGTTCCTCTTAGGGTGCCAGATCTCATGTATTGGTCACATGATAGTGAACAATTAACAAGAAATATTTCTTTACAGATGACAGAAGGGGAAGTCACAAGAAGGACAGCATTAGTTGCCACTGAGTGCATTGTTTTTCAATGCAGGTTATCAATTTATATTTTTGACCCCCCCTACAAAAATCTCCAACATTAATTCACCAGGGAAGACTAAAGTGTTTCTTTATCAGAAGCTGCTGTGCAGAAACATCCTAGAAATCTCTACCTGACCTGATCACAACAGTAAGAGACCAGAAATTGCTGCTGGGCTATTCATGAGGTAACACAGTGGTAATACAATACTGCATGATCAGCTTCAAACTGGAAAGCACCACTAAGACATTCTGCAGTAAAAGTTGAAATATTTAGAATAACTGGGAGGAAGGAGGGAAATGTTTAACATTGCTAACATTAAATAAAGCCATTCGTATAATCCAACAATATTTATGAACTCTTACCTTTAGGCTGTTATTTAAGTCTGTTCTTGCTACAGAAGTTTCAATTACATTAGGACCTACACGATATATAAGAAGGAAGAAAATAATATTGAAGTATACATGTAAGTGATGATGTAACTATACATTTTCAAAAAGCTGTACAAAATACCCCCTGCAAAGCAGGTAAATAGTATTCCACTTCTCAGATGTTTCAGATAAAGGGTAAAGCACTTGGATATTTCAATATAATTTATAAAATTGACCTTCATTGTCCTTTAAGCATCCTTGCCATGGTATTTCTAGGTATTATTAAATAACATAAATTATAAATCAAGAACTCCATGTCAAAAGCCCTGAATGTGTACTCTAAACTACTACAATTTTAGTAATAGTTTTTTTCTTCATATATATTTCTATCTTTATCTATCTATATATGTATATATATCTCCCAAGATTTTATGGAATGCAGTAATGAAAGCATTCAGCTACAGAACCCCCTTGTTTAATTAGATCAGGCTGCTGAGGGCCATGTCCAGTTAAGTCTTTAAGATCTTTAAGGACAGAGACTCCCACAACCTGTCTGGGAAACCTGTTCCAGTATTTAACCACCATTACAGTAAGAAAAAATTCCTAATATCCAACTGGAATTTCTTGTGCTCCAGCTTGTGTTGCACCTCTGAGAAAAGCCCCATCTTCTATGTAACCCCTGATAAGGTGGCTCCAGATAGCAGTACAATTTCCCTTTAGGCATGCAAGAGCACAGGGTACTGAGGACAAGATGAATTTGTGTTTGTGTTTGTGTTTTTCTGTACACAAAACACGAAAGGACTAAACCAGGAAAGTGACAGGGAAGAGTAGGAAAAGATCTGTGTCTATACTGCAGGTTGTGAACACACAGAGAAAAGATGTATAGCAGGTAGGGACATGAGCAAGACACGTACACCTGTATTTGGGCCAGGAAGATCCCTCTATCCAAATGGTGTGTCCCTGTATGTATTTGGTCTGGCAATTTAATGGAACTTTTCAACCCTCAAAATATGCTCTTTCAATCACAAACTCAGTAGTATAAAAATTATGCAAGAAAAGCAGTTTCTCACAAAGACCAAACATTTCAAAATTACTACAAAGAAACAATGAAAATAAGGAAGTTTATAAAGGAGCAGCATAGGATCACTCTGTCCAAGATAGGTTAGCTGTCATGACAGCTCTAAACATGCAGCACTGCTTGGGCTCCCACAACCACTCTAATAACAATACTACCCATCTTACAGACTTAAAAAGAAAAATTAAGAATTTCAGCCATCCCGGCCAGAATTTCATATTAGAATTGCAGTGCAACATCACTGACAGCTACCCACTATAAAGTCAGTTCTGCATCATTGAACTTTCCAGCTCTCAAGTACCTATAAATGAGATTTCTGAAAGGCATTTTTTGTTTTAAAAAGCAAAATTGAGTTTCAGTTGTGTTCACAGTTGGTAAGTCATCATATATCAATAATTAAGACTTGACAAAACAAAACAGAATTAGCCTAATTTAAGGGTTTTTATTTTTTTAATTAGAAGACATGAACCAATATTGGGACAGAGAAATCACAGTCGAAGTTTTTAAGAACAGCAACCAAATAAGTAATGAAGCTCTAGTGCTATAACTGCTTCTTCTTTAACAAGTGATATGTAAAAGATTTTGATCCAGCTGTGGCTGCGTTACTAACAAATGGAGTTTAATTTAAACAGTTACTGTTTTTCTTTCAGTCTTGCTCACTTAACATAGTAACAGATAAAGGCAAAGAACTACCCTGAGCTGATGAACTGCACAGCTACAGAAAATGAGCTCTGCACCTTGGATTTTCTCTGAACTCATCTCACCCCGAAGATAACACAGACCCATTGTGAAAAGAGAAAGAAAGTGAGTGCAACTTGGAAAAAAAGACCAAACAAGTCTGTGTCTGTTTTGGGTTACAGGACCTGTAAGAGCAACATCCATCTCCAATCAAACTGTCTTGATTTCTCAGATGAAAATCAAGAGTTCTGCCAGGCTTCCCAAACTGCAGGTAGAGATGTTGAGTGTGGGCAATGGCATATTTAAGTGGCACAGAAAATATGGATGTATCTCCCACACTTTCATTTACTTAGTGGGTTTGGTGAGCTTTTCTCAGACTGTACCCTTTAATGAGGGAGCATTCTGTTGTTAGGGCCCCTCCTTCGATTCACAGGAAGCAAGCAGCTGTCAACAAATATCATAGTAATTGTTCAGTGGGTCTCCTCCCAAGGTAAACAGCATTCTTTTAAGAACATTTAAGTTATAATAATGAACAGTGTCAGCCAAACTATCCAGCAAACCAATCTTACAAGGACAAGAATCACACAGCTATGCCAGTTCCTGAAGGGGATCACAGGCAAGCCTGGGACCACAGCATGGTACAGATGACCAAGTGTTGCTTACAGCAGCCAAGTCCTCTGGGCCAAAGGTAACCAGATCACCAGATTACTCTGCATGCAGACACAGCACACCAGCACAGCTCCCTCTCAGGTTCTGCTACTGATTAAGAACAAAACACTCAGTTTTCTCTTCCAGAAGCACTGCTTTTTGCCTAGTCTTATATAAAACAACTTTCTCTCATTTCTTGCAGCCTGGCAGTATAAGTACACAACTACAAATATGGTTCAATTTTAAAGCCAAATAGCCCAATTACATTAAATTAAATAATTCCATTTTTTTCCCTTTATCATAAAATACACTTTTGCAAATGTGATTATGCAGTATCTTAGTGGCCACATAATGCCCTTCAGCATCCTTCAGCAAGTCACAGGAATATCAGTGGTTAACCTTTATGAACTGAAAGCCTATTTAGACCTTCAGCTGCTATAATAAATCAAACAGCAGGAAAGAAGATTTTATTTCACAGACAAATTTTATTATGGAAGGCTATTATGACAAATGTACTGCCTACAAGGCATAGATGGGGCATAAAAGGCCCAAACAGCTGCCTCCAATTAACCCACCCTTTCCAAAGCAGGCAGGACTGGATGGCTCCCAGGCCTGGGCAGCCCTTCTCACTCTAAAGGAGGTGAAGAACAGGGCAGAAGTAGAGTCAAAAAGAGTCATAGAGGAGCACAGGAGAACACACTGGACATGCTAAGTGATGTGGAAGTCAGCAGTAAAGTAGAAGAAGATGGTAACAACCTAAAGTAATTCTTATAAGAGGGTGAGCTGCTTAATGAGTACCAGTCCCTCCTTTCCCTTCTCCCTGTCACTTCTGTATTGATAAAGAAGCTCTCCTGACAGCAGAGTATTTGTATATTTAACACTGCTAGGAGAGCACACTGACTTATTTTTCAAGTATGTTTTAGCCCTGGGAAAGCTCTCTGGCATGAACTAAAGAAGGTTCCCATGCTTTTCAACTCCTAGTGACACTGCATCTTTGTTGACCAGACTACCACGAATCTCTCTGATCTCCAGGATGAGTACCCTGGCACTATATGCTTAGCTTCCCAGGTCATGTCAGGACTCTCACAAAGATCTCTGAAACCAGACACCTGAGCTTATATATGTTTGACAAGTGAAGTTCATATTTTTACACTAAAATATTTTGTATTTATGTGGCATTTATCATCCAAACATTTAGAAAGCTTTACAAAATTATCATTTTCCTCACAGGAAATCAAGTATTTGCACTACCATTTTACATACAGAAATACAAAGAAAAACAATGTAACAGTCTGCTGAAAAATTATGTTGCAACGAAGCTGCTTTTGTTTCATTTTATCGACTCTCTCCTTCAAAGCAGCTGCAAATACCAAGTCTTTGTAGGCAGTACTCCTATGAAAAAGTGAGATGGAAGAAACACTTCCCTGTCCCTGTCAAGACTAATGCTTCCTCAGACATCTCAGGAGCAGTAAGCTCATTAGCATTTAAATGCATCTGTAAATACCAACAGGTTTAGACAAAGTATATGAGAACTGTAATCTTTAAAAAAGAGAACATCCTTACCTGCTATTCCTATGAAGACTGTCAGACCAAAACAAATGAAGAATACTACAAAGACCAGAACGAAATGCCTTTTGGACAGTGTATACAATCGCATTGGGGCCAGCCTGCAGGAAGCAAAAGAAACCACAGAATTAGTGTCAGTCATATTTCTAAAGGAGCAGAAAATAAACTCCATTCATTCTTCAACAAAGAAAATTAAACCAAACTCTGAGGTAACATATAACACTAAGAAAAAAAAATATTAATGCTGCTTCACAGAGCAAAGATAACAGGAATTATTAAACATATGTATGTATGCACACATCTGTGCTCCCAAATGTATGAATTTTGCCCATTTTTCTTATGCTAGGGTTTTCTATTGTCCTAAAACTTAAGCAATAGAAAACACTTCTTAAAGGGAGAAAAGGTTGCTTTTGTTATTTCATACATTAATAACTTTAACGTCCAAGCCCCTATGTCTCCTGAAATGAGAGCTCAATCTAAAGGGACAGACATCACTAAGAACTCAGTTACCTGCACAGGATCTTGATGAGTTGTCTATACCCCATAAATATACTTCAACCCTGCAGGATCATCCCTAACCAAGGAGTAGGGCAGAACTCCAAATCTGCTAGATGTGCATGCTCAGGCTTTGAATTCTTGTCTGAGCTCCACCAAAGCTTGGGAAATAAAAACCTGAGCTCAAGTTTACTACTGGACACCTAAATAGAAATACACATACATGCAATGACATCTCTTGCACAGTGCCTTGGTGCTTATCATTAGGTTGGAAACAAAACAGGGGGGCAGGGGTATGGGTGTGCATTGAAAATACCAACTGCATTCCCTGGAAAACAGGTAACTTCCAGTTCTGTTAGCCTAAGGGAAATATCATCAAATAACTAATCTTACATAAGGTAGACAAATCCACCATGTTTCAAAACACACACAATATTTCCTCTTGAGTTACACCAGAACTGAACCACCACATACCTGACTTTGTAGTGCTGTTCCAGGAGGTATGATTATAGCAATCTGTACAGTTTATATGGGAAAGCTGTAGGACTTGGGGGCTGATGGGGTGGTGATGGTGTTTTTCAATAAATTTGTATGAGCACCATCATGGAAAGAAATGAAACCTTAAGACTTTAACGACAGCACTCCCTTTTTAGCTTGGAATAAAACTTTTTTCTTTTCACCAGCTGAATGATGCTCTTACTGTTCACCACATTAACAAAGAATTGCAGAAGAGGTGGTGAAATCCTTCCCATAAGCCCAGCCTGAGCTTTGGGACCAGGTACCATGTGCTGCATGCATGGCAGCCCTTAAAAGCAAGGCAAACAATTCACTTTAAATCAGTACAAAGATTTAATAATAACAATCTCTATTTTCTTTGAGAATCACTGCATTTTCTCCAAATGAAGCACTACCAAAACCAATTTGCATTATTTCTTTACTGTAAAGTTTGAGAGATCCAAATCTTAATTTATTAACACACAAAAGAGGTGGGGAAGAGAGGAAAGCCCCGCAGAAGTAATAAGAAGTAGCTGCAAATGTTATGAGTCTGCACAAACCAGCTGTGCAGGACTCCAGGCACAGCACCTGCAAAACACTTGCCATGCACCTTTACACACAGCAGAAACTCTGCATCAATCTGGAGGTCGGAACAGCTGATTGTACAGCCAAAACAGGCAAACCATACATGAAATGACCAAGTAATTACCATATAAGCCATATTGGATCATCACACAGAAGCCTCACAGACAAATAGGATTTTAAGTTGACTTTTAGAAACAACAATTAATAGAGGCATTTCAAACCAGAACGTGTCTGCACAACTTTTGCAGGGATGTAACTGCAGTATTTTTCTTATATCAATGTCTTAAAACCTCAGCCTTCATGCACTTAAACCATGTTAAAGCTATTAAGTCTGTAATAGTACTAAAACAACTGAGGTGCATTTTTCCACCAGCTCCAGGGGCTCCTTCAGTTCCTCCTGGTATTCCCTGTCTACCTAAGTATACCAAGTATGGGATATTATCTTGAGATACCAAAGTATTAATCTTAACAAGAAAACCCACGACATACAAAAACAGCACATAAAATGTGGACATACCCAAATGAACTGTAAGAGTTCAAGCAGATACCCAGTGCTTCATGGCAGAGCACATACTGAGGATCTCTCAACACAGGAAGTCCATGGGCTGAGCATAGCTGACAAGTGGAAGGGTATCATGTTTGCAGTAAAGCATAACATATACTTGTGCTGCTCTGAACAGCTCACATCTGGGCATCCACCTGACAGCTACAGGTTGATGCAGGATACTTCTCACTTGCACATGTTCTTGGTTCGATAAGTTTCCTAATTTTAAAGTTTTTGCAGGCATTTCAAAATGCATGATGTGAACATGAAAAGCAGCTCCCTCTCCACACTCCTTACGGGAAAGCCACCAGTTCCTCACTCAGCCAAGAGTGTTACAACCACTGGCAATTAGCACCTTGGTTTACTCAAGAGCCAGAGTAGATGTGCTTGTGAGCTTTCGAAGAAACACGTTCCAGACATTGGCTCATTCTTAATTCCAGCTGCTCTCCTGATGGTGCAACACCTAGTAGCTGGAATGGGTAGGTGTACACCTACCTTCCTACAGGGATGCTGCACCCAGCCAAGAGTGGAGACACAGAGAGGCGGGACACACCCCGGGTTTTCCTTTCATTCACACCTGTACTCCTCAAGTCTCACTTTAGCCACTGACTGAATGTGCTGCTTTAGAGGTCAGTAAGGCAACGTGGACACTTTTATTAACAGCAAATGTATGAACTCAGCCAAACCTTAACTGCATTCCTCATGAGGGCAAACAACAGGTTAGAGCATTCCTATCAGGTGATGCATGCTTCATTGCCCCTCACTGCAGCTGCAGAACTTCCTTGTGTAGATTTAAGTGTCTCACTGCACCTGTCACCATACAAAGCTGACATACAGAGCAGGTAAAATCACTTTCCCGTAAGTTCATTGTTTAACACCTGCCTTTTGGAAAGAGAGTATATAGTTTATGAATATACATAAGTGCAAGTTGGTGATGCCCCATTGACAGCCTCTAGCTTACATTTGAACAGCCCAATAAAGAATGAAATGTTGGAAACACATTTATGGGAAAAATCAAAACTGATTCCTCACTCTGGATGCACCTGTTTAAACAAGTCAAGAACTCTGCTTTGCTTTACTAAGCAAAGTAGAAGATGTTTTAATCAGCCCAACCACAGCAGTCAAAAGGTCAAGACTAGCCATCCAACTGTGTGCAGGTCTTTCAGGCAGCTTTTACCACCTACACTCAGCTTTAGCCTAATTCAGAGTGGTTTATAATTAACTTATGTCTGAAACTGACTGCAAAGGAGGAGAAACCACTGAGATACAAACAGAGCAACAGTATACTTAGACATCTCAAATAGCAGTCAGTAAAACTAAACTGCTCTAGTGCAGCCTGTGACAGAGTTAACTTTGGAAACACACACTCGAAACAACTGCAATCTTTCAGTAGCCATTCATATGTGAGATGTAAAGGTGGGTTATATCTTGCTTTTGGAGTAAAGTTTTGTCTCAAAAGGGTCAGCAAAATGTTTCTGAGGATATTCCTCATCTTCAACTCACTTCTCATGACTGCACAACAAAGTCTTTAATGAAGACCATCATGAAAAACAGAGCCTGTTAAATAATAGTTTTCACTTAAGACTGACTTTAAAGAAGGGAAAGCTGCAGTGAAACAGATTAAGCAGTAGGTAGGCACAGAGTCAATATTAAAATCAGAAATAACTTGGTTTTATGCACAGCAGCTTTTTTGAAATCCTAGCCTCAACATCTCTGCTTACAACTGCTCTTCTCTATTTTAGGCTCACTCCCAAACAGAACCATCAAACCCACTTTGATTTGAACAATTATATATGCTCCCTGTGTTCACAGTACTGGGGCTACCCATACACCCTGCACTTGCTCATGGTTTAAATGCATTGCTTGCTTCGGTGTCCCTCAGAAGACCTTGATTTTTGTCTTGCAAATGTATTTCACAAGGGTTAAAATAGCTAACGAGGCAGCACATAAAAAGAGGCATAAAAATAGCACTGTCAGTACTACACAGAACTGCTACATGACAACTGACTGATAAACGTGGTTATGCTTTACCTTTGTATGTGTGCACGGGGTGGGTTTGGCTTTTTTGGTTTTTTTAGTTGTTGTTCGTTGTATTAATTTAAGTCTGAATAATTAATCATGACTACGGCTCTGTCCATGCCAAGAAATATCCAGGAAAACAAGTTTTTATTTTTCCTTTAACAAACATCCTGAGAGTGAAGATATCGGGGGTGGGGGGAGCTTTTATTGGCCATATAAAGGGCAAACTCATAGCATTCCTCTAAAGAAAAGGGCGGTCACCCTCGGGGTCCTGAGTGGCGAACGACAACCTCTGAAGCATCCATTCAGCGCTCGGCAGCTGATCTCCGTAACGAGGATAACGCGTACAAGCTGAATTAGATTCAGACTGCCCAAAGCGACTCAGGGCTCTCCCTCCCGGAGATACTCCAGACCCGGACACGCTCCCGTGCCACGTGCCCCAGGACTGACCGTGCCTGAGCCGGCAGCCTGGGCCAGATGGCCAATGCCCGTGGTCCCTTCCGAGCTTGCCCGTTCCGTGATTCCGCGAATGACAACCCTCGGCTCCTCCCTCAGAGCCAGGAGTTTCTTCTCCCGCTCTCCCTCCCGCCGCCCCGAGCGAACCGGCGCCCCTGGGGCTCGCGCGCCCGCCGCTGCTCCCCGCCCCCACTCACGGCTCCATCGCGGCGCCGCGCGCGCGCTGCCGCCACCTCCTCCGCGCGCCGCCGCCGCCGCCGCCGTGGCACAGCCGGCGCCGCGCGACGCCTTCCGCGTGCGTCACCGCGCGGCAGCCACGCGGCTCCGCACACGTCACGCGCCCCGGCCGTGGGGGAGCCAAACGGGGGGAGGGCGGGGGAGCTACGGCGAGCCCGAGGGGACACGCGCCCGCGCTCCGCCGGGCCGGCGGGAGAGAGTGCGATACGGCGGCAGCTTGTCTTTAGTGAGGCGCCNCGTGTCAGCTGCACCATGGCACGCACTGCCACGTCAGTCTCTCCTTAAACACTTTTAAAAGTGGTGACTTTACTACCTCCCTGGACAGCCTGTTCCAATGTCTGATCACCCTTTCTGTGAAAAAATTCCTCCAGATGTCCAACCTGAACCTCTTCTGGTGCAGCGTGAAGCCATTTCCTTTGTCCTGTCGGTGGTTCCCTGGGAGAAGAGATCAACCCACACCTGGGTACAGCCTCCTTTCTGTGGGTAGAGAGCAGTGAGCTCTCCCTGAGCCGCCTCTTCTCCAGGCCAAACAACCCCGGCTCCCTCAGCCACTCCTCACAGCACTTCTCCTCCAGACCCTTCCCCAGCTCTGTTGCCCTTCTCTGGACTCATTCCAGCCCCTCTCTGTCCTTCCTGTCGTGAGGGGCCCAGAACTGGACACAGCACTCGAGTTGTGGCCTCAGCAGTGCCGAGTACAGGGGGACAATCCCTGCCCTGCTCCTGCTGGCCACACTACTGCTGATCCAGGCCAGGATGCCACTGGCCTTCTTGGCCACCTGGGCACACTCTGGATCATGTTCAGCTGCTGTTGGCCAGCACCCCCAGGTCCTTTCCCACTGGAATATTTCCCAGCTACTCTTCCCCCAGCCTATAGCACTGCATGGAGTTGTGACCAAAGCAGGACCCAGTGCTTGGTCCAGCTGAGCCCTGGTTATGAGGCCAAACGTGTCATTGTGTCGGGATAACAGCAGTATTTCCATATTTCAAGTGTGGAAATGTGCTGTAGTAGTAGCAACCAGAGGTAGCAGAGGGAAATTTAACCGTATAAACAGAAAATACTTAGGACAGAGAAGTAGTTCTGAATCCAGTCTAAACCCATCCATTTCAGGCAAAAGGCCCAATGTGACGTATCCATGCTGAACATGCACATGTTTGGTGCCACCTGGGTTTTAAATTATTTTGTTTACCAGCTCTTTCAGTGGAATTAAAATGCTGTCACGGCAGTCATCTGCATGAAGCTTTGTGGTATTCAAGGGAGGTTATTGTTGTATCATTTTTGCCAAGAATTCAATCAGCTCACGAGCAACATAAATTAAATCCTAGGAGTAAGCAACTATTTTAAACACACTATGTAATAAAAATCTCTAGTTCATACCTAAAAGTGTTCTATCCTTGCACAATGTTAAGATAAAGTTGGATTTCTGTTCTGAATTTCTGTTAAATGTCCTAAGACTGGGCAACAAAGAATGTCAGCTGGGTAATGATGGTAAAGAGTAGGGGTGAGCCAAACTGTATTTTGTACTCATTTTTGATAGCTCTAACATTTGCTCATAGAAAGTCAGCACTGCAGTTACTAAAACATGTGGGAATACCTGATGTGTAGTCTTGTGTGAAATTCAGAGTAACTGCCTGGCTTTGGTGTTTGTCAGAAGGCAGAGCCACTTCAGGATGAGCCCAGAAATGTTTAGACAGATCAGTCAAAAATAATTTTAAAATTATCTCTTCAACAGTTAAATAATTTCATTAAAAGCTTACTTAGATGATACAATGGTCTTATTGCAATTCCTTTTAAAAGTACTTAGGATTAATAATATTATTCATTTTATTCCATTACTCTGGGGGCAGTTATGTCATTACTTGTGACCTGTGGGACCCAGTATGACTCTTATGTAACACCACTGAACCTAAAAACATGCTGGGAATTAATTTAGTCATAGATACTGGTATTTATCCCATCTGTGATTTACAGCACTGATGATCACTTAGTAATATAAAAATAGCTTGAGAAATACATAGTACCAATTGATGATGAAAAATGTCCACACATTTTAAATCAGCAAGAGTTTAAACTAGACAAGAATTAACTGGGGGGAAGAAAATAAAGTTCTGAGTCATCAGGACAGCTTAACAAAGTGTATCTGCTCAGAACAAGCTATCACTGCCAAGCCACAATTAGGTCATGGATTACTGTGACATGAATTGTGTTGCTTTCAGCACACTTCAGGCTTCTCCAACAAGTTCTCCCTGGCCAGAAAATGATGGAATGGTGCTTACAGCATCTGTGCCCATTGCCAGTGTTCTGGGAAGCATAGTTGTGGAGTTATGACTCTCTGCAGTTGCACTTCTATTTATTGTGTCAGTGCACACAACTGAACTGGTCCAAGGACTGCTCCAATCCCTCTGGCACTCAGGTGTCTCAGTAACATGAATTTATTATCCTCAAACCAAAAATATGTTCTTCTCATTGAGTAGGTAGGAAACTTGAAGCACAGAGAGACTGAGCCTTGCCAGAAGTCACTTGGAGAACAGTGTGAGTGGCAGAGCTTGAAACCCAGCTCACTTCAGTTAGCCATGGGACCACATTTCTCTTTGCCATCTACCAACTTACAAAGGGTTGTGAATACACTGTAAACATGTACATTGCATTCTATTTTTTGTGAAAATTTTGGCATTGAGTTTACAAACTAAACACTTGGAGGGAAGACACTGTGAAACTCCTCTCTCTTCATAGAGTCAGCCAGTCTCACACTGCTTCTTCCAAGAAGGTGCCACTCAGTGCCTTGTCTGACCTGCTCTGGGATGAAATAGTGCAAGAAGCTGATGTCTGCCTCATCCATTGTAGAAGCTGGACAGTGTGTGATGAATGAGGTTTGCAAGAGAAGGCAGACTGAGCTATGAATAAGAGGCTGAATGCTCACTCAGCTGGGATTCTACTTAAACTGAGCCCTCAGCACTAAAGCTGTACTTTCACGGCCAGTTTACACTTTCATGGCTCACACCTACAGCTTCAGTGACAACAGGTGACATCCAGCCTCTCTCCAGCTGGAGCTCTTTCAATTTTGCCAGCACTCATGTTAGTGCAGTAGACTGGCAAATCAAATAATGGAAATCATCTGAGTAAAAGGTCACTTAGGAATCAGTTGCTCAGCCACTGTGAAGATAAAGGATTTACTGTGGGCAGATGAGGAAGAAAGCAGAAATATGTGATCAGGGAAATGAGAACTTGGATGGCTTCTTCTAGCCACAGAGCCAGCTTATGGCAGCTTAAAGCAGTCATGAAGCTGCAGTGTTAGTTTCATCCTCCTCTGTTTCAAGCCTTCTGGCCCTAGCTATATACTGCACATTGGGGTCATTGAGGCTCTTCCAATTGCCAGGACCCTGAAAGAACAAGAGAAGGGTACCAGCTGTGGCTCAAAGCAGCCACTGAAGATCCTGCCTGTGTCAAGGCTGAAGGCAGCATGAACCTTCCAGGAATTTGACTGCAGATGTCCAACGAGGTCTTGTTGACCCCACGGCTTCTCACAGATTGGCACTTTGAGCCCTGGTAGAAGATGTGTATTGGTGTGAAGAAATGTAAGTTTTATGACAACAGCCTTCTCTGGCAACTTCAAGTTTCTTCTCTGAAGCACACAGGTACCAGTTCTATAAGGAAAAAATAACAACTTGTCTTTATTGCTGAGTCAAATTATGTGGTATTCTCTGGTCCTTTTGCCAAAGAAGCAGAATCACAGTCAATGAAATTTTCCCACATGGTTTGAAGATTGTGTATGTAACATCAAGCATTAATTAAAGCTGCAAGTTTAAAAATACTTTTTGTTATGTCCTATATATAGTCTTTTCTTTTTGATGTAAAAAATGCCGTATTATTACATGATAGGAGTTTAAAATTTATCCCTTGTTTAAAGCAGGGCAGATTGAAGGACATTTATCTTAGTCTCTGGGTATTATTACTAAATTCAGCATCAACACTGTGCTTCCCTGTATAAGCTGATTGGCCAGTGGGATGTGTTCATTAACCTAGAAATTGATTTTTCAGGAATGCCATGATGCACTTATGCAACTCTGATGTCAGACCACATTTTGGCCACCCTCCTGCTCGCTCCTGTCTATCAGATAGACACATCAATTCCTATCAAAATGCTTCCAGCAAGCTGAACTCTTCAACATCAGCTAGGTGATAGAGTGATGAAATTCCCACTGAAAAATATCTGTCAATTGATTGGGAAGCCTGGTGTCTTGTGGTAAGCTTTGATATCTCACTGCTAGCATGCCAAAGAGATAAAAATGTGTTCTAGTAACATTGGTACTAAGCTCTTTTCATACCAATGGTCTACTCAAAATGGCTTAGAGAAAAAGGGGAGTTGTCATCTGCTGTCAGAGCAGTAAGTCTCTACATTACATCCCAGAGTGTTCTCATTTATAACCCGACCAAATGTCCCAAGTAAAACAAAGAGGGACAAGAGGATCAAAAATCTAATTCCCCTTCCCGTGAGTGTAAGTTGCCTTTAAGAAGAATGCATGGTAGCATCAAAACCCTCTTCCACACCAGGAATCTAAAAAGCAAGGTGCCATTGCTACATCCATCCATAGTGCCAAAGGGAAACCCTTGCCAGACCAGCAGGTATGCAGTGGCAGTAACAGAAACTCACTTTACACCAGGTCACTTAGGTTAAGATCTTGGGAATGCAGAGAAGTACTAGCATGACTTGTAAGTCAGGAAATATTATTTCCATGCTAAGAGTCCAGTATTACTCCATTTCATTCCAGATGACCAGCAGCTGATACCTCATGGGGATATTGCCACTGAAGAAAGGGCAATCTAGCACTAACTCTACAAGCTCATTTGATTCACTGAGGTAGCATCTTTTCTTTTCAATGCAGAAAGTCCCTCCATACACTCTTAAGGTCATAAAAATTAATTAATAACAGTTCATCTTGGAGAGCTCAAGATTCTTCTAGAAATAAAGCTGAAAAAATGCCTCTCCCAGAACCTCTTATTTGTTAATTCAACAAGGTAATGTCTCCCCTCTTTTTCCATTTACGTGCCAATATTCCTCATTGTCCTGCCAGATGTACACAGGTACATTTCCATCCCTCCTTATCACCTCCCATGGCTTCTCACAGCACACTCAAGTGCAAGGAGCCACTGTTTTGCCAGGAAAGACTGTGGTTTTATTAGACTCTGCCAAGCTATCAGGCAGTGTTTCCAAGCTCTGTGACTCTGTAGTCTTTGATGTGAATAATGAGACAAACTCAATCTAATGGACCACCTGCCCCTTCACTGGGAAAAACCACATTCTGAAGTCAAATGACTTAAGAAGAGCAGCTGGGGTACTGTGCAGAAGCAGACTGCCCAGATGCACAGTAAAACAGAGCTGGAAGAGACCTTACAAGGTACCTCATCTTTCCTTCTGTCTTAGGACAGCATCTGCCAGATTGAAGACTTTCCTGGCATGTGTTTGTCAAAAGTTTTTTAAACCATCCAATAATAGAGATGCTGGAGTCTCTCTGGATAATCCTTTCTTGTAGTGTTTTGCCATCCTTCCCATTCAGATTTTTTCTCTTGATGTCTAACAAGAACTTTTATTACTTCAGTTAATATTACTCTGTAATGTTTTCTCCATGATGAACATGAAGTTTCTTTTAACAGAAATTCCTACTCCTCCAAATTCAGTGTTTGTTCTTTTGGGGGAGTAACCTCAAGTTTTCCTCAAAGCTATGTTTTTGAGACTTTTGATTATCCAGATCCCTGTCTTATCCTCTCGTCCACTGGCAGGCCGTTGAAGTGTGCGGTTCAGAACTGGACATAGCTTGCACTAGGGACTGGAGCGTTGACTGAATTAGGTGGTGTAACTCTCACATCTTATGCTTCTGCTACACATTTACATTCTTCACGTGTATAAGACAATGCCATTGTTGAAAGAGGTTATTTTATAAAATATTACAATTTCTATACCCTTTTTAGACAAAAATGTCATATTACTGTTTGTTCCCCAACTTGTATTTGTGTGGCTGAACAGCATCCATTCTCTGCATAGTTCCTGGCACCTGCTTCTTCTGATGTTCATTCTATTTTTTCAGAACCTTCCTCCAATTCAGAAATTCTTTTCATTTATAACCGAGGTGTCCAACACCCTTGGAGCCCTTCCTAGCCTTGTGTAATCTCAAACCATCCATCCTCTCCAGCCATCACTAGTCAGTCACGGAAACAGCAGACAAGGCAAGGCTCAGAAGAAATGTGGGTTTAGCCCACGCAGTGTCCCTTCTGACCTCCACCTTTGCCAACCACTCTCATTTTTCTAATCTGTTCTTAACCTATTCCAGGATTGTTTCGCGGCTGCCTCTAGAACACATCCCCTTCGCTTGCTACGACAGTGGAAGAGTCGTAGCACAGAGGGACACAGCTGGAAACTGCCTGTGTAAAGGTGTTAACAGGTGAGGGCAGGAGGAGAGGCGTGGGGCTGTCTGATCGGGAGGCGCTCCCACAGCACATCCCCAGGGCGGAGCAGCGGCCCCTCCGCCGCCGGGCGACCGCTCCCGGGCGCTCAGCCGGGGGCTCCTCGTATGATGCCCGGCACCCAACCCGCTCGCCCCCCGAGCCAGCCCCGATCCCGGCCGGAGCCGCGCCCGGCAGTACCGGTAGTAGCGATCATCCTTGTAGGGCGTCAGGTCCTCCTGGATCTCCCGGTACGTCTCCCGCACCCGCCGGCAGAAGCGCTTGACCTCGCCGCACAGCGGGCTCCCGAAGGCGGCGAAATCCGCCTCCATGCCGCCCACGCCGCCGCCTCAGGCCCCGCGCTCCGCCATGGAGCCCCGCCGGAGCCCGCCCGGCGCTGCGCGGCCGCGGGGCGGGGGCGGCCCAGGAGCCGCAGCGGCGGCGGCGGATGCGGGGGGGAGNAGGGGAGGGGAATGCAGGGGAGGGGGATGAAAGGGGCCGAATGCAGGGGCCACCGATGCAGGGGGTGGGGGAGATGCAGGGACGAAGGATGCAGGAATGGGGGATGCAGCAGCAAGGGATGAAGGGGCGGAGGATGCAAGGCGGGCCCTCCGCGCACGGCCCGCGCCGTCGGGGGCGGCGGGAGCCGCTTCAGCACCACGGAGAGGGGCGGCCGGTGCCGGGACGTGAGCAACGAGCTCGCCTTACCTCTGCTAAAAACATCTCTTTTATTATTATTTTTTAATAAAACTATACCAGATCTAAAGTATACCAGATCTATGTAAAATAAATGCCCTGATTTTTATTGCTTCTTTTCCCCAACGTAGCAGGTACGTAAAAGAAACCCTATGTTAAACCCACTTTTCATGGTCATGACATTGTAAATGGTCCAAAACTAAGAATGATGCTGTTTACATTGTCTAAATTTAGAAACTCTGAACTGAACTCTAGTCAGTTTACAGAGCACTATGTTAGCTTCATTCATATTAAACTTGCCTTCATAAACAAATTCACATTTAAACTCGTTTAAATTATTCAATCAGTTGAAGCCCTAATTTCCTTTTTAATGGCAGTGATGATATCCATATTAAAACCAAAAATTCCGTTTCTCTTGATATGCAATCATTGTGTCTAGAAGATATAAATATAGAAATCTTCTGTACTGCTTCTCTCATGTAAATATCTTCCCTGTTGACATTCAGGAAGCTGAATTGGCTGTGTTATTTCCCAGCCTAGCCCTTAGTCTGTATTTTATCATGTACTAAGACTGGAACATGCATTTTTACTTAAATTGATCTCCCACAAATGTGTGCTGGCAAGAGGTGACTCCTGGTGGAGCAGTTGGAGAGGGACAGACAACTCATCTTCCCCAGCAGATGGGGGAGAAAGGGAGAGAAAGGTTCATCTCTGACTGAGAATTTCTATTTCCTACCTATGAATATTTCTAAGCTTGAGAAGACATAGCAGCAGGATAAAAGCCATGTGCATATATAAGCCAGAGACAAAGGGTTTTTTTGGTTGGTTGGTTTGTTTTTTGAAGGCCCAGAGCAGCACCATTCCAGACGCGCAGTGTTGTTATGCTGAACATTATCCAGGCTGGCTTCCAATGGTGTTTGTCTCCCTACACCTCAAATGCCATGGGAGGGTTCCACACCTTTTATGGAAGGCTGGCAGGTCACTCAGAGAGGAGGTGTTAGCATTGACCACATATTACACCACCAACTTCTGCTATCAAAAAAACCAGACAGTGTTTCAATCAACAAATACCAGATAGTACAGGATTAAAATTAGGCTTATGAATAGTAAAATATGTGGGAAGACACAGGCAACTGTATATTCCCAGTGTGGTCGACATTAAACACTCAAAAGACTCTAAGGAGGTCAAGAATGCATTTTGAGATGCCAGAACACTTCAATACATTGACAAAGCAAGCAGTACTCAGAGTTGTATGCAATTCCTAAGTAACATTTTAAGGTTAAAAAAAAAAATTAGCTTGCATCCAAACCTTTTCATCAAATAAATTTTGGGTTTCCTTATTTTAGTAAATGAGAAAAGCATTAAAACATATTTTTAATATTGAACAGACACTCTATTAAAACTGCCAATCTATTTTCTTTTGTGAAGATCTGATATCTGATGAATAGAACATTTCAGCTTGCTGCTTACTTACCCCAGCCCTGCAGACCTAACAGATCACGCTTCTCCCATTATTGGGTGTCCATCTTTCCCATCCAGTGCAGTCACAGCACAGACTGGGCTGGCACAGAAACATGCTTGGTTCTGCGGGAAGCACAACTTAAGTAAAAGCAAAGGGAGGCCAAGGTTTCATGGACAGCTTTGCAAATAACGTACAAAAGTAACCAGTAGATAACCTGCACTGGGGCATGACTTACCCTGCTCATTTCAGGGTACCCCAGCTCATCTATCCAAACATAGCACCTTTTGTGCCAGCCTGATTTTGATGATTTTCACAGCACATGATAAAAGAGAGGCAGCATCAAACCACATCTAAGAACAAAACAATCTAAAGTACTGCTGAGAGTCTTACAAATCTCAGTTAGAATTTAAGCATCTGGAACTCAATTCATCCCCTGAGTGCTTCTGGACTTCATGAGGGAGAGAAAAGCCCCAAGAGCCTAAGCCTAAGATGTGATCAAACTCAACATCTGCACTGCACCATGTCACATAAACTGGAAAGAATTTCTTTTTGAGGGTAGAGCTTATCAGAAGTCCCCCTTCTCATTTTTCTTCCTGGTTCTCCCCCTGTGTATTAGTGAGCCTTTTGCAGCATCAGCCACATGTATTATATTGTGATAGTGGTTAAATACAAAGCTTAGCAATCCATGTAAAAGCACCAGGGTTATTATTCTGGACTCTTTCAGAAGCAATAGCAGGTGGTGCTGAGAAGTTAAGGGAATAAATGCTGCCAACTCAAGTCCCCTTCTTTCCTCTTTTTTTATTCCAGTAAAGGAACAAACCCCTCAAACAAACAGAACTCCACCTGCTTAACAAACACTTTCTCCCTCAAAACTGTTTTGAGACAGAGAAAGGCAGTAGTGGCAGCTGCTGGCTGAAAGGAGCAACTGCCTTTTACCTTCCAAGCGGAATTAAGGATGGGTACATCAGGTGACACGTCTGCACTGACTGCCAAGAAAAAAGCACACGTCTACACTGATTGCCAAGATGAGATAACCTGTGTTGCTATTACACAGCTTCATTTATGCCCCTGAGTCTCACACATACGGGAGTTGTCACTGAGTATCCTCAAACTGCAGAGTAGAAACCGTGCTGAGCCCCACAGAAACCTCGTGAGTTTGGTCCACCTGCCCTGTTATTCACTGCCGCCTTAACTCTGAAAGAGAATAACCCTTGCCTTGCCCCAGGCCATCATGGCTTGACTGCCTTCTCCTGCCAGAAAACTGCTTTGTCACAGCTAATCAGCGATGTGACTCAAGTGTTGTCACGTAGCCCTTGCTGTGCACGAAGAGGATCACAGCAGCCTGCTGGGGACAGAAAGGTGACGCTGCTCGCCAGGAGGGCGGTGTTCACTGTGATGCAAAGCTTCTCATTTATTTGAAGAGGTGGCACAGAAGCACAGCTGGGACAGCCCGTGACAGATCACCCATAACAAATCATCTCTGAGCTGACAGCGGCTTTGGAGCCACAGCTGCTCTTGTCGTCGCTGGGAGGGATAAAGCTCTACACAGTCGGCTGCAGCTGGCAGTCCTGACCCTCACAGCAGCAGCAAGAAAGACTCATCACTCTCTCCCTGTATCTTTGGAGATGAATCTTCCCTGCATCTATCCTGCTTTGAGGAGATGTGAGGAAAAGAAAATAAAATAAGATTTAAAATCTCTTTTGATCAAAACTGAAGAAGAATCTCTCGTGAGGTGATTTCAAGGAAGACAAAGAGGAACACTGATCACAGCTGATCACACCTGTTCGTGCTCTGTGTCTCTCTAAGTATGGCTGGGTTGCTTTTCTCTCGACTATCACTCTCAACAACCATTGTTGAGAGCAATGGGAAGACTGAAATGGGAGCATAAAAAAACTAGATGGCCTGTCCTATACATAAATAATGTTTCACTGTGATTATTGGCTTTCAAAGGTCAACTACACTTGGAATAAAAATTACCAGTGGCACTTGTTAACTTAAATATCCCACTGGTATTAAAAGGAATATGACTAAGGGGAAAAAAAACCTCAACAACTTGTGATATCTAGATAACAACTAGTGAAGACTTTGGGCCAACTGCATATTTTTAACTGCAGCGACTTCTATTTTAGTTATCTTAGTTCATTAAATAGATCACCATGTTTACTTTTCAGTTCTCACACAGCATATTGCTGCAGGTGTGTTCCAGAGAAAATTTTAAACACAATGTTCAAACTACATAGATGTATTTTTCTAAAAAGTTTCATCATGTTTGAGAAAATACATATAATGACATGTCTATAAGTTTTACAATGCCTATTTTAGGCAGAACACCTTTGTTTTGATTTTGAGATGCATATTACTCTTCCTTTGAAATTCATGTCTCTTGTGGGATACAGTCTTATCTCTCAAGAATAATTAGGATTGACTAATAATCATGCAAATTTTATAATCTCAGACTAAAAATGTGTGGTGGGTTGACCCTGGATGAGCAGTAAAACTCCCACCCAATTGCTTGCTCACTCCTACTCCCTTCCCTGAAACCAGCTGGGTAGGGGAGGAAATAAAAAGGACCAGTGTAAACAAGCTCATGAGTAGAGATAAAGACAGGGAGATCAATTCCCAATTACTGTTAGAGAAAACTAGACTTTACTCCGGGAAATTAACTTAATTTATAGTCGATTGAGATGAACGTTTGGGCACTGATTTGGATAACAACAAACAACAGATTTTTGTGGAAGGGGGGGCCTGCCCCACAATGGAGCACCTCCTCCTCCAACCTTGGTGTTCCTCTGCTGCTTCTCACTCTTTTTGTCCCCTCCTCTTGGCTATTCTTAAATATGTATATATCTTAAATATGTTTCCACAGAGGTGCCACCAGCTGTGCCCATGTGTGCTCAGCTGTGTCCTGTGCTGGGTCCAATTTGAAGCTGAAACCATCCTGTAGGGCAGCACTGGCCCCTTCCCACAGAACCCAGCCCTGCAGCCTCCCCTGCCAGCACCTGGCTACTTGTTCCACATACAGTAGATCATTATTCAGATAGGAGGTTACATGATACTTTTCCATTGTTTATCATACATAAACTTTTCCATTGTTCATCATTCTTCCATTTCTGAACTGTTGTCTGTACATCCCAAGGGAAGCAATTAAAACTAACGTGGAAATAGCAAAAAGTGAAGTGACAGTTATTTTGGAAAACTTCTCTCCTTTTAGAAGCTGATTATTGTCTACATATGCAGTCACACATTAATGAATGGTGAGACTCTCTAGGTACTGCTAGATCCAACTAGAAACATGCAGCATCACCAGGGGAGGGCCTCATTCTATGCTTGGGAGTCTCCTTTCTCCAGTCAGTCATTTCTGCTCTGAACTACAAAGATGAATGACCAGTTATAAATAGCATGTGACTTTTTTTTTACAAAATAATGGAAAAAATTTTAAAATACAGGGTTTTCAGGATGTGTTTGCAGCCCACTGGAATGAATTAGCTTTTTCTTGTGCAAACCAACAACTGGGTCACCTACTCAGGCATTTAAGACTACAGCTAATTTGGAGGACTTGGGCATATTTCTAAGGTCCCAGGCCTGGGAACATGTGTGGCTAAATCACGAGCCCACACGAGACAGGAACTCCTCATCCTCAGGCCCTCACTTCTCCTCCCTGTGTAGGAAAGAGAAAGAAAGCAGGAGTGTCCTCCAAGCAGGTCATCATCTGGCTCATAGGAGAAAGGATGCCTATCCCTCTGGAGACAATTTGCTTTTGGTCATTGCATCTTTCACACATTTACCTCTGTATCTATCCAAATTCACCTAACTGAAGCAGCCTTGTTTGGAACACTTCACAGAATGGAGAATCCATGACTTCTTTGAGCTTGTTCCGATGTTAATAATTTTCATCATTAAGTGTGTCTTGCTTCTCTTTGTACTTGGCTCCAGCCCCCAGACATTACTTCTTGTTGTACCTTTCCCTGCTAAATTAAAGTGCCTTTTGATACCAGTATTTTAATTCAGTTAGGTGTTTTAAGATAGTGTGAATTACTTAATTACACTTTTCTCTGAAATAAGCTAAGCAGACAGATCTCTTGTTGTGAGGCATTTTCTTCAGTTTTTGAACTTAATAGTTTTTCAACACTCTCTCTTCTTGTAAGACAGCTTAGAAGTATTTTATCAGGTGAAATAAATTCCCTCCTCCCACTGCCCTACTTACAGATCTGAGGATTGTACTAGCTCTTTTTGCAGGAAGATCTCAGGATTGGTAACATCCCCTACTGAGATGCCTGCTTCAACCTGTGCCTCCAAATCAGTTCTGCAGCTCTTAGAGCTAAATTACTGATTTTGAAGACATGGCCACATTTCTTGCTCCTAAATGCATAGCTTTGCATTTGGCTGCATTAAAAATGCATTTTGTCAGTGATGTTTCACTGCCTTGTCCTTAGTGATTATTCGCCTTTCTGGCAGTTTTATCCCATGTAGAGATTTGATCAACCACAGTGCTGTATTTGCTTTTGAGACCTCTTTACTGTCAGATCTAGTACTTGTCTCTGCAAAATCCCAGCAAAAACACTCCACTCAGCAAGGATTCCACATTGCAGGCTACTTTGTAAGATCTCTAGTTTCATTCAAAATTCAGTTAAAGCCCACCTCATTCACACGAGCTATTGCCAATTTCTTTATTGAAACCCCAGGCACCATTTTATCAAATGCCTTCTGAATGAAATTTTATCTACAAATTGAGGTAATAACCTCAAATAATAGTGTCAAAGGGCACAGTGGGATAAGAACTCTTTTTTTCCCTCCAGAATAACATGTAACTTAAAACTACTTTCTCACGGTTTACATCCTTATGTTCCAGTTTTCAACTGACTCGAGTATAATCCTTTTCTATTATTTTGCCTGCATGTCTGGTCTACTTCCTGCTATTTTCTTTTTCCAAATATTGTTAGCTAAGCATTTTGTCAGGCTCCTAGAATATATCAAACTATATAAAACACATTAAAACTGCCCACCAGTTGGCTGGAATTCTCTTCAGCCTGCTCGGTGCCACTTTTGATGACACACTAGTCCAGTCTCAACTTTTCAAAAAAGATTGAAACAGGATGAACTGACCCAAATCGGTTCTGGTTACTACTGCAAGTCATTAACTATACTATACAAAGGAATGAGTTTGGTAGGAGACTTAATTCTGTGCTTGATTTACCCATGTATTTGAGCATAACAGGAAGGAAGGTGTTAACTGTGCTCAAGTCTAGCAATATGTTCTCCCACAGTAAGTACTGTGTGACACCATCTTGCATCGCTCAGGGTGACAAAGTAAAGCTGGCAGACTCCCACATTTTTCTCAAAGTTAGCTCATGTACTTTGTACCTCATGTACTTTGGAGAGAGATGATTTTCTTTAGAGCTAAAACTGCAGAATTGGCTTCAGAACTTTGAATCTCTTGATACACGGCCTAATGCTTCTCTACTTTTCCTATGTAAGAAAGGAATTGTTTTAGAAGCATTTAATTAGGGGGCTGTACAGTATGTTTCAAGCTATAGTAGGGCTCCATCCAGTTACTGCTGTCCACAAGAGAGAGCTGAGAAGTATTAAAATTACAGTTCTTTGGATGCCAGTTTTTACCAAATCCATATCCTGGGTACCCCTCATTGCATCTGTAGCATGAGCAATCCAGCACAACAGTTTGCTTTCTCACATCTCAGCACTGCTCTCAAGAGTCAGAATTCTTTGATGATCCAAGCTGTCTCTTCTGGCTGCCTGTGGGTGTACTGTCTGGTCCCTCAGGGAATTACAATGAGTATTCCTCCTGCTAGTTTGCTGAAACCCACTGCTTTGCAGTCCCATGTGACTTCTGTTGCAGCAAGGATCTGTGTCACTTTATTTTTGTGACGTACTATAAGACACTGCTGCAGCCTGCAGTTCTCTGATCTCTGGTTTTCCAAAGGTTATGTTCAGTCTCTACTGCTGCAGTCTGTATCTTTGTTCATCACCTGTTCCACAGGAAAGTTCCCCTCTCAGTGAATTCATGCAGGCCCAATAAATTAGGGTGAACTGTCCTGCTTTCCTGTTCCCACCACAGGTGCACCTCAGGAACTGCTGTTTGCTTTGTGGATGTTTCCTCTTCATTCTTGTGATGTCATGAAAAGCCCCTGCTCACCCTTGCTGTCCTATCCACCCTTACCATCACCAACAGATCAAATTCCTTTGAGACTCTTTGGTATGCTCTGTGTAACACAGCTGGAAAGCCAAAGTGTTGTGTTGAAGTTGGTTTTATTTTGATTTTTTTTCCTTTTTAATTGGCTGGATGAATACATCCAGGGAAATAAAGAACAAGGCAATAAAAGGGAAGCTATTAGAATGCAACACTGTGGAGCTGAAAAGCTGGCTTATTCAATCACTCTGAGTCAAGCATAGATAACTCTAGTTATAGGGCTTCTCTGTGTCACTGCATTAGAAAAGTCATTGTGAGGAAGCACCTGGGGGGAATATCCAGCTAACCTGGTGACCTTGCTTCATGTAAAGCTCCTGGGAGTAGCATTCAGCTCACAGAGTCAATGAAACAAGGTCAGAAAATTTAGATGCTGGAGTAATTTGAAGAAGCTAACTTTAATAATGCTTTTGAAGACATCTGTGTTGCCAATTTTTTTCAGATATTACAGCCTTTGGTAGCTTCAAAGTAACAATTAAGCTTTTAAAAATGGTGCCCTCTCAGTTGGCAACATATTTCTTTTTGCATTGTAACATTTAAGCTTCACATATTTATCAGTAAAACAAATTGATAATTTATATAATAAGAATTATATGCATTTACTGTTTAAAAGCATCCTAAACAGATAACACAGTATTTTACCTTAACATGTTTATAAACTATAAAACACTTGTAAGATTCTGTTTCAAACGAAATTATTCACCTGTATTGTTTACAAAACTCAATTAAATTTTGTTATTATTCAATATTTATTTTGATCTTCTGCTAGGCAAAGAGTGGCAGCTCGCACCTACAGAGGGCTACAGTTTATAGCTCTTTGTTCAAGCGGTGGCATTACAGATTTTGACACGTACAATGAACACAGACCACACACCTGACAATAAATGTGATGGGCAGCCATGGTGGGGAGGATCCAAACATCCACTCCCTGTCCACAAACATCAGCCTCAGGGAAGCATGTGACTTCACAGATGCCTGTCAATCTTGTCCGGGCTTGTGCTTCCATCATCAGGTGTTGTGGCTAAGATACAAAACTGCTGCATCCCAGGTTCAAGCACAAATAAGTCTTCAGTGGTAATTGTTTTGGCTGTTCTGCCATAAATTTGATGAGGATTGGGCTGCTGATGGGATTAAAACCCTTTTTCCAATGATACACAGTTCTGTTCTTGAAATGAACACATGCTTTGCACCCTCTGTTGCATCAATCTGAACCTTTCTCTTTCTTCTGCCATCTTTTGGAAATATCAAATATTCCATTAATTTTGCAGCTTCATTTGGTTAGTGCTGATGGCCTGATGATGCCAACACTTACCTATCACTTCATTATTTGGATTAAGTTCATTCTGTAGTTGGAGATGATGATATCAGCAGGAATCACATTTGTAACAATCCAATGTTGCTACTGCCTAGGGAATACACAGGGAATCCTTCATCTCTGTGTTGTACAACAATTCGTATTTTTCCTAGGAAATTCCTCCAGTGTCCTTTCCCAAGTATTTTCCAACTCCATTCTTTCTGTTGGTCCTTGAAAACCTCTTATTTTTCTACTTGGATGTCTAGTTATGATGTTTCTATGCAGCTGAATCATGTCTAAAACAATTCCTTCCGATATCATTACGTTCTTCTTCCCTAACTTTACAGACTTTAATACAACATCAGAGAGGAAATTGGCTGAGCAGTAAATGGATTAACAGCATCTGCCTCATTCGCACCACTATGCTCTCAAATTTTTCTAGCAAAGTTTTAACACCCACCTGATATTTTGAAGTCATATTTACTAACTCTTCATGAGTTATCTAAATCAGTTAAATCATGGCTGTCAGTTGCACTGTACGATTACTAACTCGTTCATATAATTATTGCCTAACTTAAAAATCTTGAGAGCAAATTTGATTGTACATCTTGCTCTTTGAATTTCTTCAGCTGATTACTTCTCAGTTGGATTCTTCCAAAAGAACATAGAGATGCAATTTAAAGACTGTTGACTTGACATCATTAGTTGTCAAAATAATTTTAATCATCTGTTCTTTTATAAAATTGTTTTCAACTTTGTGTCTTGCAGTCAGGAATCCACACATAGTAGATTATTGCAACAGCTTTTGGCACATCATAAATATTGATTTATCTTCATGTATTCCATGTTTTAATCTTTCAGTTCTCTCCAGATGCACATCTAGGATCTTTTTTTCATTGGCTTACTTATAACTTCATGGATGCCAGCAATCTTTCTATGAGGTTGTTAATTTTTATTATCTTTGAATAATTAAAGGTATTTTCTTATGGAATGGGAATTGCTCTTAGTATGCAACATTTTCTATTTCAGAATATTTATACTTGAGGCCATCATTCTCAGTATCTACCACTGTATTTTGATTCTTTTCACATTTAATATTCACACAGTAAAAATTTCCACAAATATAAAAGCTGCCATGGCCACTATCTTTCTAGTGTTGATGGCACAGATCACCATCATTGTGGATTTTGCACTGATATATCTGAATACAAGTGATTTATGTTCATGCTTCCACTCAGGAGTTTTTGTCCTTACTTCACATTCTGCTTCATATGCTACTGGTCCCCCATCCCACGACATCTTCCCTGACTTCCAGAAACCTCTCCTTCCTCAGATTTACTGCCTTGCTCTTTGGAGAACTTTTTTGTCATGCAGAAACTGCAGTGCTTCTGATGATAGCGTCTCAGTCTGTGTCATTTTACTCTTACTTGAGTTTTCCATAATCTTCCAAAGTGGAATCTAATTGTGGATTCTGGTAGTTCTCCAGATGATACTCTCTCAGTTTATGGCCTGAGACAACACTATCAGCATCGGGAACTTCTGAAATTTGTAGCAGAACTTCCAGTGTGAATTATATATGTGTTGTGGGTTTGAGAAAGATGTCCTCTCTTTTCACACTTGTGTTCTTTTGAGACAATCTACTAAAATTCACAAATCTACCTGTGTATTGTTTAAACTTCAGATAAAATTATTAGTATTATATAAATAGCAATACCAGCAGTGGGTTTATGAACAAAACTGGAATCTTGGCTTCAGAGACCCTCTACACCATACAAATAAAACCTATTAAAATGATTCAACAAGCTTGAGGTTTATTTACGAACTACAAGTGAGAACATGTGCTGTTTGCCACCTCAGATGACACTAACTGCCACATCAGCTCAAGGACAAAAATCCTAAGGTATGTTCACAGAGCTGATGAAAAACAAGGATGCTTCCCTCATTAGAAAAATCATAAAGGAGATGGAGAAGTCACTTAAAAGTCAAATCACAGTTACATGACTTCTGCATTTGGCTGCCTCTCCATGAGGCAATTAGAAAACTCCATGACGTTTAAATCATCTTTAGCATCTTCCTTTGGCTATAACTGCCTTATACAGACTCTTCTCTAAAATAAGCATTCTTTCAGATTACAAAAAAAAAAGTTAAAAATAACTAAATGGCCTTGAAAGAAAAAGGAAGAAATTAATCTCACAAAAACTGTGCAACAAAGGGAACAAGTAAACTCTTGTTATAAGAGAGAGGACTATTGCCACAGAGAGCAATGAGAAAGGAAAACAAAGAAATGTTACTTCCTGGAGTTCAAATCTAACTTTCCTCCTTATCCATGGGGAAGTGATAAATGGAAGAAAACGTGGAACAGCTGGAAAGGACAAAAGTATCAGGAGATGCAACAAAGCACAACATTCCCCCAGATGAACAGATTTCCCTTTGATCTACCAAAGATTTGAAATTTGTCAGTTTTAAACAGAACAGAAAATGAGGATATGCAATAGACATCTTTAATGGATAGGAGCAAGATGAAAGGTCTGAGATGAATTGTGATTGGTATGAAGTGCTCCACATTGTTTGTTTGTTTTTTTTCTGATCTTGTAGAACTCTCTCACAACCAGGTAATTACTTAGCTTCCTATCTCATTAAAAGTGCTTAATGAAAGCTGGGCTGCTTTTGAAAAAAATTAGCAGTAAGTAAAGATTGCTATTTAATTATCTATAGCTACTTTGGTAGGAATGCCAATATAAAATGGAATATGTCATTGCTGAGAGAACATCAACAGCAATAACCTGTCTTGGTGAAAAAGTTCATGATCTAGTCAGTAGTTATTAAATTGTATATACAAACTTATATGTATAGTTGCTGTATTACCAGCTTGTCTTTTAAAAGCCCCAGATTAAATGTTGTTCCCTCAGTGCTTGCACATCCTGACCTCTACAACAGGCAGCATTAGGCATAAATCGCCCTTGTGTCCACTCAAATCATAAAAACAAGTTTGTACAATTATCAACAACAACCACAATCATGTATAAATAAGTAAATGCTATTAGTCCCTCTACAAGGCAAGAAAACAATCACAGGAACCTTCCTAGGGTATTTTCCTAAAGGTCTATGTTTTTATGTGTTTGCTGTAGCACCTGTTACTGATAGGTTTTGCATTTGCATCACCTGCTGTTTCCAGGCAGGCATGTTTCAGTAGCTGTCTCTCCACAACTGTTTGCCTCCTTTTATGCCTCCTCTCTCTCCAGAGCCAGTGACAGCTCCAGTGTTCTCTTATTCACATTTCTGTCCCAACACGTGGAGAAGGTGATGGAACAAGTTTGACATTTATTTACAAACTGCAAGTGACAACATGTGTTAATTTAGCTGGTTGCACCCAGCAGAAAGGGGCATTCAAAACTGACCTTCTGGAACAACAAACCAAACTGCACTTGCTCAGTTCCCTTGAGCAAAGCAGATACAGATTATTACCATGACTGAATCAATTACCAGTGCTGTAGCTGCCACAACACCCCCAAATCAACACAAAACCAGCAGGGAAGAGGAAGATTACTATATTTTAAGTCAGTATCTTTCACAAAGAAGGAAGAACCTGAAAACTTCTGGAACCTTGATCTAAAAGGAAACTGTGATAATCAGCTCAGCTCACCTGGCCAGATACTAATTTCAGGTAAATACTGACACTATAGCCAAAGCAAAAAAGCAAAAGGCCAAAGCAGAGTGCCATGGCCAGAAGCTTTATTGCTGTTCCATTTATCTGTCCCCAAACTTAACTATTAATTTCATAATTTCTGCATTTTAGTATAAGTTCAGTTTGATCTGAAAACTCATCAGATAACCCTGTATATCCCTTAGCTGAGCTAAGAGAGATTTAATGAACACTGGCAGAGCCCCAGCACTCCTTCTCTGAGCTATGAGAGCACTTTACACAACAGTGCAAAGCATTCAGGCATGAGGCTGGGAGTCTTCCCTTTGTCCTCTTCCCACAGCCCCCCACTCCAGGTTTAGGCTTGGTTTAGAAAGGCTGATGTACAGAGACAATGATTCACAGTGAAATTCCAGTAAAGCCCAGTGTTTTGTCTCCTACAATTGCCATTTGCAGATTCCCTGGGAAGAATGGCAACAGAGCAAATTCACATGGTATTTCCCCTAATACTCTCCCAGCATCTGACTATTCTTAGCTCAGGGAACTTTTCACTCCTGCGGTAGTTTGCTTCGTGTTCCAGTGGATCTCTCATTCATATACTTTCCCAGTCTTTGAATTCTTGTGAACTCCTCATATCACAGCATCCTTTGGCAAAGTGGCTTTGGCTAGTCACTTTCTTGAAGAACCTCCTCCTTTTGTTTGATTTTCTGCCCCTCTAGTATTTCACTTTATTGTCATTTTATAGTTCCTAGTTTTTCTGCAGGAAGGTGAAGGGTTCTAGACTTCACTAATTCCTCATGTAGATGTTGATTTGTGCCTTCTGCTGCACCTCTGTGAATCTCATTTTCTCTAGATCTCTCCCTCTTCTGTGACAAGGGGACCAGCACCGCACAGTACATGAAGTGTAGTAAACTGCAATTTTATACAGTGATCCTGTATCTTTTGCTTTGCTGTCAGCTCTTTTCCCAATCATTACCAATATTTTAGTTTCCTCTTTTGACTGCTGCTGAGCACCAACCTGATGTTTCCAGAGCACTATCTAGCATTCTGTCAAAAGGTCTCCCCTGAGTAACAGAGATCCCTGCAGATCACTATTGCAAATGTGAAGTTAGGATTGCTTTTTTCCCCCATGCATCACTTCACATTTACCTATGCTGTGTTTCACCTGCCATTTCATTGTCAAGTTTCATGAAGACTTTGAGATTCTTGACAAGTGGCCATTGCCTTTACTATTTTGAATAATTCACATCATCAATAAACTTTGTAGCTCAATGTTCAAACTTTTTCTAGGCCACCCATGAATATGGTGTAGAGGCGAGGATCCAGCACAGACCCCTGCAAAACCCCAGTTTTGCAGCCTGGGTAACCTGGGTGCATTATGAGGATCTCATTCTCATTTGTGCCATAGCTGGGATATTTATCAGGCAAGATAAGCTACTTTGCCACCTTTTTTTGTTGTTGTTGTTTTCTTTGTTCCCAAAATAAGGTTTTTTTTGTTGTTTTTTTTTTTTTTTGTTTTCTTTGTTCCCAAAATAAGTTTTTTTTTGTTGTTGTTGTTTTTTTTTTTTTTTTTTTTTAAGAAGCCAGAGAATAAACACTGGCTATCATAGCATTTGTTGTTGAAGATGACAGGACAGAGGAAATCCCTTGTGGTGACCTTAAGGTTTTCAGTTTATCAATGACAAAATGAGAAGTACACAAACCCCAAAAGTAATTTCCTTAAAAAGGAAAGCAAGCAGGGTACGAATATCACAAGAATCAGCTGATATCCAGGCAGATAGGAACATTACCACCACAAAAATCTTTGCCATTCATCCTCTCACATGACTGACACAAGGTATGATGGGGCTGGTACATGTGCCACGTTCAGTGGAACTTGTGGGTATGGTTCCTGAAAAGAGAAAGCGTAATGGCATCTGGCTGGCAGGTTATTATTCAGGTTGTTCCAGCACAGATTTATCATCTGCTTTGAAAGTATTTAAGGTGCTTGACAAAATGCAGAATGCAACAGAAACAAATCAGCAACTTTCTAGTCTGCAAAATTTTATTAAGCAACAGCTGGACAACTCTTACAACTCCAAATCATCAAGGAAAAATAGGGCAATCAGTCCATCTCTCCAATCGTGTAGACAGTAAAGAATCTGGACAAACCACACTTTTATAGGGAAACCAACAATACTTTCTAGGCACCTCCTGCAAAATCTATTACACAAGATACATAAAAGGAGAGGCAGATCAGGGTAATTTTTAAGTACAATGGAAATCAATATGCCATGGTATATTCTGGAGAAAACAAAAACGGAGGTTAAAAAAAATATAATTAAAAAATAGTCTAGGCAAGTAAAGTTCACAAACGGTGTACCAAATTTTCAAAAGCCTTAAGAAAAACATGCTGGGCTTGCTTACTTAAGAATGCATGCACCTGCATGACTCTATGCTCATTAAATTTAAAAGAAAATTTAAAAACAAAACAAAACAAAAAAACAGAAAAAAGAAAAAAAGAGAAAAAAATCCCAAATCACGTTCAAAGTTAGAGTACCAAAATAACGCATTTCTAAACAAATGCAACTCCCCTTCTTTTTCAGGAAACACTACAGTGCCTTTTCAACCAAATGTATCCCCATGCTATTCCACAACACCATATATTTTATCTACAATAAACAACGAGATCTTGAACAGACATACCTTTCCCCAAACACACAACACACAAACAGAAAAAGAAGCGGTGAACGCTGAAATACTGAAACGGAAATGAAAAGCAACCAAAGGCAAAACAAGTATCAAGCAAACTAAAGAAAGAAAGGGCAAGTTAGAAAAGTTCTGAACAAATAGCTTCAAACAACATAGGTAAGAATTACTGGCCGAGCATTATTCTTGTGAAATACTTGAAACTCAGGTGCCTACACACTGTTCCAAAGTGTTTTTCTTTTATTATTGATCTTCATCTGTATCTTAAGCCATCCACTTGGCCAGTCAGATAAAACTCCAAAATTAGACAACCTTTGTCAGGATTTAGAATTGCTGAATCAGTCCATATTTTAAAACTGTAAACCAGAGGATTAAGAACAGACTGGCAGGCTTTGACATTACACCATCTAATTTTTTCACTGAACACTCTGGATAGGTAAGTATTTGGTGTTTTCATTTATTTGTCTCACAAAATCATGTTTTCTTGATCCTGCAGTCAGCTCTGTGTCAGCAAACCAGTGCACTTGGCATAGTGCTCCCAAACAATTAATTTGCCTTGAAACACAGATTTCTCGTTACCGATTCATTTGCAAAATCGAAAGTTAAAGGGTGAAGCTTTTAGTTTTCTTAGCAAGAATTGCTTCACTGAATCTTATTTCATTCTTTTGTTTCATTAATTGCTTTTGCCTTAAAAATTTTCTAGATGCAGCAACAATCAAACCGCCCGAAGAAACTCCTGATACATCTTCAGTAGTATCAGGCAACAGGGAAAACAGTCTTTTCATCTTGAAAACATCTCTGTGGGACTTCTTAAGAAGAAAATTATATAAATACAAAGACAAAATAATTTACATAGACCACTGTTCACAAGTAGTAATTAATTTTATTCCTTTGAGAATGGTGCATGTAAATTCCAATCCCGTAGAGGACCTGTGGTGCCTCCCTGCAGACTACTCCTGAGGGCAGCAAGACTCTAAATTGGTATTTACTAATGAAGGTTTGTGCCTTGAAGGGGAAGAGACAATGAACACAAAAAAAACAATCTATCTACTAGAATTTTCCCATTTTTGTAAGCAGTATAGCTGACTTGCTCTCTTACACTGGGAAAACTAGAGATTATGCCAATCTCTAAATAACACTGAACAGCTTGCCCTCCTGTCCTGTGATGGAATCCTAGAAATGGGAATAAAAGTCAGAAATCTGAATGACTATTCTGTGGCCAGGATTTCACTTCCAGTATTCTTCAAGGCAGTGGGGGAGGTTATACTGAGCTGTCAGCACGGCTATTGACTAATGCTCTATAATTTCCTTGAGTGGATGTATGGGTCACACAAGTCATCTTTACCTTTTAATCACACAGTAAGAGAGAAGTACCTTTAGGGTTGGATTCTAGTCTCTTATGGTATAACCACGTAGTGAGGCTGGAAGTTGTTCCTCTGTCAGCATGCCACACAAGGGTCTCATCTCTTACCAATCTCCAAGTCTGATTTACTGGTCTGGAGGAATTTGGGCCCTGCAGACATGCAATTCCTAACTGTTGCTCTGGGAAACACAGTCTTAAAAGTTAATGAAAATTTACTGTGTCTTCTCTCCCCTTTCATTTCATCAAATCAGTTTTTGCACTTGCTGCCTTTTTAATATGAGAATGTAAAATGTTTCTGAGAGGTAAGAGGGCACCAAGGTAACATATGGTCACACACATCAGGCTGCAAAAAGCAAATGCACAGAAATTATCTGAGACAACAATCAGGCAAGCTCCAAAATCTGTTTGTAATTTCTGAGAAAACACTAAAAAGACACATCAAGGAAAGCCTGGTTCTATGGGAAGTTTAGGCTGAAGACTTGAGCAAAGTTAGATATCCTTGCCTGACACCTGTAGACCTTCATGCATCTTCATTAAAATACTGGTATACTTGTGGCTGCATCACAGGAAACTTTTGTAACTGAGATGAACCTGTGTGCAGATTTACTGATATTCAGGCAGCCCATGGCACATGTTACTGTGGTCTCTAGAACTGAGTGCAAAATTGCTAATGTGGTAATTCCTTTTCTTTTCCTCTGTCACCCCCCACCTTCTCATAGTTTCTTAGGATGTTGCAGAAACATGTATTCTTACTGCTTAAAGCTCAAATTTGCCTCTCCATTTATGCGAGACTTTAAATATAAAATTTTAGATTCTGTTCAAGACAATAATATTTCAAGGATATCACCAATATTTTTTCAAAATTATCAGGTTTTTGATTTCATCCCTTTGCAACTCCAGCAGAGCAGATTCTGACTTCAGATGGACACCGTGGCTGCTGGCTGGCATCGGGGCTCTCTCTGCCCAAAGCTGCTGCAGCCAAACTCCATGGCAGCTTCATCCTGCTCTTGGAGCAGATCTAGAAGGATGAGTGGAAGAACACCTGCTCCAACAGGTCTCCCATGGAGTGTCTCGAAGAGGCAAAGCTGCAGCAGGCAATGTCAGGGCACAGCTCCACGAGCTCCATGCAGAGCCTGCCAGAAGCACTGTGGCGGTGCTGGAACCAGCTGAGCCCAGCTGAAGAAGGAGCATTGTTAGGCTGAGCAGAGGAAAATGCTTCTACTGCTACATTATTCCTTGTGCCTCAGCTCATTCCAAGCTAGTTTGCCTGTACCTCCACCTGGCACTGAACTCTGCCACTGCCAAACCCTACTAAACTCCACTGACCTCCTCACTAACAGTCTGTGTCATTACACCCTCTCTTATCAAGTAATCCACCTTATCCTGTACCTCAAGAAAAAACAAATCATGCCTTCTATTTTTTAAGCCACTCCCAACCACAGCATAGCTACACATAAAGAAGGTAACAGAGGACAGATTTCTGCAGGTCCCAAAGAACTCACCTAGACTGCACAGTTCTCCGTAGCAAACTCATTGTGTTTAGCTGCCAAAAGGTACTTTTGCCTACATGATGAAGTTCTTGCCTATTATCCAGCAAAACCAGGTCTTCCTATAAGCATTTTTAATTTCTTGCAGCAAAATATACCTGCTAGCAAACAATTGCTTACAAAGATGCTCTTTAAATATAAATAAGTGTGTATAACTCACTGATACATAGTAAAAAAATAATCCCTAAATCACTCATTACATTATGCAAGAAAAAGATTTTGGTTTTTGGACATTAACAGGAAATCTGCATTAAATTATCTTCAAAAAACCGCTCAAAACTCCTTAAAGAAAAATCAAACCCAAACTAAAACAAAACAAAAAAACAACCAAACAGAACCAAAACAAACACCCTAGACTGTTAAAATTATTGCACAACTGAAAAAAATAAGCTTTGGAAAAAACATCCTTTACATCCTTTTAGCGGAAATTACTGCATGTATAAAAGAACTAGGTATTTCTGAACACTTTGCTACATTCTTCTAGAAGAACTTAAGTTACCTACAGAAAAACTAGGTTTTACTAACAAAATAAAAAATGTACTAACAAAGTAGAAAATGTAACATCTATCTTTTGGCTGAATGCAATAGCAGTCTTCGTGATTTAAGTGATTAAGTGGGGATATTCCTAAATTTGTTTCCTATATTGTATCTCAATTGAAAATAAGATGACTTTCACTTCTTCTTTTATAATTTAGGATTGCAGTTGCACACTCAGATTTCTATGTATTTACCATTCCTCACAATAAAATTATATATATTTGAGTGTATTTTCTCTCTCTAATATTAGGGGTTCTTTACATATTAAAATCCTTAATTAAAGACACTTGGCTAAATTATTTTCAAAAGGATAAAAGTCTGTCTTATCTTATAGAATTTTCTGACCAGTAAATTAGAAGGATGTTGGAAATAGCATTTATTTTCCCAATTTTTTTGTAATTATTCCTTGTTCTTTGCTGAGGCAGAAACCAGAGCTCTTTCTATGCCAATCCTCTTTGTGAGTGCCATCAGAAGGATGCAATCATGACCCAGACCAATGAAACCAAATTACTAACTCTGTTACTTGTCTTACCGGTTTCAATTCTTAATTCTCCATTACAATAAAACTACTGATAACTGGAAAAATTTGGCAATGAACAAAGTGAAGAGGAATACTATTCTCTGGAAGGTTAAATGAACTGCAAGTAGAAGTCCCTGTTTAGATTAGATTTTCTTCAGAAAAGAACATTCACGTTGTTTCCATGTCCTAATAATGTCGGCTGGTGATGTTCTTCCAGCTGAGTATTTCTGACATGTGACTAAGTGGCCATTCCCTCAGCAAGCAAACAAGCCAGCCCTGGCATATTTCTTGTCTTACAGTGCTCACTGTGTGCCTGTCAAACACTAATTAAGGTACAGCTGGTTAGCACAGACCCTAGGGTAGGTGAGGCCTTTCATCAGCCAACTTCCCTCCTCGTGTACTGGAATCAGTGGACTAAGAATTCAACCTACTGTTTTTACAGTATATAGCTCAATATAGACAAAGGGCTTAATAGTGTTTCCTCAATAAAAACCAACAAGTGAAACATTTCCATTGATTTTCAAGGGACCGGAACCAAATCTATTTCAGTTCCTCTGCTCCACACACATTATACATACAGGCACTCAAACTGCTGAATAAAACGAGCACATGAAAAAGGACACAAATGGACCCAGACAATTAATGGAAACAAAACTAATTAATTAAAGAGAACAACAATCTGATAGATGCCAAGGGTAACAGTGAGCCTGACCACTCCCACACACCAGCAGAAGCTGCTAAGCTTTGGGATAATATAGGCATGGTACCGTCTACTGCCTCGCTCCTTCCTACTTCTCCTTGCTCCCTCCAATGACACCATCTCACAGGTGGTTTTTCCTGGACCTACCCTGTGGGATGCCCTGTAGCATTATCCCATGTAACTCATCACCTCTCTTGGCAATTCTCTGAAACTCCTCTATTGGCATTGCTCCTCTGTGCTGTACAGCTCTGGAAACCTCAGCAGAGCACAAGTTAGAAGCTCACTGCATATTGGCAATTTCTACTACAGCAGGGTCTTACGTGAAATATTCCTCTAGAATAAATCAAATGCAACACGCATCTGCCCCTTCTACTAGGACTCAAGAAAAACAAAGAGAGAAAATCACACATATTCATCTGAAGTGATACGGATTTTTTCAAGTAAAGAAGCTTAAGAACAACAAAGCAGCTGTTGACATCTCAACCAGCAAATCTTTCCCAGTGGGCCTTTAACTTCAAAAGATCAATTTTTACAAAAATCTGCTGTGATGTTTTCTAATCTAATGTCCAAACAATTATATGAATAGTTTGGGGGTTTGTATATTACTGGTCAAACTACTTCCATATGAAAACATAATCTGTAGCAAAATGCTGACAAGGAGGAAAGAGAAAAAGCAAATAAACACGTGCACAACACATGGACAACAAAGAAACTCTTCTGTGCAAGCAACCTTCTGAAATGCTCAACAGGTCTGCATGTGTACCAGAGATTACTGTATGCAAAGTCATACTACTGTTATTAAGCTTTCCTCTATCACACTCCATGTAGCCACTGGCCTCCTGCTCTTAGCTGGAGCAAGTAGCAAGGTGGGTGACAAAATACATTATTCTGTCCAATTTTCCCTTTCTCTTTCTCACTCATTTGTTCTCCAGCCAGCCACAATGTTGTTTCCTGTAATGAATTTGCTTCCCTGATGAAATTTCTTCTTGTAATGACTTGCTACACTTCTGTCTCCTTCCTAATTCAAGCACTGTTGTAGAACTTGATTGATACTGATTGCTAAGAGGACTGAATACACTGGGTCTTTTCATTTGCTGGAAAGGCTTTGTTTACATGGTGTAAACACACTAAAATGAGGAGCAAGCACAGGCACAGCCTCAGAGGTACATCTGATCACGCTGTACCTCCTGCAGCTACAGGCCAAATCATAGAATACTGCTGGACAATGTGAACGAAAAAGCAATACTCATGATAATTTCCTCTCCAGTTTTCTGTCACCTACTGAAAGATATTTATGCCAGTAACAAAAGAAGCAATGCTTGTAACTGCTCCTTTGTCTTCTGTCACCTACTGAAAGATGTTTATCCCGCTTAACAGCATACGAAACAAGCAGACATCAACTTCTTTGATACAGTGGGTTTTTAAACCCTGGTTCTAGCCAGGACAGAGTTAATTTTTGCAGTAGCCAGGAGAGGGCATGGCTAGAACCCAGAGGTTATTCTATACCACCTCCCATCATTTTCTGGGGCCATGGGAAGGGGTCCCATAGTGTGGCAGCAAGGTCAGGTACCGGCAGAGGCTCCCCCGTGGTGAGCACACGCGTGTGAATCCTTCGCCTCTCATGCACTCTGTTATTAACATTGCTGCTGTTACTGTTTGTTTTCTTACTTCACTGCTGTTTGCTGTAAATCATTCTTCTCTCTACTGTGATCTTTACCTTTTCTGCCTCCATTTCTCCTCTCCATACTACCTCAGGGAAAGGAAAAGGGGAGGGGACAGTGAGCAAGTGGTGCATGGTTTGGAGTGTTTTGGTGGAAACAATAAATTGGAGAATACCATTCCTAAACCATGACAAACACCCGCTGGCAGCCATTTTTTCTCTTCTGAGTAACACATCATTGTTTATAAATTAAATGTTTACCTACATAAGCCTCCTTGGAACCTGTGGTGCTCAGTAATTAGCAGATATCAGAGAAGAAACACATGTCTTCAAGTATTATAGCTTCTTTTCTTTTTCTACTTTTTTGCTGCTATCACTGATGTTTTAGTAGTAGAAGTACAAACTGGACCAGAAAAAAGTCATGTTCCCTGTTTTAAAAAGAACAGCATGAGGTAAGGCAGTCTATCAAAAAGAGCAGTCTGTTTTAATCCCCCCATGAGCTTACATCACCTACTGTAGCACACACAGCAGAACCACCACAACAAGCCAAAAGCCACACTTCTCCACATAACACTGAATGGTTCTCAACCCTTCGCTCTTTCTGAGACCCAGAACAACGCTTGAAAAGAAAAAGAAACCGGAAAACAAACAAGCTAACAAACAAACAGAAAACAGCCCCCCACCCTCCACCCCTTGACTGATTAGAGTTAATGCCCTTCTGGTGGGCACCAAGAGACTTTTCCAGTTTTACTGCCTTCTTAACTCCCAGGCATCTCTGCACACCTAAAGCAGGCTGCCCTGACACTTTCCGGTTTGGACTTTATGAGAAGGTTAACATTTTCCTCTCTCCAGTCTCTGCTTTTTCATTTGAGGCGTTGAGTCACATTAGCCAGAGCAACAGCAAAGGCTTGCACTGCAGAAAATGGATACTGAAAGTCCAAAATGTAAGCATTGCCATCAATTCTTCCAAACTGCATCACCTGGGAAGGAGGGGAAGAGGAAAAGGAAGGGAAAAGAGAACAAGGTCAAAAAAAAATGAACCACAGAAAAGGAAACAGAGAAGAGAATAAGAGCAAAATTTTTCTGCATTGTAGGAACACCTCCCCTTCTTAGTTAATATGACTGGAGCTACAGAGAGAATGGGGCATGATGCCAAAGAATAGTGAGAGCACTGTACTTTTTGTCTGTATAGAGTATTGACTGCAATATACAGAGTAAACTGATAAAACATGCTAGACTGCATACAGCATTGGTTTAAGCAGCTTGTCACCAACTACTTCAGCAGATGTGGGTACACCAGCATCATGCTTCCTGCAGGAAAATATCAGTCTCTCCCTTGGAAATATCCTACCATCAACCCATCAGGAAAACAGATTTTGTTTTCAAAGAAAGGAGCTTTCAGGGAAGGGGAACAACCAATTTCCCCACTCTAGCACTTCAGAGCTGATAAGGTGTTCATTCTTTGCAGTTCTGTTTCCCTCTGCATAAGTATCTTCACTAGCACATAATTACAGTAAGAATGAATTAGCAAAGGGGCAGCGAGAGCTGTTTGAAATGCAAAAAAAGCAAAACTAGTCAAGTTGTTCATTGCTCTTCCACAGGGAATATCTGAAGTTTCACCTATTATTACTGCTTTTTCATTCGCTTCCTCAGAACTCCAGACTTTATTTGCTCTACAGCAAAGATCCTTGAGCTAGAAAGGAGACTGACTGTGCAAGTCAAGACAGGCTTTGTTACCCCCAGCAAGAAAAAACCCTTGGTTGGGTGGTTTTGCACAGCTGCCCATGGGGACATATCCACAGCCATTTTACTGAAGAAGAAAGGAGTACAAATGGCTCTGATTGCTGCCTTTGAGCTATTTTCATACAAGCAAAACCAAAAGACTTCCACTGGTCATGCAGGTTGGATACTTAAGACATCTAACTCCCAACTTAAATCAGACGAAGTTGAGAGCCTTGGTATCTTTAGTAAAGCAAAAGTGACTTACAGATGGACAAGGAAATAAATATGAGTCTCCTGAATCTCAGTCCAGCATCCTGCTAATTAGCACCACTTACAAGCCTGGGTTTGGTGTAGTAGTAGTAACATACCACTCTGGTCAAAATTAAATGTTTTGATTTTTTGAACGAGCCATTGACCCTTCCACCCACAGGAGGTTCAAAAGTGGCCCAGGAGCACTTTGCTTTGGGGTGGGTCAGTGTCTCCCTCCTCTAGCATTAAGAGCCAACCCCAGGGGCCTGGTAGCTGCTCACAGGTGGAAATTTTGGCATGAAGGGAAGCTAACTGCCTTAGCCACATGCTGCCTGGCTAACCTTTGTGAGCAGGGCAAGAAGGGAGCAGTGTTCACTCAATTAGCTGCCATCCACAACCATCACTGATGGCAAGTGCAGCTACTGCTGTGGAGAGCTATTGTACTTACTATAAAACCTTCAGCAGTGAGAGCCCGCCAGACTAAAGGAGGCCCTAGTTCCCATGTCTGACTGCAGTAAGACCAAACATATTTTGTATATTTACTTTACAGCTGAACTTCACCCTACGTGCTGAACTTAGACTTTTGACAGCTGTTTTTTATCAACCACATGGCAAGCTTTTTTTCATGGAACAGCTGACACAAGCAGGAGGCACTCTGCAGCATGAGAGACAGCTTATTCCTGGCATAGCTTTCCCACATCCTGGCCCCCCTTCCAGCAAGCGTGTGCCAAGCCTTCCTACCTGTCGTCCTTCCAGCTCAATCTGGAAGTTTTTTGCCGACTCCTGGGTCACCCGCCCTCCGAAGTCCAGCTGGTAGACTTGCGTTGCCTCGTTCCACAGTGGCTGCTTGTTGGCCATCACATACACAAAGCCTTGGCTTCCCAGTCGCCCATCCTCCTTCTCACTGGCCTTCCGGCACTTGAACTCATCCAGCTCACTGGCTGTCCTCAAACTCCTTTTAGTTTTCCAACCCTTTTTACTGCCCTGGCTCTGGTTCATCAGTTCATCTCCGCTGATAAAAAGCTCCGGCTCACTCTCTGAACTGTCCTGAAACTCATTTGTCTTGTTTAGTTTCTTGGACTTCAGCTGATCTTTTTGGCTCTTGACCTTCTTCTTCTCCCTCCCCAGCCGAGGGCTGGCTATCAGTGAATTGAAGTCAGTCAGTGTCCTTGCCTCCTTTTTGACCTTGCCCTCAGTGATAGCCTGCACATTTCCTTCCTCAGCTCGACTGTCCAGGCGTTTCCGGCTCTTCTTGCCAAATTTGTCTGTCCTTTGAGGAACAGGGCTTTCTGTCAAGGACAGAACCTCCTGGAAAGTGTCTGCCGTCTCCACCATCACCTCTGTGCCCACATGGCCCTGCAGCTCTGCTGGTGGAGGAGACATCACCGGCTTCTCCACCACGAGGAGCGGCTTGGGGGGCAGGGTGCCCTGGGGGTTCTGTGCGGGTGGGCAGGTGCTGTAGGAGCTCCACGGGTGCAAGGCGATCGGTGGCAGCTGTAAACTAGAGCAAGTGCTACTTCCCGGGTACATGGGTGGCAAAGGGCAATAGGAGAGGTTGGATGGATAACCTGGCTGAAGCACAACTGTGGGCTCCTGCTGTGCAAACTGTGTTGGGGCCAGAGCTTCTTTGGGGGAGCAAGGGGCCTGCATTCCCTGAAGGGGTGGGGCACTGTAGCTTCCTGGGTAAGGTACTCCAACCCCATAACTCGTCTGAAAAGTGGCAGTGGGACTGGTTGGAGACTTGGGGGAAACAAATGGCACTCGAGACATATCCAGATGTTGAGCTTGACCAATGATGAGCGGAGGGGGTTTTAGAGGGTTGGGCACTGAGCTCTGAGATGTCCTTTCCTGAGGAACCCATATCTCTTCGCTCACCATAGGATCCCACTGGTACGGCGGTGGCCGTTTTACACTAAGGGTAGCCTCTGTCAAGGACACAGGTACGTGCCGTACTGATTTCTCCACTGGGCAGTGCTGAGAAAGGGCCTCATCCTCCGTGAAAGCGGAGTTGATATAATCCGCTCGGTCACAGGAATTGTCAGGCGGGCTCAGCAAACTGTAGGAGGATTGGGAGGCCAGAGGCGAAGTACTGACAGAGTGAGCAATGACAGAGCTGTGTTGGGAGCCACTCCCTGTGCTCAGATCTGGTCTCATGCCACCAATGCTGGAAGTGCTGCTACCAGCATTGGCGCTAGCCATGTTGCCCGTGCCACCAGCGCTCGCACTGCTGCTGCTGCTGCCAGCGCCGCCACTGCTGCATTGGCTGCAGGTGTACAAGGCTGTGGGCACTCTCGGCTGGTACTGTGCTGACACAATGTTGCTCTTGGCCTTAGGGGGAAGTTGCAAGGTGGCTCTCTGACCATCCATCAGCTGAGCCATTTTCAGGGCTGCCTCTCTGCTGTTCCTCCGCAGAGTAGCGTGAATGATACTGCTGTCCAGCCTCTGTGCCATGCTTCTGCCCTGGGACAGCTGGCTGGCAATGTCAGGGTAGGGCGGCGGGTCCCCGGTTGGGATGGAGTAACGGGGGACCGTGAGCCGGTTCAAGGTGGCGCTGGCACAGGGCTGCTGCATCTTCTTCTCGGCAGCAGTGATGCGCAGGGTGGCGGAGCTGCCAGGGCCCGGCAGGGTGTAGGTGCTCTGGGCACAGAGCATCCTGGTGCGAGGCCGGCCCCCCTCCTCCACATTCCCGCTGCTGTCGAACGTGGTTATCCGCTCGTCCCCCAGGGGCGTCTGGTAGTGCCCCGCCGGGTAGAGGGAGAACTCCCCCTTCTTGAGGCAGAGATCAAGGGGCGGCTGCGGGGGCCCGGGCGGGGGCGGCAGGGCGGCGGCGGGCACGGCGGGGATGGTGCCGGGGTAGGGCGGCGGCGGGTTCATCTTGTTCAGCTGCAGCTCCGGAGCGGNAGCACGTCCAGCTGCACGTTCTGGTTGGCGAGCAGCGACTGGACCAGGCCGATGCTCTGCGTGGGCGACATGGCCTGCGCCGAGCTGTGGATGGGCGCGATGGGGATGTTGACGGTGCAGGGCGGGCTGCTGGCGGGCGCGCCGGGGGCGCCGGGCACTGCAAGGGACAACACAGAGCGTCACCGCCGCCCCGGCCTCCGCTCCCCGCCCCAGCAGCCCTCCCCTGCCACGGCCGGGCCTGGCCCGCGGCCTGCCTCAGTCACGGAGGGGCCTTTCCAACTGTTTGCTACCTGCGCCCGGAGGGGCTGTTCGCAACACCGGTGGATCAGACCTCAGTGGGAACACGTAAGCCAGCCCATCTCCCGTGACTCCCATAGCACAAGAGCTACTTGCACCAGTTGGGGATCAACTTTAGAGCCACTTCTTGGGAGTGACACTTCAGAGGTCAAGTTCTGAGTGTGCTTTCAGCCTACACTATGATCCCCATGGACTTATCAAGATATCAATTAGCATTCACTCATCATCAGGTTTTAACTGCTTCTCAAATCAATACAAGTTTTTGCTAAATCAGGACTCATTCGTTTTCAGGGAGGGACTTCCGATAGTAAATACATCAACAAACAACTGAACAAAACAAACAAGCAAATAAACGAAAGAAGTGGAAGCTAAGAAAGTTGAAGACCTGCACTGAAGGCACTGTATAATATCCAGTATAAGGTTCCTAGACTCACTGAGCTTGGGAGGACTGGAGAACACAGACAATAGTTGGGAAAAGCTGAGTATAGTGGGTGACAAACCAAGCAGCAATGCAAAAGGGAGGAAGCTGAAACAGAGAGAGGAATGTGATGGAATAAAACACAGACAAAACTTATAAAACTTCTCAGAAGATTTGTAAGGAGAAAATGTGAGGAAATAGATGAGAAGCTAAAAAGATTCAAGGAGTGGGTACTGTAGTCAGGGCGACTGCAGCATTAATGTTTGGGCAGGCTGCAATCAGAAATGTATAAAGAAGCATATGTATATTAGGAAAAATTTCCCACATGTGGTGGCATTGAAAAAGGGAAAATGTGGCAAGAAGCAGTTCTCATAATTTTGAGCAGAAGCGTGAAGAATGCTCAGTTGTTTGCAGTTCCTTTTGCAAAGAGTGGTTGATTACAGTAGGAACTACCACTGAAAAGCTGGAGCAGGAAAATGAGGACACTGGATCCAAGCAGATGTGCAGAAAGTCATGAAGGAACAAAACAGAATAAGGATGGAAAAGAGTAAATACTATATTAGAACTTCCAAGAATATTGCAAGTTTTTTATTTTTCATTAAATTTCCTGTAAAAAACCCCACAGAAAATGGTGAGTTGTATCAATAGGTTTGTGGAAGGAAAAGAGACCAAGGATCTGGTGTCATATCCAGTTTTTATACAGTTTTATATCTGTATTTAAGTGTGCCAAATTCTGTGGAGACCTCTGATTTGCAAGACCAGATCATGTAAGAGATCCATTAGTCAGGACCCCTCCAAATGCTGCTCAGTTCCTAATTAATTTCTAATTAAAATTCTAGTCATCTACCTATGCCCTATAATTACATTTTCAGTAACATCAGGCTTTTATCAGTATCAGTCATGAACGTGGGAGGTGTACAGAGAGCACTGGGGCTACACTGGCAAATACTTACGGTAGTTCAGTTCCTTCCTTTAGAGGAAGACCAAGAGCCCAATTTAACTGACTCTAAGGCAGTTCTGTGCTTCTGTGCTTGGCTGGCAGGCCGTGCTTTCACCCTGATGCCTGCAGGCTTAGCAATTTAGCTGCCAGATCCTGAGGTTTAATTGTTAGCTTGGTTTGAGCAGCCCCAAATGTTGCTGTCATTTTGCCTTATCCAACAAAATATCATTTGTTGTGGTGTTGCTTAATACTCCAGAGTGTTTAAATCCAATGTTTCCTTCATTTCTCCAGTGGTTTTTAATTGATTAGTTTGCATACTTTGTAAGTTAAATCAATTCACTGTGCATTTGTCTTGCCAAATCTTTACTGATTACATAAAAAACACCTGTCCCAAGTGTACCTCACTGTGAACATTGCACTGCCCAAGAGCAGCTTTCTACTATGGTTTTTTTAATCTATCAGGTAATCATTATTTACCCTGCAGTACTTTTTCATTTACTAGATGGTACTTTCTTCCTTTATATGCAGGCTTTAGAAAGGATATACACAAAAACATTTTTGAAGTAAGTAGCTACCATTTACTAAGTCAGAAATAAATTTTCAGAAGAAACTAGAAAGGAGAAAGTGGACAAGAAGAAGGCTGTTATGGAGGACAAGGTAGTATAATTCTTTTACTAGCCTTCTCAAAGAGCTGTTACAAGAGTCTCTAGTAATTTTCTCTCTGTTTATGTGGTGTACCTGCAATTTTGAGCATAATTTCATCTCTTAGTGCAGATTCAACCCAATTTTCAGCAGAGATGTAAAAACTTTGTATTAACTTTTTTCTTTTCTATTTAGTTTTTATATTGCTTTCTGACAGCTTGGACCATGTTTCATAATAGCAAAGCTTGGGTGCTTCCTATTAATAATATATATACGGTCACCAATGTCTCTATTATTTTCTTCAGACACTACAGGTGAGTATCATGCAGACAGAAATTAAGCAAGCCAAGTCCCCCAGATTGTGAAAAAAAAGTGCTTAATTTTTTACAAGTACAAGTAAAAATACAAGTATTTCTTCCGAAGTCCAGAGGACTACTCTGATGCTCGGGTCAGACAAAAGCTTTGCTGCTGTCAGCAGCTGAAACCCTGGTCTGAAATAATGAGAACATTTCCATTTGTTTCAGTAGACTTTAGCACAAGTTTTTAATTGCTTTGCAGTGCTCACACTCCTTCCTCTTTAAAGGGTACTGGCATGACAGCCACTTCCATAGTTCCAAAAACCTATGACTTGGCAACACGAATCCCTCAGTGATACAAAAATTCTGAAAATGTATTAATTTATCTTATTTTCTATTGTTTGTTGATTTTATTAGCATGATGATTTTGTTTTGATTGGAGGAGCTCTAGAGTACTTCCAGTTCTTTCACTTCCCATATCAGAAAACCTGCACTCAAACCTTCCCTGCACTGCTTAAATCTTCTGCTACCTTACATCTCAGAGAAGGGAAAAATTCTTCCTGATCTTGCTTTGTTTATCGACTCCTTTACTACTTTAGCTTCATAGTAGTGATAAAAATCCAAATGAGCAGTTACCACTTCTCAAAGGGTGGCTGAGTTTTATGGGAACCTGCCCTCCAACCCAAGCTCCTATAAGCTCTCTGTGCTTTGAAGCCGTCAGGTCTCAAGAACAACCTCTCTGGATTTCCAACACATTACAATTCTGTCCTATCAAGATGCAGAATGCAAGGCTTCAATCTGTGGAGAATTCCTAGCAAATTAAGATGAATTAGCAGACAACTAATTTCCTAATGAACTTGAAACTAAGGAGCTCTTTATGGATTCTATTTTCCACACATTATAGAAAACAATGCCCATAATACATATTAGCCATATTCTAACTCAGTTCTACAGGACCCCATCAGACTAAATGATTTTGATTTGTTTGTTTACCAGAGAGGACCATGACACAACCAACCTGACCTCCATCTAGCTTAACCCATAGCACAGCAGCTCTCCAGCTCCTCCTTACCTGGTAAATCATCTTCGTCTTCGCTGAAAACATTTGGATTAAAGACAGGCATGTTAATGTAGTCCATTGAAATCTTCCGCACTTCTGGGAGATATATTGTCATTTGCCTGGGCTGCAGATGCAGCAAACTGGTTTTATATATTACTAGAGAAGGAACATAACAAGAAACAAAAAAGTCTGTTACACAAACAGCATGTAAAGCTAAGGAAGAAGCAACTGAAAGCAGACAGAAGGGCTATGAACATTGTTATTTACTGTATACACGTGCATGGGTGAGCTATTATTTGTCATATCACTATGTAACACTGCATAAATGGGATAAAAGAGATTGTTGCTTTCAGCTATTTCTCTTTAAATGGAAGCAGCATCTCTGTAATTAAATCATTAACTACTTCATCCTGTATTCACATCTATTTTTATGGAAGGAAAATACTTCTTTCCATTCTACTTTTAAAACTTTTCACCACAGGATGCTACCAGCTTATAGGGGAAAACTGGAAAGCTCTCAGGAAGGAAATCTGCTGATGGTTACTACTTACAAAGAAATCCCACTGGGCTCAGGAAATCCCTGGGACCCAAACCACTGGAGACTGGGAGAACATTCAAAAGAAGTATCACTATACATTTACTCTACACTTATATCCTTCCCTATCTGCCACTGGCAGTAAGAGATTAGAATGATCTGTGGTCATTCAACTGCCGATAGCAGTCCATACGGCCACAAAAGCTATCCACCTAATTCTGCACCCAGGGCACCTTTATGTACTCATAACCCAACTATATAATGCAACATGGGGCAAAATAAGTTTTCTAAAGAGCTCAAACTGCTAGACTTGTGTTAATATTTCAGTTCAGAGCTCAGTTCTGCAAGGTGGTACCCTGTGTTTTACCCAGCCTTCTTCCCTCCCAACAGGACTATTGGGCAGAACTGGCCTACCCAGAAAAAGGTTGATGCTTTTAATGATGGCTACTAGATTACTGATGCTCCAGCAGGAGAACCATGTGATGAGGCTCTGCACTGACTTGAAGAATCTTGAACATGAGGCCATAATAGCATTTTAGTATAATTTGTAGCTAAGTAACTATAAAAATCTGACTTCTAAAAATACTTCTATGGCAGTAAGAACACCTGTTAAAACCTATTATTTCTATAGTCCTCTTGCAAAATCCTTTTTTCATTTGTGTGGGTATTGTTCAAATAAACTGTAAAAATAGAGGTCTGGGCTCAAACGTTAATTTACTATTTTATTACAAGTGAGACTTTTAGCATTTTATTGATCACCTCATTATTTATATAGATTTTAATCTCCTTCAGTTACAGGGAATTTAATAAAGTTTAATAAAATATAATTCCCACTGTTCACAGAAAAGAAGTGCTTTGTTAAAGAAGCCTTTTGATCACTTACAAAAAATCTCATGGCATATGTTTCTTGTTTGTTAGAAAGAATTTGACATGCAAAAAAACCAACAGTTTACTTTTACCTGCACCAAGGTTAGTTGGTAGGAAAGCAGCCAGACCCACAATTTTAAATTTGGTTCCCCAGATATTAGATGTGACCTGAGCAAGGTAGTTGTGCTGCAAAACAAAAACAAGATCATTTTTACCTGATAAAATCTGTATCAAGCTCTAATAAAAAACTGAAGAGCAATCAAGCTATTGCAAGTGATAGTGCAATTTCAGTTTATCTTGTTTTTATTGTATTGAAACAGCCTAAAGTGCCTATGTAGCAACAGTTTTACCCAGTCATTAAGGAGACTCATTCTGGTATCTTAACACCATCAGAAATGATGTATGCAACGGCCACAGGGTGATTAAAGCTATTGAAGATCTGAACAACACTTAGTGGAGAATGCCTGCTTAGTGAGAACAGGTCTGTTTTCTGGCACTTGCTGCTCCTGCCCAGCAGGACCACGGCTATTGTGTATTTCAGAGAGTGATACACCCTGCCCCTTGGTTCTGTGCTCATGAATCACTTTATAGAACAATAAACAAGACAGAAATTAATTACTGCTAACAACAAACTTATATTCCCCTGGAGCTCCTAAAGCAACTTCCCAAACCACTGTTGCCAAGGTACACATATTATGGGTCTGAAAGAGCAAAGGGCAGGAGTTAATGCTGCTAGTATCAGGAGCAGGATCTAAGCCTCAGGTCTTCTGCTCTATTCAAAGGGCTTTTGGTCCTATCCTTGTGTAACTGCTCTAGAATTTTTCATAAAAAGGAAAAAGTGAAATGAGAGCAGAAAAAACCAAACCAAAGAAAATTAAAAGAACACAGGCTGTTATTAATGAAATATACAACCCAGACAGTTCTACAGCCTGCTAAGTTTCATTTACCCAAAGGACATGAACACCACAAAGAGCACAAAGTAGTAATTCCTTTCCTTCCTTCCTTCCAGTTAAAACTGTTTCATGTTAATTATGAAACAGATCATCTGGTCCTCTAAAGCAAACATTTCCTTATCTCTGCAATCCCTGGCAAAAAGGAGAATTATGGCAGCATTAAGATGGGTCTGAGAAACTGATGAAATGTTTTCACATAACACTTTCAAAAAGCCAACATTGCCACCTAGAATAAAACCTCTCATATGGATTCACACTAACAAAAGTAACTGGTCTTTTACTTACCAAAGAACACCTGATACTCCATTGGCACTTTTGAACATTAGTACTGAACTGGAAGATGCAATTCTCTAGTTCTATCTACTTATTGTAATTTAATGAAAACTTTCATTGCTGATCTTTGGATCTCTATCACAACATGCTGCCTCATGAAAAAAATGCATTTGAATCAGGTATGCTAACAATGTGCACAATACCTGAGTAATATCTTCTAAAGGAAACTCTCTTCGTGTCAGGCTTGGCGAACCAATAGAGGGTTTCCTTATTGGTAACCTTGGTGACCTGGAGATCTCCTGTGCAGCTCGTGACATCTTTGGAGATTTGCGAGCTTCTATATTGATTCTGCAGGTAAAGCAATACTTGGAATCAACAATGGGCAAGCTAAAATGCGCAAAACTCATGTCTTTGAATGGAAAGATGTAAGAAGAAGGCAACTGGTAGGACGTCCTCGAAGTGACTAGTAAAGACTGTAGATCCTAAGGGATGGAGAATTACTGGTCAAATTTGAAGATACAGAAAACTTGACGCACTTGCAGTAACTCATGCTGGATGCTTTCTAATTAATCTAACAAAGCTTACAGCAGTTCTGCCAGATACAATATATATTCCACTAATCCCTAAAAGGTGTAGAGATGAATGATCTCAGCTATGCAGACTTTGAGCAAAGTCTCAAGAAATGAGAACATGACACCTCAGCTGAAGATTTTCACATTAGTATACAGCAAACCAAGGCTCCACAAATGTCAGTGTTCCTACCCTAAGCCAAAAGTTACTTCTACCTTCCACTATACACGGGGGGGGGTGGGGGTGGTCAAGAATACTAGCTCAAGCACCTAAGAGTTCACTGGCAGAAATGTAACAAACAAAAGTAAAAAACAGTCTGTTTGAAGGACTAAATATATTCCATGGTGGCAAGAAAGAAATAAAAAGAAAAGGTGGGAGAGTTTATAAAATCTTTCTTTGAGACTGCCTGGGGAGAAGTTGTGCTCTATTGTTCCCCATTACGTTTTGTCCTAGAAATCTTCCCCGAAGTCCAACTCTATGCCAATCTCTGAGATCACCGCAGAACTGCACATTATAAAGGACCCCAATCTTACAGAGCATTCCTATGTGCCCAAAGGAGTTTACTTTTCATTTTACAAGATGTCTAGAGAGGGAAGGAAAGGCAGGGGAGAAAGGGAGGAAGAGAGACCACTTGGGGAAAAAGAATAAATATCCAAGACATTATTACCTGGGGAGTTTAGGTGATTTGCTAGCTCGACTGATTTTTGGAGATTTCTTTGCTGCCCAGTCATCGCTGAGTTCGATATCGCTGGAGTCAGAGCAGTTGCAGCTGTCAATCACAGTGGAAATCAAGCTGTTTCCATAGATTTCATCTATCAAGACAGGCCCCAGAAAATTTAAGTGCTGCTTCAGAAAACTGGTATAAATTATAACTCTCAGTCATCAGAAGCATAAACCCGACCCACAGGCAGCAGTTGAAATAAAAAAACTTTGCAGAGGAAAATTAAATGTTCTCCACTCTGCCTTCAAACTCCAAATTTCCAGTAGTTTGAACTCAAGTGAACATCATTCAGAGGGATGAAAAGCATTCAACTGACTTCAAAATTGAGACTAAAGAATATTTTCTGCTAATTAGCAATCTATATTCCATTACTCAGAATACAAGAAGTTCTTTTCTGTAAAACAGAAGGCAGCAGGGTATAATTTCAGAAGCTTCTAGGTCACGCTAAAGATTTTTTTCACATCAGAAAAAAAGATCAAATGTCACCATCCGTGTTGCATATATGTATTTCTTAAAACTCTTGAGGATTTAACATCCAAAGTATTGCTAAATCATTTTTATACAGAGCAACAGTTGATTTCTACCTGCTTTTCCATCTGTTTTAGGATCCATGATGACAAACTCCGGCCGCAACTTGCTGATACGACGTCCTTTCAGGATGGGCACCAGTCCCCCGAGGTATTCCAAGTACAGAGTATAACATGGGCCACCGACCTCTGGGTCATCTTCCGTCCGCTTCATGGTGCAGTGGAGCCGTTCATTACCAGCTGTTGGGTAGCTGACAAAGTCTCTCATGTTGTTTGGGTCTGGGATTGGAGGCTTAATTAAACAGAGGAAGGAAAGAGAAAGTTTTCCAATATTGCTTGGGGTTTTTTCCGTGGTGACTTAAACCCAACACAACTAACTTGTTGAACCCAAGTCTAATTTGGCAGGTGAAGATTAGTATAGGTTACTTCATGAGTTATGCAGGACCCACATGCAAGACAGAATGGCTGTGTGTTATTTAGTTAGATCAAAAGCAGTTGTACACAGAAAACAAAAACTAAAACTAGTTACATCAAAAAGGAAGGCTGAACCTGTGGTCAGAGCACTGAATGAGACAACAAACCTGTCTTCAAGTTCCAGCTCTTATCAGAAACTTCTTTTTGAACTTGAGTAATGTGGTCAAGTCAAGTATCAGAGTATCTTGTCTCCTGCAGGCCCTCGAAGTGAACCTGGACACTCAGATCCCAGTCCTGGTTAGTATTGGTACATGCTATGCCACTTGGCTACAATGCTGTCAAACTCTGCAAGAAGTTTGTACTTTTTATATCACTTCCAAGCACATGTCCCATCCTAGCTGAGGGCCTATTTGTGTGCCATGTAAAGAAATACAACCACAAAGCTTGGGTTACTTTGCCCTGCTTGCCAGCACAGTGTATTAACCCATGAAAAACTCAATCCTAAAGCAGTAGGACTGCTTTTGTTGAATAATATAGCCTGTATGACACAAATACTGTCAATGGGTATAAGTCAACAGAGTTTATTTCAAAATGAAAGTATAAGAAAAAAAAAGGTAGGGAAAAAACCAGGCTTCCTTAACCTGGCAAATAGGTGTAGGCTGAGGAGTGACCAAGGTCCGCAAGCTGGAGGGAGAAGAGGAATGTACACAGGGAAGAGGGTGCCTTGCCTAGCACCGAAGGCATGGCTGACAACATAGGTTGAGTGGGTGACTGGAATGAGCCAGGGTGAAGTGTAAGTGCTGATGAGGCTCCAGAAACACCCATGAAACAGGACAGCCAGGTGGGTTCTGGAAACCCTGCTTCCACCTCTCAACTGCGCAGCGCCACAACCGCTCGGCATCCTCGCATCTCCTCTAGGAGGTGACACAAGGATTCTTGGCAACCATGTGTCTCTGTACTGCCCTCTGATCGTCACCAGGGCTCCCAGCCAGCTGCTGCCTTCATCCACCCCATCCATCCTCTCTCCTGCCTTCCCTGACAGCTAGGAAATTGTCACTAATGTTCTAGAGAGGGGTGGTCTGGAACAACATGGAAAGCATCCTGGGGAGAATCTCTGATGGAAAGAACTAGAAAGAACTGGAGACTTCCAGCCTGATAAATGCTCTGCATCTTTGGAGATCCAGGAGTTATGGTTACAGCAAGGCATTTATTGTTCTTTGACAAATGAAATTATTCACAGTTGCACAAACTGTCCTGCTTAGCAGTACCCAAACAGAACCATGCTTAAGTAGTATTTTGTAGGCATAATTTGTTCCCATTTAAGCTGGGTCAGCCCCACTGATTTCAAATTAGTTATTCTAGCTCTGCATTGTTTTGACAAGGACCTCTGGCTCAAGAGAGTGCTGTAACACATATTAAAAAAAAAAATCACAAAAATGTATGTTTGAATGTCAAGCATTTACCAGCTAATGCTCTGGCTTATAGGCTGTCATAAACAGCTTGGAAATCCCAAGATGTTACTGAGGGCAAAACGATGAGACAAACAGGTTGTGCAGATGATTCTGCTGGTAGTAGAGGAAAAGGTGTGATACCTGGTTCATTATTCCATAGCACTGTTGGAGCAGTAAGATTAGCAGAACTCAGTGTTAGTAGAAATGTTTGGGCAGCCACAAGTCTCAAGCCTAACCTTCCTGGCAATATAAGCACACATGTGACAAGTAGAGGGGCAACAATTTTACCCCTGTGAATCCCTCCTGTAACTCTGACAGAGTTATTACCACTAGCGTGAGTTTCTTCAGAAGTCTTTGTGAGTCACCAGCATATTTTACCCTTGTTATGTACTTGGAAAAGCCATCTCCATGGAATGATGCAGATCAGCATGTGTGAGCCTTCTTTTCAGATTTTTAATAGGCACCAAATGCATCAGTGGGGTCTTGAAGAGCATATGAAAGCTTTTAAAATGATAAAATCTTATAATCTAGCCATTGCCACTTAGGAACACCATGGAGGGGGGAGATCTAGTAACACTTTCCTCTTCACAATGCACACATTCCTTTCTTTTTACCTTGATTGTTGGTATAAAGGCAGTGGTGAGGTACGAGCAGAGCCGAGGGGGTAGGGTCAGCTTGCTGATGTCCTTGTCATCCCGCAGGCAGCTGGCAATGGTCTGCTGGCACAGCAGCTGCAGGCTGGAGACCCTGTGCTCCACTCTGACAACGTAGAGCGCGGGCCCCGAAGCCATCAGCAGGCGGGAATCCCTGTGACCCCAACAGATCGAGATGATGGGACGCTGCGTGAAGAGCAAAAGGATACAACTTCAAAAGATTTTGTGCAAAAGATCTTTTGCCAAGATGGCTGCACAACAAGTGATCACGTGAATTCAGACCAATCACATTACCCTAAGTCTTCCAGAAACTTAAAAGTGCCCACCATTGCCCCAGAAGAAGAATGTGAACATCTCAAATAATCAAAAACAGCAGTTGATGTTTATTCAGTGCTTTTCACTCAGGATGCCTAAAGCTCTTCACACAAGGAATCAGCTACCAAATTCAGTGCCTAGATAGGATAAGTGACTTTAAAGACAAAGGGTGTTGAGAAGCAGGATCTTTTGATCCTATCCAAATGATTTATTCAGTCATCTAATCAGTCTTCATCCACTGGTAACACTCATATTTTACAACTGAAAAGTTAAATTATATGCCCAGAGACACTTAAAAAACAAGTGGAGAAAACCCAATCAGTTTTCTTGTCTTGCTCCAGGTCTTCTGCTGCAGTGTTTATTTGAACTATTCCCAGAGGAACTGAATTGTGAAAGAGCATCAGGAGCACAACAGAGAACTGCCTTTTGTCTTCTACTTGTCTATGTTCAGAATGTCCAAATCAAAACAGTAAAAACAGCAAGAGTGAGGACCAACTGGTACTAAATGTCACAATGTGCAACAGAATAATGATAAACAAACACTGCTGCTTAGAACATTTATTTCCTGCTTGCAAGGAGCTCCCTACACTTTCCTTCTAAATGCCATCTTTTCTTGTAAAGTACCAGTCTGTTGTGACCTCCTCTAGCCCTATCATAATTTCTTTTGCCCTTAAGTGTTGCTTGCATCCACCTGTCATCTCTTGCTTTCTGTGTTACAAAGCGACTGTATCTGCTTATACACATACACCCTGTGGTATTTCAATGCCATCTGCCACCTCTGTGCAAATAAACAACACAGAGTAAAGATGAAACTCTAACTCCATGAAGAATACTGTACAGCAGGTTGTCATCAGCGAACTACAAAAGATTTACTCCTTTCTATGAAGGTCTTCCTTGTTTTCACAATCTGTGACACAGAAGTTTAGGCAAACGTTTTTCATCTAAATAATGAAATGTATTTATTGAAAGGTCAGGCTATCTTTGGAATATCTTTGCAGAAGAAGACAGGGTCAAGACACCACCAATAATAGCTCTTTTTTTTTAATGATCCCCAATTCACTCCTCTATTTGCAGTATGGTGCCCAGATAGCAGGGTTAGATCAGCCCAGAGGTTACTTACCTGGTCTAGGGAAAAGCCTCCCTTCCATTTATAAATTCAAGATGTTTAAAGGGGCAAAACTGGGAAAAAATGTTTTTATGTGACTGATATGAAGCAAAAAGCAGCTGGCACAGCACTGTATCAATGTTTATCATCAAGATAAAGCATTGGATGAAAATTTTTTTCACAGAAGAGATCTTCCCTACTATGTCACCTTATCCTAGATTTAAATTTCAAGGAAAATACTGGTTTTGAAGTAGGAGGAATGAAGGAACCTAATTTTAATTATGTCTAGGCAATACCACACACACACACCTCCACAAAAGCACAAATCTTCAGGCTGACTGATATGCAAATAGAAAGCAGCAACATATGAACCTTGTGATTTTCACAGTAATTGCTAAATGCATTTTGTAGTGGAGAACTTCAAAAGAATTGAAAAATCCTTTGTGTACCATCAATAATTCTACATGGCTTGTCACAACCATAATCTGTGGGATCAAGCTTTACATTTGAGAAGAGACCACATGAAGTATCCCCTACTGATTGGTATTTTCATGATTTGTGAATGTGGCTCAGCCCTCACACTGTCTGGCAGCAATGAGACAGTTCAAGCTGCTTACCAAATAAATGCAATTGAAAGGGCACAAGGAGAAGGCAAACCTACTGGCACAAGGTAAGTGCCTGCCACATCTACTACATGACAGCCTGAGAACAGTACAGTAGAAGTGACCCTGATTTTCCCCAAGGGCTGAATCCCAGCATGGGTACCACTATGTACCTGATCATTACTGTGAGATCCAAACTGCATCCTGCTGTTCACCTTGCATCAGCTACAGCTTGCCTATAAACACAGTGAGGGAACAAACAAGTATGTGACTTGGCACACAAATGTTTATTTATTGGATAGACTTTAACAGCAGAAGAGAAGTCTAATATCCCAGCTATCATAATCCAATACAGCACACCCAGACCTGATGTCTCATATTGCAGCTATTATAACCCAATATATCACACCCAGGTAGGACATTCTTCATCTAAATAGAGTCAAATAAAACCACCTCTTTCCTCAGGTTACTGCTGCACACAGAGAACATCAGAGGTGCAGATAGTAGCAGTGCAAGAACCTTTGCAATCTAAAATACGGTCTCAAGGGAAAGGTTTTTCAGAAGCTTTGAAACACAGGGTAGGACCTCTGGCAACATAGCACTGAAGAGCTCTGAAGAGTAGACAGTCAGAAGTTGAAAACTTCACCACTGTTTTCCAACAGGCAACCATGATTCAGTCACCTTCTAAACTTCTCAATGTATGATGCTCTTATATTCTGTTTATGAATGTCTATGCAAACAATATGTGAGTGGGTGCATGCTTAAACACAATACCTACAAGTGCTGTACTGCTTGTAAATCATGACATTTCTACTCTTCATTGTACAATTAGTCTCCCCACATACCTCATTATGTTTTAGTATTTTCAACCTCAACAAAGAGCACTTGCACCACACCACCAGACACACCTTGCCTTCCTTTCTCTGAAATGGTCAGACCCTTGGTGCTCCTCCAGCCCAGTGTTCAGCAACATTGAATTTACAGTGAAGGGCTAAGATTTGAGATGAGCTTCAGGAAAAATTAACCTGTCATTACAGGCTTGGAGAAATAAAAGATCACATAAATGCCAGATCTGACCTGACCTTTAAAGTACTGCTCCAATAATATTTTTCAATAACTATGCTTCCTAGTCTTTCCCTTGCTGGACAAGGGATATGAATCAATTACTGCAGCAAGTCAGTTATGAGCTGGCCACAGCTTGCTTTTAAAACTCTACTGAGAAAAAACAATTGACCTCCAACATCCAACACAAAAGTATTGCTCCTCAAAAAGCATCCTCTTATTTGCACTGTTTTAGCAAAACAAGGATGGACAAAATTTGCTGTATCCAAATTGTTCTTGTGTCCAAAAGTTGTTGCATCCACCTTTAAAAAAATGAACAAGCAGACTCTAGGACAGAAGAATTTTATTTTCCATGTTTGGAAAATGTTGGGTTTTTTCTGCTAGGAACAAAGAAATGCAGCTACAAATATAACATGAGAATTTCTAATCCCACATTGCATAGAAAAATATAATCAGGTTTTGAAAAATCTCAGCATAAACTGTAAATACCTGAATGAATTCCAGGGTTTAAATACCAACATGTAGCTCTATGACAATTATATATTAGAAACCATTGGCTGAAACACTAGGGAAAAAAAATGCTTTATCAGGAGAAATACTGACTGAAAACATATCTCAACAAGTGACCAACAAGGAGCTCCTTTGCCATTTCTTTCCAAGAGGGCTTGAAAGTGAGCTACAGCTACTCAAACCTGTACCCCCAGCTGGGATGCTGATTCCCCTCAGAAAAGCAGGCAGGGATGGATATTTACACTCAAAGCTCTGTGGTTGCTTCTTATAAGTCACTCTACTGTCTCTGTTACAGGAGAGAACATAATTTATATACATTCCATCACCTGCATGCAGTTCAGTCAATGAAAACACTGTTCTACCTGATACTTGCTGCCTGCCTTGAGCTCAGAAATCCTGAGCCATGGGGTCTGCCTGCTGCTTGAACTAATCCCTTGTTTGTTGCCACTGGGACTCCAACTGGTAATGAAATAAAAATAGTATTCCAGGGCAGAAAGCCCAGGAACTAGGAGGACTTTCCTCAGGAGGAAGAACACAACTGCAAAACAGTATCCAGTGAATGGCATGTGTAAGTAGGTTCCTCTTTGCTCTCACTCCAGACTGCTGATGTGGAGATGCACACTCTTCCCTCTCAGAGACAAGCTGAAAGGTGCAATGGCTGCAGTGCCCACCTGGCTCTTGTGAGCTGTGTGTGCACACCTCTGTACTGCCACAGCATTCATGGATGGCTGTGGGAAAGCAACCTAACACTCCTTCATTCTTCTGCTCCTCATATTTACAGTGGGAAAAATATTAACTGCTAAGAACAGATGGCAACAAATTATGAGAAATCTGCCACTGCTGTGGCCTGATATGATTTTTGGTGTCATAAATTCTTATTTGATTTGCAGCTTTTTCTTAAATCTTCTCTATTTCTACAGTATTTTAAAGAAGTCAATATAACAAGATCCATTTTAATAGAAAGAGTTGCTTAGAAAAGTGTCTGCAATTTCCAGTGCTGATCAAAACCCATTTCTGCAGCAGAGATGATCCTATGGCCTATATACAGAACACTAAGGTCCTTATTGATATACTAAAGCATGTTTCATCAGTTAGTTCTAAACTGTTGATTTTTTTCCTGTAAGAAAACAAACTCTTCTTGAAGCTTTGTTGTCATCCCATAACAACTAAATAAAATTGATTTCAGGCAATATAAACGAAAGGCAACATTAATTCAGATGCAACAAACCTGAACACTCTGTGTGAAATAAATGAAGAAAAGTAAGCAAGGTCTGCTCAGCTGAACAACATAAAAAGCAGCCTCTTTCAGAACCTTTTGATCTGATAAGCCTAAAATTGCACCTTCCTTCTCTAGCCTTTACAGAACTACCAGGTTTCTGCAGGATCATATAATCTTAAATCTATTAATTTAGATGCTGGGACATTTCCAGCAGAGAAGCAGTCTGTGAAATGCTGACAGCAGCAGGTCTATAGCAAGTTGGTTGTCTTCTCAAAGACTTCTGGAAACTTCTTCCACAAAAATTTAGTCTTTGGTACACCACTTTGAATTAGGTTTAAAAATATTACACTGGTAAACATGGATTTTTACATGTAATCTTGTTGTCTCTACCACATGTGAAACTTAGTTCACTCTCATCCTCCTCTGCTGCACTTGAGATGTGATCTGTACTCACACCAGCTGCACAGGGATATAAAACCTTAAAGTAATGTAAATTTACTGTAGAATTAAAGGTGTATGGAAGAGATTTGCATTGTAGCTTCTAAATCTGTGCTCTTGTTCCCCTGGTCCTCCCTGGGGCATATGAAAAAATCATAAAAATTGAAGAAGGGACCAAATATAAGCCACAAGATTGAACCATTAGAAATAAAAATATCACAAGTTTGTTAAAGTTGGCAGTTAGATAATGTTGAAGAGATCCTGTAGGAGACTCCTGTTCAAAGTTCAGGATATAGGAAGATATGAAGCATCTGTTTTCAATCAGAAGTGACAGCAGGTACAGTTAGTTCATATAATAAAGACCTGTCTGCACATTAGATGGGAACTTCTGAAGTGACAGAACTGGGTTGCAGCATTTGGTAAACAATTTTAGCAGGACTATAAAACAGTCTTAAATGAGTTGATTATTCTCATCCCTGCTTGATGCCAGGGAAAGGCTGTGAGGACTTACCAAACAATATAAGAAATTAACATTCTTCCAATAAAAACATTATGACCAGCAGGGCAGCCTGCTGTTGCAATCTTATTTTTAAATGTTGAAAAAGCAGGACCATGAAAAAACTGGGCATTTTTTTGGTACTTCACATTGGTGTTCATGATGTATACAAGGACGGGCATAGTAAGAGGTAAATTTTACAGAAATTGATAGTATGTTTTTGAATAGTCATCAGCTGATCACCAGCCTTAAGATAAGCTCTCTGCATAGAATTCAGTTCAGTATTTGAGCAGCCCTTACCAATGCTTTTTCAGCTCTTTCCAACCTATTCTGCAGACACATCCTTGCAGAATGCCAGGCTGAAGCCCCAGAGCCAGGAACAGGAGCGACTGCTACACTGTGCCAACTCTACCACTCTGTTTATGAATGCTGTTTCCCAAGCAAGGCTACTGCTTTTATTTCAATGCTTCTAAACAAGTGTGATTTCCCTATCTAGAGCTTTAAAACCAGCAAACTAGGTTTATGAACTATAAATTCTGGCACTGAAGGTAAAAGCTAAAGAGAGTTAATCAAATGAGACAGAGGATGCCAAAACCACCCTAAAGCTGGAGCAATCAGCATACAGAACATCTTGAAGGTATCCATGACAAGAGTCATCATTGAGATGAGTTACCTGAAGTTCTCAAATCTATTCTACCACTGGGGTTTGCAGTGACTTTATGTTCAGCAACATTCCAGCCAAGATGCATATAAATCCTGTCAGTCTCAGACTGAATTTTGTTATAAACAATAAAATCTGTTTCCTGAATATCCTACCGAAGACAGGACAGGCAAACAGCAGACACAAAAACAGTTCAGTATATTCTACTGAAAAAAATTTCAGACATTTGCTGTGTCAAAGAATTGGGCCAGAGAACCACATGGAAAATCAGTTTTGTACCTGTGATCCATTATTTTTTATATTCATGGTTGTTTTATTTTTTCTGGCTTTTCTATTCAAAACAACATTCATTTATAATCAATGTGCTTTTCCAGTCACGAATTTGCTTCTTCTAAGAAAGTCTTAGCAGAAGAGTTCAAGATGAGAAAATTCTTTTATTTTCTTCAATTTGTTTTTTAGTTAAGTAACCAGTGATGAATCTTATAAAATCCCATTACAAGGCTCACTGCCATGGTACAGAAAACTAATTAATTTACTCTGATGAATTTGTCATGAGACAGATTACTAGGACCACTGACTCATTCTCATCTTTGCACATACATCTTTGGAGCAGAGGCACAGCGTAACAGAAGTTACTGGCAATTTTTTTTTGCAACAGTGGTTTTTATCTGGTTTTGTCAGTAAACAAAATACTTAACAATGTTCTAGCATACCTGTCATTTAGCTCGTAATACTGCTAGATCAGCATTCAAATACATAGCAGAATAAAGTCCACATGAGCAGATACAGGTGTTCTTCTGGAAGACCCCTCACTTCCTCCTGCAGCTGAGTAAATATGAATTTAAGATGCACCAAATAAAGACACTAAACACTGACTAATAAGAGAAGAGGGGTGGCTCTAATTTTAAGTAGGTTTATGCACACAGTTTTTTAATAAACATAAATATATCAGTTTGAATGTTATTTTCATCCTGATTTTCAAAGGAAATGAGACTCCTTGATTCTGTTATTAATTGGTGGTTGCCTCTCCCTGACTGTCCTCATCCTTCATTTACAACCTGGCTCACAACTTCCGAAGTTGTTGGCTTTTAGTCTGCAGTTGACAATGGGGGAAGAAATCTCCATTACATTAAAATATTGCTATTCACAACAAAAAAAGCAGCTGGAAAGAGCAGAAAGGCTTATGTTACTACTTCCAGATTAGAAATACTGCAGTACAAACTTGGCATTCACCTGTTCTGTCTGACCTCTCAGCTGCCCTGTAAGCATTCACATAATGGCAGAATAATGAGCCCCCACATCAGCTATGTGCTTTCTCCCAGCTGGTTAAGTAGAGAAGAAAGGAGAAGAGCTGAAAACATGAAAAGAAGTTGAAGGTATACATGGAAAACTAGAGGAGATGAAAGTATTTAAATGAAGGAGAATTTGAGATTAGCAGGAACAAAGCAGTGAGGGAAAAGCCTGCTCACACGTGTACCTTGGGGCAACCTGACCTGATGATGGGTTCTGATGCTCAAACCACAGAGTGATTTCACAGCCTGGCACCAGAGAGTTCAACAGCTAATGTGCACATACTGATTCCTGGTACTGAAGTAACAGAACAAGGTTTGCTTTTCACCTGGGCTGGGAAAAAGCAGCACTGATATAAATGTTTTCTTCAGAACTGACCCAGAGAGGAAAGGGCTGTGTTACTTTGCTGCAAGGGCAACATTTAAGACAATACAGCTGTGTTTATGGGTAAGTCCTTTAGGAACCTAAAAGAGCATTAGATATCACTGTACATATTTAGGTTGGCTTTAGAGACCATTATTTTACACTTTACACAACTAAAGCATTCTATCTAAATTAGAGTGCTAAGGTTAATAAGCACAGGTTAATGCTAAATATAAGCAAACATAAAGGCTTAGCAGATGGTTTACTATGTCACCCTTTTGCATCCATTCCAGATCAGGGTACTGGAAAAAAAATGATAATACATGGTATCATCATTAAATATAATTAATATATCTACAGCATTTTCCTTCACTTTTAGATTTCAAAGCTATTATAAAGTTTCATTACTAGCAGCAGAAATCATAATGGAGTCATCCCTATTCTGCAGAAAATTAGACAGAATTACATTCAGCTGGGCTCTGAAGTACCAGCAAAGACCTATGAAGCATGTTGTGCTCCTGAGCACTCACAGACATTGCTGGCATTTACTTGGCAAGTTACATGACTGAGGTTACTGCATCACACCAAATGATTGTACATTAGAAAATTACAGTAACAGAATAATCTTGTAGTTGTGATACTGGACTTGGAATATTTTTGTCCAGCTCTTGGCTCTGCTACAGCACTAAGCAAGTTATTCAGGTTTTTTTCTCCTCAGTCACTTATCCATAAAACAATGGAATTTTGTTTTTCTGTCTTTTCATGCCCCAGTGAAGGAAACAGACCTTCTCCTTTTGTATTTCCACAATACCTAGCACAGTGGACCTTAGAATCAGGTGCAGTCTTGCATGTCTACCTTAATGCAAACAACCATTGTTTATACCACATTTTTATCTATATTGTGTTTTAGGAGGGATTCTGGACCTTCTCCACATTGCAGGTCTACAGCAATGAGCTAATGTGGGGAAAAACATGTCAGCAAAGCATGGAGAACAGACTTTAAAAATGCCTCCTACCTGCACAGGTGTCTCCAGAGTGTAGATATGTTCCCCACGCACGTTGTAGAACTTGACAAGTGCGCTTTTCAGCAGGGAACCATTGCTGAGGTCAACCAGCTGGTTCTGCTTCTCCATGCCTGCTACTGCAAGCAGGTCTCCCTGTGTGCACCACTGTACCACCACATCTGAAATCACAAAGATCGTTTGCAATAACCACTCACTAGAAACAACAGGAACACAATTTCCAGATGCTGCAAAGTGACTTGAACAGATAAAACATGCTCTCAAAAGTTACTTAAGTACTTAGAAGCCTATATCCTTTCATTGAAATAATAGAAAATATGCCACAGATGCACTTTTGAGAATGACTCTTTATTTTTGTAAATTGAAAAAAATAGTGTAAAGAACATTCTTTTCTCTCTATGGTGAGTCTGGAATGTAATCCGTAGTTGCTCCTAAACACTAAAGGATAAGGATTTACTAGAGATGTTGAAACTGATGTGGAAGATCCTACATACAGCTTTGGGGCAAATAAGTGGAATCAAGTTAATATGCAGATAAATAATCTTACTAAGAGAGCAGCAAAAAGTTTGTCTGGAAAGGCCTATAATGCAAAAAAGCAAAATATCTGGCAATGCCTCATCAATATCTCTCATCTGGCAATGCCTCATCAATGTCTCTCACTGGCTGTCAATATAACTTTTAGCTTAACTCAAACTAGAGCTACAACAGTGTAACACAAAACTTTTGTCCATAAATACATATGGCCTCCATATGATATGTTTTCTTTTGCCACCATCACACAGAGATGATGAGGGTTCTGGAGAATCTCTCCTACAAGGAGAGACTGAGGGAGCTGGGCTTATTTGGTCTAGAGCAGCCTGAGAGTGGATCTCATTATTATCTCAAAGGTTTGTGCTGAGAAGATGGTGCCAGACTATCTTCAGTGGTGCCCAGTGACAGGACAAGAAGCAATGGCCATAAACTAAATCACAAGAAGTTCCACCTCAACGTGAGGAAGAATTTCTTTACACAGAGGGCAGCAGAGCACTGGCAGAGGCTGCCCAGGGAGGCTGCTGAGTCTCCCTCTCTGGACACATTGAAACTCACCAAGACAAGTCCCTGTGTAACCTGTTCAGGGGGATTGGACAGGCTGATCTCCAGAGGTGCCTTCCAACCCTAATGATTCTGTGATTCTGACTTGTGAAAATATACTCAGCTACTTAGCAGGAATCACACAGGGACTGCTCAGACTCTCATATACATGGATATGAATATACATATCAGTTACTTCTCTTACAGGCACCTCATGATGAGGGACGCCCACAGTTTAATTTGGGGATGCTTATTTCAAACCCTTATATCCTCTAGTTCTTTGTCACACTTCTAGAGTAACTCTAAAACAGTATTTTCCATTTCTGTTTGTGTTTCAAAGGCAGATTTGCATGTTCAAGGAATACTGAGCTAGTCTTTAAATCTTTTTACTCTTAAACCAGAGGTGAAAGGCAGCTATTTTGTGCTGAGACAAAGTGAAGGTAAAGACAAAACTTTTGTGCTCTGGGATGCTCAATCTGCCAAGAACCTTTTGAAGACACTTGTGGGCGAGAAGCTGTCTTCAAATGAAGAAGCAGGAGAGAAATGAGAGTTGGCAGGAAGGATCTCAAAATTGTTTCAAGTTGTCAACTTGTCATTTTCAGGGACTTTTATGTGCAATTTAAAATGGTTTTGTATTATTTCAACTTTCTGATATTTCTCATGGGAATGATGCTTCTGTACATATCAGAGGGAAGCCACATGTTCCTCAAGGTAATTCTTCCACAGTTAGGCATTATATGCCTCTTGTTTTCTCTTCGTTTTCTAAGAGACCTATGAAGAGTTCTCTAAGTAACCTACAATGGGATTTAATTCATGTTTCTCATAGAGGAAAAAGATAGGCAGGTTAGAAATAAACAAGGCAAGCTGATCAGCTCCACTTTTGGAAACTGGATAACTATGGAACTATCATAATGAGAAAACTGTCTCATTTGGGTACATGTCTTCAGGTAAAACTTTCAGCTGATCCCCATGACAAGAGGAAGAGGAGTAATTACTTTGTCCAGCAGTTTTCTCTCTCTCTCCAAGTCCTAGAATTAGACTGCTGCAAAGGCAGCAAAGGGGTGGATGTGGGCTGCAGCATCCCCCAGGGCAGTGTGGCTCTGCCGATACACTTGCACTGGCAACAGGATCTTCAGTGACTACTGGACCTTTACACAAAATAACTGATAAACAGGTTCTCAGCACCAGCACAGAGATTAAAAATCAAATGGAGGTATCATCTAGGGTAATGGTCTACAAGTGAATCAGTGGATCAGTCACCCCTCAAAACTACTTTCCAGCCACTACAGGCATGTGTATCAGCAAACCTTGAACACAGAACACTGTAAATGTTCAACAGCTCTGCAGGCAGTAGGTGTGGCTAACTAGTACAACTAATAGACATAGCTCAGCAGTTCTGCAGGTAGCAGTGCACTGACAATCACAGAGTTAAAAAGCACAAAAAAAAAAAAAAGGATTCATCTGAACAGTTCAGGACCTCCACTAGGACTGACAAAACTACCAGGACTGTTCAAGCTGGATCAAAAGAACTTTTATTTGGGTAAGCAAATTATCAAGGTTTTTCCTCTGTCAATTTAACAGAAATAATCCCACAACTCTGCAAAGCTAGTAGAATATATATAGTCTATATATATAAAAAATATATTGCTACTACTTGAAATAATTTTATAGTTGCCTACTTTAAAAATACATTGAGTACTCTACAGCAGCCTATAAAGGCAAGGATATCTCCTGCAGAGACCACAGAGCAATACTTTGAGATTTTAAACACAAACACATAAACAAGGACTTGTTGACAATACTGAACATCCTACTTGGTGGTTTTGCACATTCTTGCCTGTGATAAAATCCAGTAAAATTTAGAGTCACTTGAAAAAAAAAAAAAGGAGATATAGGAAGTATGAACATCTATATAAAACCAAACATAAAATACTTTCCACTGTACAGTGCTTGAAACAACAGCCAGTGATATCCCAATCATCTTTCTCTGTCTCACACAGTGAGATGCTGCATGTTTTTGTCTACTGATGAAAAAAATATAGTCCAGCTTATAACTAATAAAAATATTCCGACCCATTCTAGCACATTAATATTTTGCTACAGGAGGGTGACATACTTAAGGGATCTTTTTTGCACCAGTGAAAGTCAGTGGGGAAGGAGAAACAGGACAGACACCCTCAGCAAAATAGAGCCCTGCAACTCTAAACAGAGAATAAGATGGGGTTTGTTTCTCCTGCTGTCCCCAGTTGAAAGCTAGACTAGATGACAACTCAAGACTGCTCAGTATCCTAATTACTCTAATACTGTAGAAATGCTAAACAGACACATTGGTGATTATCATAAGAGCTTCTTTAAGTTGGCTCCAGTTTTCCACACTTTAGGTATCCTTTCAGCTGATGAAGTTTTCTGGATTGTAGGGTTGTCTCACAAGGCTGTATTTTGCCATTCACATATTTCTTGTGTTGGCACAGATAGAGAAAAGAATGGAAAAGAAACCTCAAAGGTGATGTTTTTACCTCCAAAGACTACTGCACATAACAGGTCACCCAAAAACTGTAGGGCTGGTGTTAGGGTAACTTTTCACCAAAAATATCCCACTATTTCAGAACAGCTAAGAGTTTGCTCCAACAGCCTAATTCTCTTTTCATCTAATTTACCTGTGGAGATGAAAAAGCTTTGGTGGAACCTATATTTAAGCATGTGCCTATGTGCTGTATTGAATTAAAATGTCTCTGCAGGCAAAGTACAGTAAATTGCACGGAGAGTGCTGGCAAAGTAAAGAACCTTTTTAATAGGTAAGAATAGTAAAAATTTCAATGTGAGTTAAAGATTTTACATGGAATACTGATTGTACAAACATTCATGCACATCACTTAGCAAAATGTATAGTAATTAATCACTGGAATTTTTTCCCTCTCAGAATAACTTGCCTCTTGACAATTAATAATTCTAGCAAGTTTTCAATAACTGTGAGAACCAAAGCAGCATTGCAATTTATATCAGGTTACCAAAACCATGGAAGACCTTGTGAATTAGACATGCAAAGAAAGTGTTACGTAGCAGAGACATTCACACAAGGAGCCATACTCATATTAATGCATTCTGCTGTAAAACTGCAAAACAGATCAACTGTCACAATAACACGATCTCAAAAATATTGTGAAACATTTTTTTGAACACAAAAACTCCATCAGCCAAGAGCTGCTCTTCCTCCAGCAGATGTCACTGCTGGAAACTGCAATAACAGTGCCGAGGGCTCCTGGGTTAAGGAGTGAGAGCCACAAAAATGTAACCTATGCACGCATCATCAAAAATACAAGAAAAACAGGGCATAGGAGAGGGAGAAATGGCTTCTTTTTTGTACCTTTCAACCCTGAGCGGATGATAGTAGGAGACAAGTCATCATAATTGTTCATTAAACTGATGTCTCCTGACGTGAAGCTGACAGTAAGTAGTGGCTTGGTGTTCTGCACCGGGACTGGATACGCAGCTGGTCCATCTGCAAAACAAGGCTCTGAGTGAGCAGAAGGTAAACAATCAAAAATAATCACATCCAGGCCAAAACACACTGTACTTCAGCCTATCACCATCAGGATTTGTTCTAAGCCTCTATACCTGCTTATTTCTGCAACATCTGTGGGCACAAACTAGTTAAACTTCTCTGTTTCCATGAAACCTCAGTGCTTGTACTTTGTCAATTTATACTGCACCATATCCACAGTGATTTATGCATATATTGTTATGTTACATAGTTGTGTTTTTCAGTCTTTCTCCACTCTCAACTCCCCAGAGTGACAAAAAAAAAAGGAAAACCAGTGCTTTAGAAGACTTTCTTGGAACCCCAGTTGAAAACCAGGATGATGAACAATATAATGACATGAAAAATGATTTGTTCTATACACCTTTTGCTTGGGCAGTTGCCGGGGACTCCTCCTGAAGTCACACAGAGACATTTTAAGAACTTCTAAGAGAACATACTGACCTTTCACAAATTACTGCATTCTAAAAGTCTAGGCAGCAGCATGAAAAGACACCTGCCATTCTGCATAACAGGATCCAATACACCCAAAAGCAGAGGTGAGCCCAAATGGAACACTTGGCTTTAAAAACCATTTCTGCAAAGTCTCTGGTCCTCTGAGCTTGTTTTTCAACCATTCACTAAAATTCCTTTGCTCAAATACTGCATGACCAATATTGCCATCTGTAGCTTTTGGTGTTCAACTCCTGTTTACAGTTTCTGAGAGGAGATGCCACTGGTCCCTGATTAAATGCCTCTCAAGGCCCAGCCAACATCTTTCCAGTCAACAGAAATGGCAGAACCAGTTAAGAGTAGTATTGCTTCTTGAACTTGTAAAAAAGCTGATGACAAAGCATTTTGGAGAAAGATGTCTAGTAACTAGCACCTCTGTGTGCATATAATTTAATAAGAAAGTCCCAACAAACTTCTGTGTGAGTCAAAGGCTTGTCACCTTTGAGAGGTTTATGCTGCATCTGCTCTAAAGACAACACATCATGTTTGGGTAATCATTAAAATAGGCTTGTAATGAGTCCACCCACCCCCTGACTGACTCAGAAAAAGCTAACACACACATTTGGATCATTTAAGCTCTCATCTGTGCACTCTGCAATTTCATCATCCTCCAACTGGAACTGTAGTATTTTAGAAAAAACACAACAAAAACACAGAAAAAATCCAATTTATTGTTGTTGTCTGTCTTGCTTTAGTAGCTTGCTAGGTTGAAGTTTGTTTCTTTCCTTCTAAGGTAAGAAATCTTACCCAGTACCAGAAGTGAGACATGAAAGCTAACACAAAATCCAGTTTTAAAATATGCTAACATTTTACCAGATGATCAGATTATCTTCTTTCAATATTTGTTAAATACATAAGCATATTATATAGCCACATATACTGGAGAAGGTAGATTTTTTGGTCTGAATCCAAATTTGAGTTAAAACTGCAGAAGTCCTCAATTCAGAGATTCAGATCCAGGATGCAAATTCAGAATTATTTTTGAATAATTGTTATGTATTTAAAATTTTCACTGTACAATCACTGACTGTTATATAAACTTAGTTCTTAATTTAGTTCAGGTTTTATACACTGGAACACAGGAACAGCTTGCTTAGAGCTTATAAACTGATCAATCACATCAATAGGAAGTATTGGCATTACTTGAATGAGAAGGGTGGGACTGACTGTGCATGGACACCTAGGCCTCATAAGTCTTCGCTACTGGTGATTTCCAAAGACTTTAAAACCAAAATCTTCCACCAAACAAGTTGTATTGAGCCTTAAGGAGAGGGAAGGATTTATTCCTGATTGTCAAACTGGCAATGTGCTCTGAAGCATGTGAATTAATAACTCCAGCCAACTCCAGTCACCCTGCTTCCACCCCGTGTAATTGCAGGAAATATCTTCATTTCTGAGCCTTCTGTGGTATTTATGGAACTCTTTATGTCAGGACTATGAAAGATGGGACTGTAACGATGAGCATTACAGAAATCCTATGAAACACAGATAAAACTAAATATATATAGTACTTTACACCATGTCTAGTACTGCTGTCTTTTCACATGAATCTATATAATAGTGCATTAATTTCCGTGGCTGCTCTCTGACTACCTCCATACACACACACCACTGCAATACCTCAAATCTGCTTATCAGTGAAACCTGACATGTCCCTGTCTACTGTTTTTCACTCACCCTCACTCAAAACTTATCGAGCTTTGTTGTTATCTCATTTGTGCAAACGGAGGCAGCGCAGCACAGATGAGGTATGACCTGCACAGCAGGGCTGGTGGCAGAGCTGCGAACAAATCCACTCTCCCATACCAGCTCTCTGCTCCACAAGAGCTTGAAACTGTGGCCACCCTGCTGGTTTTGTAGGGCATGGCATCTCCCTGGCATTTGGGATGTCTTCATGAGCGAAGCTGAAACAGAAGGACGTGCACACAACCCTACCTTGTGGTGGGGAGTAGTCGTCGGAGTCCGTGTCGCTCTCGCTGCTGTCCTCCACCAGGAAGCTGGGGTAGTTCCAGGACATGTTGAGGATGCCATCTGACTCATGAAGGAGCACGTGGGCCAGCATTCGGCCATGGCAGTCCATGACAATAACCTGTCCATCAGCAGTGCCAAACAGGACCTGAAAATAACACAAGAGCCCTCAGTCCCACCAAATGTCAGCCAGGGGGTCCTCCTACAAATGCACCTTGTAATGGACTAGCTACACTGGAAATGAACTGAAAGCAATTCAGTCATGGACGAGAAAAGGGTGCCAGAATAGGACACTGCAATCAAAGATGAATGTAAAGAATGAAGTTAAAGCAGCAGAGTCTACAGGTGAGTTTGTAAAATCTGTGAGCAAGTAATGCTTCATGGTGGATGCATTTCATTCACTTTAATATAAGACATTACACTTTATTTGAACTATTTGACCATTACCACAATTAAAGTGAGCTGGCAGAAAGGCTACCACAGATTCTTTAGTATTCTTGGATAATACAAAAACTCCTAAACCTGGTGGCAGAAACTGAGGTGTGCATCAGTCATAACAATACCAAAAGAAAAGACACAGCTGACAAAAGTGAGGTCCTAGCAGAGATTTTCCAATGGCTTATGAGAAACAGAAAGCTGAATAGAAGGACAGGTTATTCAGTTGATGAGCTAGAGAAGGTGGGAGAATGCCTTCCAAAAAAAAAAAAAAAAAAAAAAAAAGAAAAAAAAAAAAAAAAAAATAGGCAAAAGCAGTATGACCAGTGAGCTGGAGGTAAACTATCATAGGCCAAGGGGAAGGCAATGTGACGCACATCCAGGAAGAGATGAGAAGAGCTTCCACCCACCATTTCGAACACAAAATGGATAATCCAAGCTTTTTCTTGCCCTTATAGCCAATCACACAGACTGGAGTCAGACTGACTGGAACCTGCAATTTCTTTTTTAATAAATTCTTCTGGAGGATTTAAGAAAGTTAAGATCCTGCATATTTGATGAATTTTAGGAAAAAAAATCAGGAAATAAGAACTAATAAATCCTAAAGCGATAAATGCATTAGCCAAGGCTGTTGCTGCCATCATGTAATTCTGTATGAGGCAAATACACTTTAAAGCAAGTTTAAAAGCACCCATCAACTTGGAAACTAGCCAGCACTAAAAATGAAGCTAAAAGGAAGGTCAAATCTTACACTTGCTCTTCAACCTATTTCCAGTTCTTGTAAATTTAAGGTTCTAACAATTACATGCCCAGATCAGAAATTCACCTAACCTTGTATCTTACCTTTAAGAGTGGTCAAGTGTTTGGGGAAGAGTAAAAGAACAGAATGCACTGAGCAAGCCTCTCCCATGCACACTCCTGTATCTTTCAACAAAAAAAACCCCACAATCCCTCTTCTCTGATAATTGATAATTTCATTTGGTAACCTTTAGCTCTTACACTGAAAGAAACATAAATAATTGTTCCCTACTTACATTCTTAACATTGGTCACAATTTTACAGACCTCTATTATCTAATTCCCTAGTCATCTCTTTCCCAAGCTGAAGAATCATAGCCTACTTAGGATCTCCATGTACAGTCGTTGTTCAAAGCCTGCAATCACCCTTGGTGACCTCTGCTGTCAGAGGTCTTTTCTATCTTCCTGCTGAGAGGCTGTGTCAGACTTGCAGCATGCAATGTGTGCATTGTATCAGACTTATACAACAGTAGTCTCCTAGGAAGCAATTGTCATTGAACTTCTGAAAGTTTCAGAAAGGAAGTGTGGCTTCTTAAGTCTTAGTAAAAAAAATAAAACCAAAAAACCAACAACCAAAACAAAACAATAACAAAAAAATTCTAGAGTTCTTTTTACGATCAACATAATGAAGGTTGTAAACTAGAATGGCAATTCAACAGAACTCCCATGAAGTCATTAAAATCTTAAGAAAAACAATGGAGTTGTTTCCCATTATCAAAAAGATTGAAAAAAAAATCAGTATCTGGCTGCCATAACTGTAATCATTACATGTTACAAATATTTTTGTGTTAAATAGTTGCTGGGTTAAAACAGCAGCTGAAGTTTGCTACAAGCCTCAGAATACTATTCTTAGATGTAAAAGGAATAACTCAACCTTTGTTCATCTCACACTATCCTCCCTCATGGTCGCTTATTCTGTTCTTCTTCCACTTGTATCATCACATCTCCTTTCACACTGTTCATTATTTCCACTGTTTTCACATGCATGATCAGTGCACAGCCACTTTCACTTTTCACTTCCAGAACACAGCCACTTTCTGACTTCAACAAAACAAACTTTTACAAATGCAAAATCCTACCAGCTGTCACTGCTAGCTTCTCACACCACCCTCAGTCTACTATAGATTAATTTTTATCTAGTCTCCTAAAAGTTCTACAACTGCAAATACCCAGACAGAGGAGGTGAGCCTCTATTGTTTCTGAAAATAGCAGTACAAGAGACTGCCTCCTAAAACCCTGCAGAAACATTTTATAATCGGGTAGGAACAAAATCTTTGGACTCATCACTCAACAGTTCACTCTCATCTCAATCCAAAGCTAATTCCTTTGAGTAGCACTGCCCCCAAATAATTTAAAATTATGAAGTACTCAGTAATTTCCAATTCAGAACAGCTGCATGTCAGCATCTTAATTCTTGCACTGGAACTTGAGAGAGCTCTTTAGCAACCTAGAAATATCAGAGGGCACACTTCATCTCTTCAGCCAGGCTGTAGTTTCAAGGAGCAGCTTTAAGTTTCAGGGTTATTGTAGCAATACAACCTTTAAGATGAAAGCATTTATCAGCCTGATAGTCCTGCTGGCTGAACTCCTGCTGAAGCTGTAAAAATGTCTAATGGTGTTATCATCCATAACATTACTCAGGTTATAAATGCCACACTCAAGCTACTTATGTCAGATGAATAAAACTCTCTTGACCTTCAGACAAAAGGTTGAGCCACAGGATATCCCTAAAGGATCTAACAGAGAAATTAAGAAGTTACATTTTAGATACCTAAATTAATTTTTTGCGTGTGTGCGTTTGCAGATCTAGGAGGTCAGACAGAATGCTGAAAAAAGCAAAAAAAAAAGTTATAGTGGTTTGTTAACCCTTGAACACAAAAGCTAAGTGATAGTAAGAGTAATTAAAAAAAAACCCAAGTACTTATTTTGAAGTGATTCTTTGGCCCCTTGTTCTCTTCTCTTGACTCATCTCCTCTCCTTTCATACTGCTTATTATTACAACTGATCTTACATGTGTTACCAACTGCAGCCTTGCATTTGCAGAACATGGAAAATCTGATAACCAAATACCTAAAATCACCCAATACGTTCTGAGTGTGAGTCAGTACCACAACATAAATACAGTATGTCTTTACAAAATATCAAACATGACAAAGCCTACACTACAGTGAAGTTGTAGCTGATTAAAAGTCACACAAATGCAGGGCTCCTGTAGTGCCCAGATGTTGTGTGCTTTGAATGGGAAACTGTGACAAACAGCATTGGGACAGCACACACAATTTTCCAAGTGTACCAGGAGTTCAAAGGTGGGTTCAGCTCTGAAACACAAGTGTCTCAGTTCTCCATGAAACCCAAACTTGGGGTGATTCCTATCTAACAAATCTGAATACCTGAAAAACGCCCTTCTCTGGAATATGACGACCTCTTTAGTCAATATGCTGACTTGAGATGAGTTCCACAACCTACTTTTGGTAAATTAATAGATTTTTCAACTATCATCCATGAAACTTAGCATTCAAGATTGCAACCCCCTTAAATGCCCAAGATATCAAAGACACTTCAACTAACAGTCTGAAATACACCAATTTCCAAAAGATACATGGTAAGCAAAAGATGGGGTATCTCTGAAGTATTCCTCTTATGAGAAGAGATGAATATTACAGCAGCCAGGAAGCTAAGAACTCAGCTCAAGAGGAGCAGCTTGGACGTGTTGGGTGGCTTTGCTACATACGGATGCATTGCGCCAGATTCCGCAGTTCCTGTAAGACCTGTTGTGAGGCTGCAATGCTCTGGACCAGACACAGGACCAGCAGAAAGTGGTTTGGCAGCACTGAGCTCTTCCTGTGAGATCCACAAGATCCACAAAGCCACAGTGGAGTGACCAAAGACCTAGTACATTGAAGGTCCAGCTCACAAGGCTCACTGTTTTGTAAAAGTACAGTTTTCTAACAGCAGGGATTTTTTTGCACATAACACATTTTGTTGCTATTTATTTTTGTTTAATGTAAGTAAACTGAACTCATCAACAGTAAGAATGCTCAAGATTTATGATAATTGGAATACATATGAGGAGTAGAAGGCAGAATTATTTCCAATCTCAGGTTTTGGTTGTACAAACTGAACAGTCAATACTGTTAACAGAAAGATATCGATAAAACAAGATGCCTCTCTTCATGACATTTAGTACTAACACTGAAGGTTTCTAATGTTGCTGGTTAAACAAAACTCCCAGGAAATCTAATCAATACATTTCCAGAACAGGGACTGTCATTCTGCATCAGGGAAACGACCAAACCTTTGACTGAAGCTGAAGTTAAAGGATTAGAAGCTGGATTTGCTATAGCTACTAGAAGAAATATAAAGCCATTGGAGGCTACTTTAGGGTAGCACTTTTAAAGTGAGATATTCCAGTATCGTGATGCTAGAACGCTACAAAAGCGTGTCTGACCAAACGCTAAAAATGTGTCTGTTTTACTCCTGCTGGCTCAGGATTTTAAACAGATCCTTTCTGACTTTTTACAAAGAATAAACATCTAACAACTCACAAATGCAAAACAACTCCATTAAAACAGCATTGAAAATTAATCTAGCAAACTCCATCCTAATACAATCTGATTCTTAAAACCCCAAATTTTTGCATACAGACAGAACTTGCCTTGTAGGACTATGCAAGGTGCATGAACAGATTGTGTCTAAATTCCTGGACGCACTGAAACATTCCGAAAATTAATGTAATCTGTCATTAAATCTTAAGTGCTCTCATATTCCCTAAGATGTGGCTAAGCTGTCAGTAAGTCCACTGAGCAATTTCTCAATTTACAGATCTTCCTTCTCCCACAAGACAGGTAGCAGCTTTTGGTTTTTAACTCCAGGGTTGTACTTCCAAAGTTTGAAGCATTCCTCTTCCTACCCACTTGGCAAACCTTTCCCTTTCGGTATGCCCTTTCCGTATTTTGTTTCACTCTCTGCCTTTGTGTGTGTGTTTGGCACACACACCTGCTGCAATCTTGGTGCCATCATACCAGGCAGTATCAGTGCTGCCCTTAACAACTTGTCCTGCACAGCTCTACATTCGCAGCTGCCTTGTTCTCTGTTTTGCTTCACTGACCTTCACTTTCTCCAAATTCAGACCTGTCTTTCTGCTTTCTTCTTCAGTCTCCTCCCCCATCTTCCCCCACAGGAAAAACTAGGCACCTCAGAAAGTACACTCTGCAGAAATGCTAATTAGGTCAACTGTTTGCACTGTCAGAAGATACTGAGCAGTTCAAGGAAGCTGAATTAGTTCTGTTTGCTCTGATTTAGCCACCTGGATAAACATTAGTATTTATGACAGGAACAGACTTCACAGTTGTCACCATCCTAAGTTGCCATCATACTAATAGAGATAGATCTATTTTGCTGATTCAAAATTAACTTAACTAGAAAGTGATAAATACATGAATGATGGATCAACCTTCTATTTATGCAGGTAGGCTTAGTAACAAAGGAAGAACAGGGAAAATTATTGCCTTTAATTATTTTCATTCCTTAGCCGAACAAAAGAACATCAGTCTTACCAAGGCTTAACTACAGCATTCTGCAGTCCATTTAGATGTAGTGTTAGCATTTTGCATTCCTTGGGCTCTTCTTGTTTACTGTTTCTCCATCACAAAGCAGGAGACAGTGCAGCAAACTCCTCTTAGGATACATTAAAAAGTGAAAGTTTGTTTTTCCTCAGTGTCTTATTTCTGGCTTTCCTTCTTTTTACCTCAAAATACAGATAAAAATAAAGAAAAGCAGACTGAGGGAGACAGCTAGTCTCCTGCTGAGTACTTTTTATTTCCATTAAAAATTCAGCCACTGTAAAACGATTTCTTGAACTGACACAAAAAGAGACATCACTAAAATTCACATGCAAGCTCAGGGGGAAAGCACTAGATTTTTCTTGACTGCCTTTATGTCCAAAAATCTTATCAGACTCTGTTTCCTTTGGACCTGAGGAGTTACCCGCCCCACACATGGCTGGTACAGCCCATGATTGTTCAGCTAACTGCATCTATAAGCATACATACAGTGGTGAAACTCTCATTCAAGGCCATTAATCCTTTCAAAAGCAGCACTGGCTGAGTTACCTACTTTCAGGCTTGCTCATTCTCTCTTTTACAAATTCCATAGGATCTTGATAACTATTACAAAGCCATCAAAATGAGAGGGCAAAGCAAATCCATCAGAGATCTTGGTGACAAATCCATTTAATAAATATTGAAATACTAAGAACTGGGAATTCAAACTGCACTGGCTTTATTAATCTCTAAAATTGTATAATGTAGCTGAATGACTGTAAATGAGATACAGTCTTGCATGGCACTTCAGGAGTCAAAAATATTAGTCTTAAAACCAGGATCTCAAGCTATTAACTACTCTTGACATGTGGGGATAGAAGCAATTGTCCAGGCAAAGATGTTATATGAAATGTTGTATGAAAGCATTCTGTCAAATCACAGAAAGACTGATTATTATACTTTCTTGTAATTATACCTGGACTAATTCTGACTTGTGTATTCCACGCACACACATTTCTATATTCCTTCTTGACTCTCAAGACATTTTTCAAGAAAGCATCCTAAAGCAATTAAATTTTTAAGTGAAGAGTTGCCCTCCTATATAGTGTTCACTGTACTAATGACATGCCTCAGTTTACTTAAAATGTGGAAAGACCACATTTGAAACAGCATGGAAAATGAATAAAAGGCCAACAGCTGAACACCTTCTACAGAACATCTTCTGTGACAATTAACCTGGACAGGACTCCAAGCCTGAACCACTGAGCTTCCACAGCAGAAGTACTCTGGAATATTCTTCAAGTAGTGTTGTTTTCTGATTCCTCACAAAATTGCCAGGAAAGTCTGTCTCTGGAAACACATATTCTTCACAAATATGCAATTATGCATACCAACTAAAACAACATCTGGTGGGAAAATGCAATTAGTTTTACCAACAACCACTCAATCAGGAAAAGAAGTCAACTGATACACTTGGCAGTCTCCCGTATTATTCCCAAGTCAGGTTTTAGTTATTTCCTGAAAGGTATGTTGACTGCTGAAGCTAAAATCTCATTCAGAGCTTTAGAAGCCTGAGAGTTTCTGCTGGGGTTTTGTGGTTTGCTTTTTTTCCTAATTGAAAATAGTATTACTTAGAAACAAGGACAGTACTCTCAACCAGTGAAAATGCAATACAAAGCAGTTTAGAAGCAATGTCCTTGTTGTTTTGAATTTCATAACATAAAATCAAGAAGCCCCTGGGTTAAGCTATACACTAATGGAAGCTAGTCCCTCAACTCCTGCCCTCTCCTCCGAGGTGTTGGGTGCTGGCAGAGAGCAGTAACTCAGCCTGGTCAGGAAACACATGGAATGGGTGAGGTCAAGTGTAACTGAGTCAACATGGAGTCAGGCTGAGTAATAAACTGTTACTGAATGAGGCACTGAAGAAGAATGACTATTCTCTTAAAAAGCAAGGAAGGATTTTAGCTTGCCAACAATCCCTCAGCATCTCAACACTGACAAGAAACTGGATCCTGGACAAAGAACAGAGAGCTCAAGTTGAACCCATGCAGGATGAAACATTGATGGAAAAGGTTTTGGAGAATAAAGAGAGATTGCTCCCGCTTTCCACTGGTATACTATCTCTTTTTGTCAAATCAATGATAAGACTATGTGATATCACTTTCCAAAAATATCACCTTTCCTCTGCCACTTGCTATGAAACTTGGCCTTGCTTTCCCAGACAAAACCTAGTGCAGAAATCCACAAATATCCTCCTTGAGATTCAATCAGTCTAATCCCTGTTTTCTGTTCCAAGGTTTCAGACTATTCCCAGGCTTGATGACATCTGACCCCAAGTTCGAGACTCCATTTGGCTCCTGGTCTTCTTACTAAACTTCCAAAAAATTGATGGATTAAGTACCAGTGATGATAAAGTTCAAATCAACCACACTGGCAGCTACATTTCTTTTGAACTGAAAAGACCACAAAGCTCTAGATGAACCAAAGGGATTCTGGGGCCAAAGTATTCTCAGCCAAGTGGCTTTGGCAGTGGAATAATGGACTCTTCCTGAAAAATGCTGTAAAACCATCACAATTTGTAGAGTTTTCCCTCTGTAAGAATTACACTTCCACTCACGTGCCCTCTCCTGACCAGTTCAAAATCTGAACAAACAAAGCAATTTTCCTACCTTACATATGACCTCTCCTGAGAGAGCACCTTCCTGCAGAAGGTTTAATTTTTTCCCTACACTGCCTAAAAGACAGCATAAGTGCATGCTGCTCCCTTGCAGAGGTGCACTGCAAAACCTCACTCTTACTATTTGCCCCAGGGCTGAAGCATAGCACAGAGCTTTTCAAAGCCACAAGTTCAAGTAAACACTCCTATTAGAAAAGTCCTGCATCTATCTGGGGTGAGGCGAGAGACTTCAGGAGACAGGGATGCTCTTTGGACACGTGGTTTATTGTTCGTGGGGACAGCCAGCCTGACCAGCCCCAGCTGAGCGTGGTCCAAGAGAGAGCGAACTCCCTGTTGCAATCCCATTTATCCCCTTCTATGCTGAATACTCAGGTTAACATCAACCAACCGGTACAGGGTACAAAACCTACAAAATCTACATGCAGCCTATGGGAACTATTACATTAGCATACTAAAACCTTGGCAAACCCACCTTTTTTCCCTATCACCTGGCAGGGCCCAACCCCTTATCCCTTTGTCTGGAGAGCTGTATTGTTTAGTCATCAGGGGCCCGGCCTTCAGATAACCTAATCACTGTCTTCCTGCTTCACATTCTATAGCTCAAGTTTTGCTTTCAGCTCTATTTCTTCATTCTTAAAATCTTTCACCAATAAACCATCTCTGCAAGGCCTTCCTTCACCATCCTTCCCAACACACTCCCTGTCGCAGAGAGACTTCAGGCTATATAAGCAAAATCTTTCTGTACAAGTGCCAGCAAGGTGAGAGGAGAGAAAAACGACTTCTTTCTTCCTGACACCTCCCACACAGAGATTGGTCTTGTTTCTATTTGCACTCTGCTTTGCTGACTCAAACACTGATGCTTCAAAAATGTAAAACAGCACTGGGTATAAAAATGCTAAGTGGACACATTAACTGAATAGCACAAGTTTTCATCTCTCCCTCCATCTCTGGCTTGCCACTGCCATCAACATCCTTCTTTCCTGAGGGAGGCGAAGACGTGGTAGAATGTGCAGCATTTAAACTTCACATTCCAGTCAACTAAAACAGCAATACTGTGACCTGAGAGTCATAGGGAAAGAGTTACAGGGCACACTGTTGAGGCTGGTCTGTGCATCCTAGTACACTGTGCTTCCAAAGCCATGTAGGAAAACATGCAGGCATTTGCTTTTTGCACTAACAAACGCCAAACACCCTGTCTACAAGGACGAGTAAAACATTAAAACAGTTGTATTACTCCTTTCAGACAGAGTCATTAAGAGAAAAATTTCTGTGCAAGACTCATCTGAAACAGCCTTGACACGAAACACCACAGGAGCTACTGAGAAAATGAGCCATGATGCCGTCAGCCATAAACAACCCCCATGTTACAGCGCTCATGACTAGAACAAATGGCACCATCTCGTTAGCTCTCTCAGTGCCTTGCCTCTGCAGGCTGGATGAAGAGCACCCAGGGAAAGATTAGGCAAGGCACAGATGAAGCGAGTGGGAAGAAGAAAGCACATTGAAGTATCACCTTATTGCTCTGTTCATCCAATTACCCGCTCAGTAACTGTGCAGTACAGACTACGCTTTCTGGCAGGAAAAATTTGTCTGGAATAAACCCACAGCTAGATGCCATAGCTCCTGCAGCCATGGATGAGCCCTAGAGGCTCCAAGGAGAACATCCTTGTTGCCTACCCTCCCCAAAACTCAAGGCGAAGCCTAAAAATTCCTCATCTGAGCACAAAAATCTGCAGCGTAGCTGCTCGTTGCTAGTGAAAAAACAAAAGCCAAGAAATGACACAGTGCACCAAGCTAAGTTTTCTCCTTCCTTCTTTTTGGAAGCTGTATTCTCAGCAGAATGATGCATAAAAACCTACTTGAGACAAAAAGGCAAAGGAAAAACAATGCTAATTCAACTATACACTGATATCAGAAAACAAGGGGAGAAAAAAAAGAGATCTATTATTTAGGAAATAGCAGCACAATACAGCTTGAAAACAACGTAATAAAAAGGCAAAATACCACTTAAAATTCACATTACTTTTCCCACAAAATCTGTCCCTATTATGTAGCATCATAAAAATCAAGTCCCCCAAGCAAAGAGCAAAACCGAAGTGTTCCTGGCTTCCAGCATGTATAAATATATAAAACTCTGCAAAAATATTTAAACATTTTCAGTTTATATAAACCCCCCCATAGTTTACAAAAGGCTGAAATAGCTTAGTAAATATTTACAGACCCCTTAGCACAAGTCAGCAGAAATCATTAATTTTAATAGCAAGTTTGGCACAAAGGTTTGAAATGCTTCTAGAAACAGACCAAAATATTAGACAGTTAAGCTGTGATGGGTTTTATCCATTTGTTTTATATAAGAAATGGATTTATCTTGAAAGACAACTGAAGTCTCCTTCCCCTGTCCTCTTTCTGCATTTTAATGCTTCTGCTCAATTATGCAGCATGCAATGTTAAAATGCTTGTATGCAATTTAACCATTGTCTGCAGTGCTTGTGGCTTGAATAAACTGCCTAGTTAATTAATGACACATCTTCAGTGCTATAAAAAGCATCCAGCCATTTTTCCCAATAATCTGACTAATTAATCCATCAATGAAAATAAGGCTTTCAGATCTTCCTCAAAGACTGTATCTTACAGTGCAATTTTGAGTGGCCCTAGTCATTGTAACCATCATTTGGTAGCCTCTACATCCAGAATTGCTGGGAGAAAACAATGCATTTTTGTATGTTAAGACACAAAAATATAATTATTCCCTGGCATCTTTAAGGCTCCTTTATGTGAACCTGTAAATCCCTAATAGGAACAAGAATTATTCTAATAAAGGCTAAAATAATTGCTTACATTTTCAAATTTTACAGGCTTTAACCTTTTTCATTTCGTCCTTCCTCCTCTTCATTCATAATAATAATGGTAAATAGCTACCTTCCCCATACTGCCCCAGTTGCACCTTTGTAGCTCCCTTTCATCATTCTGTCAACTCATTAGATGGCCATCTTCAATATTTTTTTCCACAACTCCAGATGTCTGAGAATAATTCAACTTGACCAGTGTGACTACCATAACATCAAGGACTGCCCAAATTAAATGTGTGCCACAGCACCTGAAGAAAACCAAAACAGGAGGGTGAGTGGGAGCACAAACATCTCGTTTCAGAGCCATAAGCAAATGCACTAGGTGAGAAGGTAACAGCAGGGCCCAAACAGATGCAACACTGCAAACACTTATAAATTCTATGGTTTTAAGCTGTGTTCTGGAAGCTAGGTAAGGCTACTATCCTTACTTCCAGCTTAGGAGCTGTTCAGAACACCATTTCCTTGAAAAGGTAGTAGCAACTGCAAATCATAGTTCACAGATGAAAACAGGGGATCCAAAAGCAGACTGTACTAAAGGGGATCTATTAGGTAAAATTCCTGCCAAGGTCTAAAGCCATACCAAACTCAAGAACTCTCAGAGAAGCTCATGAAACACCTGATTAGTAACCACTGGACAGCCCTTCTTGTTAATCAGCTCCCACCTCCCCTGAGAGCTGTGGCTACCACACTTGGCAACCGCTGGGCACAGCGCAGTGCTGATCCCATTCAGGGACGTGTATGGCACCGTGTGCTGGGCTAGTACAGGGATCCCACCCAACCCCACTGCTGGGCCCAGCAACAACACCCATCCCCTGCTCCACGTGCGGCTCTGGGTCCCGGGCTCCACCCTGATGCACTGCAGGCAGGGGGAAGGAGCTGAAGCCTGCCCCTGCTTCCTGCTTGTCATGGTAAAAAGATGCTGAAGCGTCTCTGTGGTTGCCATGGGAATAGGACAGCAAGTGCTGGGAGCAGGAGTGAGTAACAGCTTAGAAACTGCCTCCCTGCACAGCTACTGCAAGCTTCAAGAGACTTCTAAAAAAACAACACACAGAGCTCCCGCAGCCTGCGTTGTGTTTGACACTATGCAGTTCATCTGCTGCTGGTCTCACTGTTTCCTTCCAGGGCATTACAAGACCCTTCAGTGCACAGGGTATCTGTTCCTAACACGGTGCTGCTTTTCTGTTTCACCGAGAGCATAATTTTGTCTGATGAGGCACAGAAGAGGCTGAACCTCGGGGCCTGTATTTACACATTTTTGGTACTCGTGCACGTTGCATCGCAATGGGACCACGTACAACAGTTCATGTCATACCCAGCAGAATGCAAATCAAATTAGCCTACCTGCTTATATACTTATTTTCAAAGCAAACAGAAGGAAGCATGCTGGCAAAGTCACATATACCTGTATGTATACATATACCTGTCATGTCCTAGCCAAACAGAATCCTGTCCAGTCCCTGAATTTCCACAAATAAAAGCTTACAAGAGGAAAAGAGGAGAGAGGAAAACAAGAAATGGGCCCTTACAGCTGTCAGAGAAGTCTAATAATTTGTACTAGCAGAAATGAAGGGAACAAATATAGGTTACTAGCACCTCCTGGGATAGCCAGGAATTAAAATACATAAACTCATTTTCATTGAGGGTTTTCTCTATTGGAGAGTGATTTCCCTTTTCACACACAGAAACAGCAACATAAACAACCCCAGGGAAGTTCAAGGAGTTACACTATATTGCTATAACCAAAGGGATACTCCTCAGTTCTCACCCAGTTCTCTGACACTGTCCTTCTCCATCATGAAGAGAGATAATCTCTTTAATGGGTAAAATATAGGGAGAAGGAGAGGGAAAGGGTGGCCTAAGGGGAGCGGAAGTTGACAGAAGAATGTCACTGGAAGCTCAGCAAACACAGAGAAAGGGAGATAAAGCACTGGAAAGATGTTTTGTATGACTTGTGGGTTTAGGAAAAATCCTCAATTACTTATTGCCGTTGCTTCTATAATTATAAATAAACCCTTTGGTTAGACAAAAGTCAAGCTTTACTCACTTATAAAGTCCTCAATCCCCTTGGTATGTCCACTCCCTCTTTGAAAATAAGCACAGGACAATGCCAGAACTGTCTCAAGACAGGATACAGAATTCTCTGATATTTCAAATCTATTTTTCATTTCCAATATACCTTTCACCCCTACATGATTGTAGGCGATCCTGCTCACCAGAAAAATACTCCACATGACTTCTACAGCATCTTGTAGCCCTGAAAAAAAAATTTAAAAACTGCAAGGAAAGTCCCACTCCTGAGTAATCCCATTCATCCAAGTTTAACACAAGCATGGCACTCTGCCTAAGAGACAGACAGCTCAGTCTTACAAAATCTTCCATTTGTAAATGCCCAAGAGCCCACTGGGGCCACGTCTTGGCCAGAAGTGCGTTCTGGTTAGAGGGGACAGGAGGAGGAAATGACTGAATGAGCAGGCCTGCAGACACACAGTGAGGTGAGAAAACGGACTTCTAGTCCTCTAAAATAAACATGCAGAATCACATTCAGAAGGCCTATGTACTGAATTAGCAGAAGAAGCCCACAGCTCAAAGTCCATACTCAAGATCTGGGGGTGAACTACAGTAGAAATCTGCCGATGACCTTCATGAGAAGTTTATTTGAGAGAGATGATGCCACTGCAGTCAACCATGTGACTTCAAATAAGTTTGTCCCCAACAAACAAGGAGAGCTCAAACAACCTGAAAAGCAACTGAGCCACAAGAAGAATGAAAAAGAAGAGGAATGAAGACTCTCTTCCTAAAAGAAAATGCAGAACAATTTTGGCTAGTATTAATAAAATCAGCTGATAACTTGATCAGGGCAGAGTATGTACCAAATCAGTTAAAAGATACAATTATATGCTCAGTTTCAGCAGGACTGTAGTCCACCCTGGCCACCTCTCTAGCTCTGATCCCATCTCTACCCATTGGCCACTACCTCAAAGGTGCTTTACTTCAAGCACAGAAACGACACAAACCCAGAGGCCACGCACACTGTCAAACAAGATGATGGTGCCAACATTGCAGCTCCAACCTTTCCTTGTCTCCAACAGAAAGGTGGTGGTAGGAAATTACCCTCCTCTTCCAGAGCTGCCACAGAGCCATCCATAGCAAGAATATAAGGAGAAAAGATGGAGGAGACAGGAGAAACCACCAGGATACAGGCAGAAGGGAGTGAAGGAGAAAGTCTAGAGAACTAAAGAGTGAACAGACCGACTATACTAAACAAATTTCTATCAGGATAATAGAAAATTGATACTGAACAATACAGTATCCCTGTATCCTTACCCCTGGAAATGTAAATTTTAAAGATAATTGTGTTAAAGGTCATGGTACCATGGACTGTAATACTTTCCAGGAATACTTTTACTAGCAATCTTCATGGTGCCAGAGAGGTAACAAAAAGAACAGTAGAAAAATCTAAATTTAAATATCAACATTTATCTTTCAGTCACTGTACTTACAAGCAGAGTACATTAAGCAATAGGGAAGATGCTGAAGCTACTCTAGACTAGAAGAGTATTCTGTTCTCATTTGCACACATACCAATCAGGAGAAAATTTAGGTAAGGCAATAAGCTAGAAAGGGTATCCATTTCCATAAACACTTATTTATGTATAATGTATGCAACGTCCTTCCCCCTGTTTGCTATTTTTAATTTGAACTGAGCATAGTCTCTCACCCAGCACCTCTGTGATTCATGTTTCCTCGTGCCTCCAGAGGCAAGCACATCTAAATATATTTTAGGAGATCGCTTCTTTCCACCAGCTCCGGAGAACAGAACAATGATCTATCATCACTTAACTTGCAAACCCCTGCAAACCAGTAAGGGAGAACTGTGCAGAGCAACATCAAACTCGTGGCTGGTTTGGGTCTCTATTTCAGTGAGTTTGTCAGTAGCAGAGTCTGTAAGTCAAGCAAGTAATTTTCACATAGCTGGAATTGGCCATTATGTTCAAAAGCATTTATCTGGACACTGAACAAGTGTTTGTTTCCTGGAATAACCACTTATGGAGATCCAGATTAGAAAGTACAAACATATTGGCTAAACTGAATTAAAGGCAGTCAGCCACTCCAAATTAAACACTCAAGTGAAGATATTTCCAAATACAGTAGCAACAACTGAGCATCACAAGTGGGGTAGCCTCATGTTTAAAACATAGGACTGAGAGCTATTAGATCTTAGCTTCCTCTCCTACTTCTGCTGCTTGTCTCTTCCTCTTGATCTCAAGTAAATTATTTATTGTCAAGATTTACATTTCCCTAGATTCGAAAAGAGGCAGGCAGACTCCCTGGCTTTAAAAAGCAGTGTTGCAATAATTAATTCATTATTCTATGCAGAGTACTCTAAAATTATTAGATGCTGCTGCAGAAATATATATTATTAGTGCTATTATATTCCACTAGCAATTCCCAAAGTAACTCTACCTTGGATAAATTTATAGCATTCTAAACTGAGTGGTACCTTGAGTCTTGAACCAGAATCTTTCCATGGTGGTATAAAATGAAGGAAGGAAAACAATCCAGCTGTGGTCCTAACAGGGTTTCTCTCTGCATTATTCTACAGCCATCATTTCCTTCAGCACTGAATTGCACACATACTCAACCACAGTGACAGGAAGCATGTGGAAGGAAAAACCAATCCAGTCAGGTCAGCAGTGAAAGGCAAGGCACCAGTGTAAATCCTGCAAATGAAACCAGTGCCCCAGCTCCATCCATGCTGTAAATGCTGCTGTGTCCACTATCATATAATTCTTCAGAAAAATGGTAAAGAAGATTTTTTTAAACTGGCTTTTGCAAAGCTCAGCAAAACTTATTCTTTTAAATTTTATTTGCATAAGGTTGAGACATCTCTTCAACACTCAGTTACATATATTTGCTTATGTGAATACAAGATATAACCATATCTGCTGGTGGAACTGCTTTTGCTGCAAGTGCAGACTGGACAAATCTACTCAGAAATGACCAGTTAGATGTTTAATAGTCAGGGATGTATCTCTGCTCAAATGCATTTATAAGATAGCTGTAACAACAAATTAAGGGTACCATTAACAGATTCCTGTCTCAAACAACTAACTATGAATAAGACTGTGTGTGAATCAGGGTGAAAAGTGATGACAGGGAACTTGGTACACTACCATATTCGCCTAATAAGAACAACAGGATTAATCAAATTTTCATTATGAGTGGGAGCAACAGTTTTGATGGAAACTGATCTTACCACGTGACCATTTTATCTGGCAACTTTTTAAGAGGTGTATTCTACAGCATACCAATGAACCCAACTGACACCCCCAAATGTGCCATTTTCATTACCTGTTGGTCATCTGGAGTCCATATGCCACAGGTGATCTGACTCTCCAAGTTTATTTCTGAAGACCAGTGTCTTTGTCCGCTGACTGAACCGACCAGCACAAATCCATCTCTATAGGAGATTAGTGCCTGAGTCCCATCATGGCTCCATGTAAAGTCGCTTACCTTAACATATCAAAGACAAGAAAACAGATATATATCAGCCATGTGGGGTTTTTTTGCTGTTTTAATAAAAGGCAGCAGTGCACTTTGAGATGAATGAGACAGGCCAACTATTAGCCCAGCTGAAGCTCTGATGTCATGCCTACTGGACAAAGCACTGTGCTTGACAAGTACCTTTGTGACAATTCTTGCATATTCCTTTTGATAAAGAAATGTTTCATTTTCTCCTGGGCTTTTTAAAAGGTATAAGGTACCATTCCTTGTCCTCTTAATTTGGCCTCTCAGGACCTGCTCACTCTTGACTGCAGAGAAAACATGCATACCAACCTGTGCCCCACGATCGTTCACAAGTTCCACAGACCATCTGCCTTCGTATTGTATCCAAACAAATATTCCTCCATCTGCATCGCAGGTTGCTAATTTCTGGAATGGTTCATTCCATCTCACCAGCACAACCTTAGAAAATTACAAGCAAAAACAGCATTACCAAAACTGCATGTTGTGCTAACAGCTATTTAACAAGAACCAGTTAAACAACACAGCCAAATAAATATCATCGCATTGAAACCCTAAAGATGCACAAAACAGCAATTTTCAGCCCAGCATTAGGCACCTCTCACGAACAGCTGGAATAATTTTGTCACAGTTGTCAGGAAATGCACAATGTCTCCCTGTCAGGCCTTTTTGGAAGGCACTGCACACTTTCAATAAAATCACAGGGAACACTGGAACACAGGAGTACATTATAGAAGCTGCAAACAGGAAGCCCTGCACAGATTATCCAACACTCCCTCAAATGATTCCCCCACTGTAATCTCAGAGACTGTCAGAGTCTTCATCAAATCACCATCTCTTCCTGACTTCAAATAAAGTGGCATGCTCTGCACACAATTTAAATACTCAGACTGAATACTCATATTCAAAACAACCCCTGAGAGTCTCAAATTATTAAAAAATAGAAATTTCATAGGAAAGTTGCTTTGCTACTGAGTGCAGAAGGACTACAAAGCAGCTTTAGATTCTTCTCTCCACATTACAGCTATCTGAGCTTTTCTGTAGAATCTAATCAAGTCGAAACCGTCCAAATAGCTCTCTCATTTTTAATTAATACCAACTTAACAAATACAGTATCTCTCAAGACCTCAGTAAAAAACCGAAAAAAGGATGTCATGTTAGTGCCTGAAGCAAAAATTAGCAATAAAACAATTTACCTTCTGTTAGTGATTTTTTCTTAAAAAAATTTTCGAAATTGGTTTTTTTTTTTCTCAAAGAACTATTTTTCCAAATTAGTTTTATTTCCAAAACATGCAGATATATATGGGACACTTACATTCACACACAAATTCCCCCCCAGCTATTTTACTGAGCCAGAGAGTATGCAAACAAAGTAAACATATATTAAATACTCAATTAGTAGAGTGTTATTTCAACTACTTAACAAACATCCAGCTGTAATGACACTTCTTCATAAAACTAAATAGATAATTAATCATCTAAAAGTGACACGCAAAATTTTCCTGAAATACATTTTGCTGTCTACAGAGACAGACTGATCCTCCTAAAGATTCTAGTCCCAAGATGACCTCTAAATAGACAGAACCTTCCCACTTCACAAAGAAATCAGCAGTCATTTTCAGAACTAGGATATAAATATGCATACCTAAAACCTAAACTTGACAGCTGAGGAATGATCTTACACTTATTTAGTGAGTGCTACACTTACTCAGAGTGTCAAGGTCACAGCTTAAGAAGGTGTCTGTCAGTGGAGCTCACCAGCCTGAAGCATCAACCCTTGAACCATGAAACAACCACAGGAAACCCATTTCTTCGTTCATATGCAAAGCTTATGGGCAGAAGCAAGTATGACAAATCACCTCTCTGTTGTTACACAACAGATTAGAAGAATCCCATTTGAGATTTTGCAGAAAAACACTGGCTTCTACTTAATGAAACCTTGCAGCTCCACTCTAACTCACCAGTCATGTTTCCAGTTGGGCAAATTATGCCATGCCCCTAGATGGATTATATCACACTCAGTTTTTAAACAAAATTCTTATGTTGGAAGAGCAGTAAATAAAATATTCCATTATAGCAATGCAAGCAGATGCATTTTGCTGGAGATTTCACTCTGTCCCATCCACCTAAACAAGAGTAGCACAGATTTGTCAAAATTTTGTTTTCATTTTGGTATAAATCCAATGCACAGAGCCATAATTTCATTCACCCTGAGGCAAAATGCAACAATGACATAAGTGTACTTGCCAGCAATGCCTAACAGTATTATGAAAGAAGTGAAGAAAAACTCAAGGATAATGTTGAAAAAAATCTTCATCTTTAAAAGCTGGGAGCTGCTCAGGCTAATGATGACCATTAATGAGTGGAAGGTAGTTATCACCACTAGAACACCCATCTTTAAACACTTAGACACTGCTCACGTTTCCCAGATCATACCAAATGAATTCTGCATCATACCAGAATGAATTGCTAGATAAAATTTAGGACAAAAAAGAGATCTAGCTGTTCAAATAACATGAATGCTTTAGCTAATACCATTAAGAATACTACTACCTGTCTTAAAACTGCCCTGTTTAGTCTGGCAAAGATTTGAGATAAACACACAATTTTAAACATTAGACACACAAGTCGATTTTGTAATATGAATTATGGGCACAGTGACAACAGTTACTTTGTTGTCTTTTATTTCTTTTCTGTTTTAAATAGGAATCTTGTTAAAACTTGAAAATTTTAATTCAGATTCTGTACCACTTGTCTTTTGTTTAGATTTGATAAAATATCCAAGAGTACATTTGAATGTAAACAAGATTAACTAGACCCTCCATCCATCTCAATTAGATACAAATTAGTAACGTCCAAAATAAACTTATTGCTTTATCATCAGAAATGAAAGCGAGACAATGATTTTTCTATGCCTTCAGATAACAGCCTCATAAGGAAGCAAATTTGTAATTTGAAAACTCAACTCATTTAAACACTGAGCAAATGTTATTTTACGAGGTTATTTTAAAGATGATGCCGTAATTTAGATTTAACATCTGACTACAGGTGCTGAGTCCACAACTGCTTTGAGTATTTCCAATTTCGTTTTAGACACTCAGCATGCTGAAGAAGAAATAAAGAAGGTTGCCCTAGGTATGCAGATGACTTTTGGCTTGTATGTTGGCTCAAATGTAAAGCGTATGAAAACATGTCCCATTAATAGCACACTTAAATAACACGTAAGCTTGAATTACCCCTCTACAAAGAGCAATTTTACTGCTAACCCATAAATGCAAAGATATCATTACTTTCACTAACAGCTTCAAGTCACAGAGGACGCATTTTTACTTCTTCCTTTATGGTCCTCTGCTTTCTACTTAGCACCTTCACACAGGTACTGAAGGCCTGAACTGTTTTGTCTTGTACTCAAAACAGTGAGAACGCTGGTACACAAAAGTAAGCTGTCTGTTGACCATCTGTGCTCCACACAGCCTTTCTATGTTGTCTAATTATTTTTGTTTGTTGGTTGGTTGGTTGTGGGGTTTTTTAATTCTATGAAAAATACAAATTGTGGTCGTTCTATTCTTGAAAAAAAAATGTATTGCAGGTATTAATCAGCTTCTACAGCACTGTCTTACACAGGATAGGATCTCTCATGAATAAAACTTGGCCTGAGATATTAAGGACAATGTAAAGGCCAACAATTTGCTCCTAAACAGGATGCTTTTCACAAAGCTGTGAGCTTTTGAGTCAGTCTTATGTTTTCTTTGAGCTCCTTTTTATACAACGAATAGTGGCAAAAAATTTGTTTCAAACGTTCAGCATTCAGGACCATCAACACCTCTGGTTTAATTGCCAACTTGATGTTGGAATTAAATTTAATTAATCCTAAATGTGCTAGAAACTCTACCCAAGAACTGATTGCATACTTTAATGCTGCTAACAATCTTATTATCTATTTCAGATTTTAGACACAAAATTTCGAGTAACTGCAATTTTGGAGTAGCAAATGTGTGATTTATAGTAAATGTGATCTCTTCCCAACAGAAATCAGGTTTGGTAATCTACATTTATTACATGCTATTGACACTCAATAATTTTTGCACATTTTCTAACACAATCCAAGACCACTAAAATCCAGAGCATTTGGAGAGCTTTTTTTACTCCTAATTTCATTACGGTTTTTGAAGGAGATAATTGAAGATATGGCACCAATCAGTTTTGCAAGAGCAGAAGTTCTTAATCTAGAATACCACACAACAGTCATTACTGAAATCTTATTTCTGTACATACAGTACATAATTGCTAGAGAAGCAAGGGACAAACATCTACAAAAAAATAAAAGGGGTAAGTAACTAGGGCGATTAGTTCCTAGAATTCCTTATCAAATTTAGATAGATTCTTTTATGGATATACTGTAGTGAGTCACAGTGACTCATTTTTTTAAAATCTCTGCTCCTCCATCCATTTTACCGGGGAGAGGCATATGCTCTAAAGATAGTGGTCTTTTCCAGCATTCATTTTCACATATGCTATGGATATGTGCTTGCAGACAGACTGCCACAGCAATAGAGAGCAGAGAATACTCCATGCCAATGTTTGATTCCAGCCCAATTTGCTACACCTGAAGAGCCACATTCCTGTATCTGGCATGAGCATTTCTGTAATTACAAGTGCAGTTGACATCTTTGCAGGGTGCACAGGATGTGATGCAATTTAACTCCATTGAACATATGGAATTTCCCTCTCCAGATAAATCATACTACATTTCTGATGCTATTGAAAGTTACTGAAATAGTTCCACCTTCCAAGCAGTGACAGCACAAGACCTAACTGTTCCCAGGACAGAATAACTAAGGAAATTAGGCTATTGCCTACAGTAGCAGAGTACAGAACTCAGTCTATCCAAAAGTTTCTTTCAATCCTATGCTTTTTAAAGGAACATATAAAGGCTGAAAGAAAGCACCGGCAAAAGGGACTGGACAATCTACCTGGAATCACTGAGCATCACCTATCTGCCTATCCTATCAAGTAGTCCTGTTATGCTACTCCCTAAAAAATACACTGATCTTTACTCATAGTTACAAGTGAGAATAAATATGTGCATACAGTAGGTGCAGCACACTGGCACACATTACATTTTATTAATGGCCAGAGAGCTGAAAAAATCTGTAAGTATATCTATCAAAGAAAAAAGATGCAATGGGGAACAGAAATGGAACATGAAGTGCAAGAAGCAGAGAAAACAATGACCACCTCTACATGCTACTGCATTTCAGTGCCTCTCCCTCCATTGTACAGACAAATACAGCTACACGTACAGACACATATGTGTATATACATTACATACAAGTAACATGGGGATGTGCATGGATACACATCCCTATCAATCTTTGAGGAACCTGTGCCAGGAATGTTCGTACATTCACTAGTTAACTAACTGAAGTTAGTTAACTGAAGGGGATTTTTGTAACTAAAATATAATTTGAAAGTTGGAATAGGCACTCAGAATAAGCAGTAGAGTTGTAGTTAATGAGCCATTACTTCTCACTATACTTTACCTATAACCAATATTTAGTTCTAAGTGGTTCTGCCCATGTTTAGTTCAATGAAACAAAAGGTTATCTACGTTTTCTCTCTCCTAATTTCTCATGCTGCAGATTGTTTGCAATTGTTCTTAGTTTCACCTTCCCTTATGACCTTTACTTCGTGCCATTACAATAACGTCAGGATAATTCTCTCCATTCAAACTAATTCAACCACACAAAGAGCATCAAGCAAGTATTTCTCCTACTAATAATACCAGACAAAAAAGCAGCAGATGTGGTGGACAGCAATGTGGCATCACCCATCTTTCCTATCTCCTTGTCTTCTATTGCATTCTCTAATGATACACTCCCTATCTCTCCTACACCTGCAGAGCTCTGACTTTTTGTTTCCAATGACATTACAACCTGATGGAAGTGCCTCCTTTGCATATGGAGCTGTCACTTTCCTAGGTATGATACCCACCAAGAAATTATTATTACTAAGAAACTACTACTAATAATAACAAACATCATGCTGTAGCAAATGAATAGCAAATCAGTAATGGCATTCACATTTCTTGAGAAAAACTGCCAACTCCCAATAGGGCTGCAGGGTACAGAGGGCGTAAATGAATGGCAAATGAGTTCTGGGAGACAGAAAACACCACCCAAATTCTTCATGTTTGTCCAGTCTAAACAATAAAAGTGAGCTCTCCTCCTAGAAGGGCTGGAGCAGCCTCCAGATACCTGAGGGACAATGTCCTGTACTACCCCTATCCGTGCCTCGGGATAAGCTTTGCTCAGAGGTGCCCTGCGCCGAGGGCACGGCTGCTGCTCACAGCCCCCAGGGGTTTGGCTGCTGCCACCAGCACAGCTTTCCTCTGCCACTCGTACATCCTTTATCCCAGGATCCTACACTTTCATTGAAAGAAGTGTATTATTCTGCAGCTGCTGTCATGTAGCTTGTTCTGCTCTTTGAAAAGGAGTTTCAGGTTTTGGGTTTTTTTTTTTCTTTTCTTTTTTTAAGCTTACAATCTGATTTCACGGTATAACACTGTCAATAAGCTAAGCATGTCACCTGGGGACTTAGCCTTGTGCTAAATGAAATCAGAGGTAAGGCTGGACCAGCAAGAAAGTGCTGACCTTAATGGAGATGAAAGGTCCAGGTCCAACCCTGTACCTTTTTCTGACCAAAGACTTCTCTGTGGCTTTCATGTGAAACCCTACTCCAAATTCCTAACTCAAACAACTCAGGTAAAGCTCTGAAGTTAAGTACAAAGTAGGAATACATCAGAAGCTCTGTGCTGTTTTGTTGGATGCACTTGCTCTAATTTTTTCCCCCTTTCTCCTTGTTGTTTGCTTTCATAATGCTCAGGGAACACACCAGGCTGACAAACTCGGATCACTTGAGCAGCTGCAGAAGGAGAAATGTCCAGGTAGGAGCAGTGCAGCTCACCAGCAACAACCCTCCAAGTACGTGCAGGGCAGGGATCCATTCCCCCAGTGCTCACTCTGTGTGTGAGTGGCTGGAAGCCTCTGCAAGTAACAGCGTGGGAGCTCACCCGCTGGGAAGAATGTTGATGCTCCCCAGCAAGTTTTGTTTATTTGCTTTGCAGATGAATGATAAACATACCTATTTTTAAAAGGTACCTTGAGGTTGGCATCCAACCCACCATATATTTTTGAAAGGTATCATATGGTTGGCATCAAATCCTCAATGGATGCCAGTCTGATCTTTAAAAGCTTGAGGAAATGATTTTGGCAAATAGACAATGGCAAAAAAAGTTATTTTGAGAGCTGCTTTGAGGAAGGAATGCCTTTAGTGTAAGATGTTGTCTTAAAAATACCTAGACTGTCAACATCTCACTGAATACATTTAGGGGCCTTGATAGTAAACTGCCAAGATGAGGACTCAGAAAGGCTCTAAAGCTTTACAAGTCTTCTTACTTTCCTTAGGTGATACACTTCATTTTAAGAAATACACCTTCCTCAACGTCTATTAGTCCCAAGGATCTGCCACATAACCATTTTATTTGTTCACAGAACACAAAATGTGTTATATTATCACGTGCTTTAGAGGAAAACATGCCCAAGACTCCTCACAGGTACCAAACAAGAAGTATAATGCTCCTATGAAGGAAGTGGCTCACAGTTTTAAAGGAATTACTCTTTTCACTTTGGACTCACGACATTTAATTGTGACTTCAGAGAACCACAGTTTTGGGGGCATTAAAAAAAAACAACAAAACTACACCAACAGAAATTACCTTTATCCAAAGTATATTTGGTTAGCAGATGATTTGACAGGTCAGAACAAAAAATTGCATGTGAGAAAAACAACAGGTGATATGAATCTAACATGGATGAGAAAATTTTGGTATCTACTGGTTCTCAGCTGAGTAAATTTGTTAACTATTCCTTCAAGGGCTATAAAAGAAAATAGGTGGTTATAATCTGAAGGAAAATAATTAGGACATGAAGAATTAAGACTTAATCCCCCATATTCACAAGATAGCTGCACACTATTAGGTTCTTGAAAGGGAATTTGGTGGAGGTCTGCTCCCATCTTGCAGACAACAGTGTGACAGTGAAAAGTTCTATGGTGTGATTTTGACTCCCCTTCCTTCACAAGGATTCTCAAGTCCCAAAAGCTCTTTCACAGAAAAGACATCTGTTTCCACAGAAAAATCATTTTAAAGTTATGCCACACTCAGTTCCACTGAGGCAAATTCCTTTATAGCACACACATTGCTACCACTGTCTCTTGTCAATGCTCAGCCTGTACTTAGGCTGTAAGATACGTCTGTTTAATTGCCCATACATACTTCCTATAAATGCAAGGGCAAGTCCAAGTTAAACAAGAATAAATCAAAACTGAATGTTGGGAAGGATGAGCAAAGAATAAAATAGTACTTTCATTGCCTTCCTTTGTAAGAAAAAGATTTCACTCTGTTGTAGTTTCCAAACAGATATAATACCGTAATAAAGAAAGCAGAGACAACTATTCGAGCTAAAGATAAACAACCATTTTGCTATAAGATCAAAATACCAAGAACAATATAGTTCCCCCTCTTTCTAGCAAATCACCGATGAGCACCATTAGGAAAGGTTCATTCCTGTTCAAGTAAGACACATGCAATAACTGTGCTGAGCTGGAAGTTCCTTGGGCTTGAGCATCTATGGTGGAGTAATTTCCCACAAGAAAAAAAGAAAGCAGTAGATTTTAAATTTCTGGTATTTAGTCTACATTAAATTAAAAGTACATGAGCCTAATGCTCATTTAACTAACATCTGACAAAATTACATTACAGATGGTATAAATCAGGACCATTTCAAAAACCTCCACATTTACATTCACTTTTGGATTGAATAAGAGAAGCTCATTGTAAATGAACCTCATGCTTTAAGAATAAAAATAACACTCACTGACATCCACCAATGCCTCATCAGTGCTATATAAATTCAGAGTCCATGCACATATTTGCTAGAAGTTTTGAGAGAAGAAAAAATCCAACCAAAACACCCCAAGCATAAAGCAGATTTTAAATATTTACTATCTGTTTTTACCTGGCTAAAAATAGAGAAAAATATTGGATGCAGAGATATAGAAACCTTGTAAGAGAATCTATGGCTTTTCTTGTCTCTCTTCCTTTCAAAAATATCCAAAATGAAGCAGCACCAAGTGATTACATTAAAAAAAAAAAACAAAACAAAAAACTAACACCACCCCCTAAAAAAACCCCCAAAAAATTAAAGAAAAAGACACAACAACAAAATAAAACAGAGGAGACAGGTTAACAAACACTACTGAAAACCATTCCAACTCAGAATCAACTAGCTCTACTCAACTTTCTAACAGCAGCTACTTAGGAATTCCTGTACTATCTTCCCCCCTTGTAAATGGATCTTGTTCAGGAATATCCCCAGGGCAATGGATTGCTGGAAAAAGCCAGTGAGGTGACTATGACACACACACTCTCCCTTATACTCAATCTTCCCAATTCAGTGGCTAAAAATTAAAAGTAGTGAAATGTAATTTTATAGCTTTACATGCATATATTAATCACAAAAAATTATTCAAGTAAGGAAAAAAAACCCTCAGGTAGGAAGTTCTAAAAGCAAACTCTTAAAAATGTAATATAAATTCTGTTATATAAAACTGTGCTAGTTAACAAGAGGAAGGAGGTAACACAAATTCTTCACTTTCTGGAGTCTATTCTGAGAAGTGCCAGAAAAATAATGGTGTCTCACGACCACACACAGAGGATCTGCCCATATGAAATACACTGTCTGTCTATCTCAAATATACCAAGGTGACAGATCATTTTTTTGCTCATCAGATATTCAAACTCATACAGCACAACAACTAAGTAACATTACTCCAGGTTTCTGAATATCCATATTGTGGTGGACATTTTATAATTATAAGCTGATCAGTGACTCTCTTCATGATTTTACAGGTTAGACTATAATTTAGCTTGAACTTGCTTAGATTAAATCGCTGTGAAGTCCACCAAACAAGCCTTAGATAGAACCTGACTGCAGCACAAAATTTGTGCAAGCCCGAAGGAGATGAACTTCACTCTTTAAGAGATACAGTAAAAACTTGATTTTTGTCAGCAACGTAAACAGAAAAGACTTTAAAATTCACAAGGAGTGTCAGAGAATGTTGTCCAAGCATGATTATTTCTCCAAAAGCTACAATACTTCATCCCTTATTATTTTTTTCCAAACACAAGGAACTAAAAATACACCAAACTTCAGCAGAAGCACAGATCAATTCCTCAAATCTATTACGATCTCCCAGGTGATAACAGCTGTGCACTTATGCAATTAAGCTGAATTATAAGGTGCATTTGAGACAGATGGTACAGCTGGGCACTTCACTGCTGAAGTGGGACTGCTTTGCCATCTGAAATACCCAAGTATTGTTATCCCAATCATCAAGCCCACCCATATGACCTCTGTGTGAGTTACATGCCATTATAGAACATTTCTGTCCACCTGAGGAATACTGGTCACCTGAAATCAGTCACAAATACAGAGAAAAGAAAGCAATTCTGTAATTTTTATTGGACTGCTTGGACTCTCTTCTCATGACTCGTGGAGACTGTGCATCCCTAATCCATTTGTGAGACTGATGAAATTCCAGCATGTTATTTTGCAAAGCTAGGACACCTGCTTTAACTTCCAGCACAAGGCCACCACCTGAACCCCATCAGCTGGCTACCCAGTGGGGTCACTCACACAATGTTCAGCTAGTGGTGTTTAGGACAGCTATTGAAGGGACTCTGTAATTGCTGAGATGGACACAGAAAACAAAGTGGAAAATGAAATAATGTCTACTTCCAAGAAGGACAATGTAAGGGAGGGAGCAGTCAGTAAAACAGGGAATGCAGGAAGGGCAAAACAGCCACTCAGCACCTGCACCTCTCAGGACAGAAAGGTATAAAGAGGAGAAGTAAATTAACAATACAATAACTAAAACCCCCAATATTTACATGCAAGACATTCAGCTTAGCATATCAGAAAAATAAGACAACAGATACCTACCAAGAATATTTTGTTAATATATACAAACATATATTACCCTTGCGGAGGCTCTGATTCAGGCTTGAGACACACTGGCCCACTTAATTTGTAATAATAGGATACAAACTTCTGACAATGTGAATACTAGGTAAAGAAATGCCATACTCTAAGAAATGCCAAACAGCAGATTTTCAAAATGCTATCCTTGCTTTGGCTGGCCTGCAATTCTGCCCAGACTGTTTTCAGAGCAAGCCTCTCTTAAGAAGTTTTATCTACAATTGCTATTCCTCCATGAAATACAAACTGTATCATGATGCACTTGGCCAAGTGACCAATAATTTCACTTGCCTGACTTTCCAGAGAACACAAGGGAACTATAAATACAGGGTTGAATTAGTTACTTGGACAGAAGGATAGTAAGAGGCAAAGTGGACAACTCCAGAAAGCACAAATCACTGCCATTGTTCTGTACCACTGTGGCACAGAGAAGTCTCAACTAAAATTGACCCCCATGTTTTGGAACTGCACATGTTATGATCAAGCCTTTGGAGTTTTTAGGCTTGAAGACAAAGCAAAAACCAGGCTAGAGAAGCTCTGCAGGGAAGGTTTGCTCTCCAGAACTGCAAAATGACTGCATTAGCCTCAAGAGGGGCAAACTATAGGCTGGGAATGTTATCCCTGGGCTGTAAGGGTGACCGTGAAGCTGTCAGAGTGCTGGCAGTAAGGGTGACAGGGAACACATATCTAACTAAGGACAATATTACACCTTATCTAATGCAAATATTAACAAATGTATTGATTACCTGTGGTTCAGAAAGCCGTTTTCAAGGAACTGAGGTAAAACTGACATGCAGAGACCAATAAGCAACAATATTCAACCTTTAACAATCCAACCAGTATATGAACCACAACCTAGAGATGGAAGTTGTCTGATCTGTATCCAAGAGCGTGAGCCAGCTAGCTTATATGCACTGCATCACTGGAAAGTAATTTTTATAGCCTAGTTTATCCTTTGCTTCACCCAAAAAGAGAGGAAAAGCAGTAAGTACAAACATTTCTGTTCTTCCCCTCAGTAAAATCCTTAAGAAAATTTCACCAGGCAAAATGAGCAGATATTTTCTATATCAAGTCACTTGCATGTGAACGAGCTTATAGAATATTTAATGCTTAAAATACATTGTTAGGGTCATAATTAGTGGCACGGGGATCTAATTGGAGGCTTGTGATTAGTGGTATCCCCCAAGGTTCAGTACTGGGCCCAGTGTTGTTTAACTTGTTCATGAGTGACTTGGACAAAGGGACAGATGCCTCTTTGGAGATTTCACTGACACAAAGCTGGGAGGAGTGGCCAATAGCCCAGAGGGCTGTGCAGCCCTTCAGGAGGGCTTTGACAGGCTGGACAGGGGGCAGAGAGGAATTGTCTGAAGTTCAGCAAAGGCAAATGCAGGTCCTGCCCCTGGGGAAGAATAACCCCAGGCACCAGCACAGGCTGGGGCTGACCTGCTGGGAAGCAGCTCTGCAGAGAAGGACCTGGGGGCCCTCATGGACAACAGGCAAAGTGTGTCCTGGTGGCCAAAAAGGCCAATGACATCGTAGGGTGCATTAGGAAGAGCACTGNGGGCTGTGCAGCCCTTCAGGAGGGCTTTGACAGGCTGGACAGGGGGCAGAGAGGAATTGTCTGAAGTTCAGCAAAGGCAAATGCAGGTCCTGCCCCTGGGGAAGAATAACCCCAGGCACCAGCACAGGCTGGGGCTGACCTGCTGGGAAGCAGCTCTGCAGAGAAGGACCTGGGGGCCCTCATGGACAACAGGCAAAGTGTGTCCTGGTGGCCAAAAAGGCCAATGACATCGTAGGGTGCATTAGGAAGAGCACTGCCAGCAGGTCTCTGGCTGTCATAGTCCAGTGAGTTCAAACTCAAACGCAGAAAACACTGATCCCTTATCAAGCATCCACAGCATTACTTCAGAGTGGGCTGGAGAAAATACTTGCCTTCATTCTATGCATGATTTTCATTTCTTTGTGATTTACAGATTTTAAAGCAATTTTTCTCTTTCTTGAAAGAGTTTTAAAGCATGGAAAGCAATCCAAGTTTTGAGATATTATATTAGAGGTAAATAATAAAATAAAAGAATGCAGACTGGCAAAGTAGTCATGCAAAGGGTCAGCAAGTACTGGAATGACATGAAAAAACAAGGAAGGGACGACATTAAATGCTACTGTAAGAAATAGGATGATATTCAGGAAACTGTATTTTATGTTAAATATCAAGTAAAGCATTCAGCAATGAAAGGAATAGTTGAACAGTCTTCTAAAAGAAAAGGTGGAATGAAGCCAAACTTTGGAAACACTTCATACAAATTTTTACATATTGTAAGAAGGTATATTGCAGGGAATTTTTTTAACTGGCATGGTTATTGCAGTTCAGTGGTTGTTATTAAAACATTGTTTTCTTATTCATTAACTGAGAGTTAAGAAAAACAACTGTGGTCTATTAATGAACATAAATTACTTTAATTTTCTAATGTTTTTACAGAACAGTATCACTTTAAAGTTCATTTCAGTGATGAAGTGTTGCACATATATGGACTAAAGACATTATTTCAGGATAAGTATGTGATAAAAAAAAAAAGTGCTACTCCATTCAGCACATAGAACAATCCTACTCTATGCAGGAGGGTAAAGAGGAATGATCTGTGTCCTTCTATAACTATGATTAAATCACATTTTTGTGTCTGTTTGTAGTCTGAAGGCACAGGGGATGGCTGTCTAGATGGTCTGCCAGCTATCTTCATGTCTGCAAGCAATCAGTCTTTCCAGCAAGTTTTGCTCTGTGTGTGCTCTTCTTACACTTTGAAACATTAGTGTGCCTACATTTCCAGAGCACATTTCCTACAGAGCAATGGAGTGAAACATTCACCTACTCAGAAACCTTTAATAATTAGAGCAGTGACATCACTAGCATGATGATCAAACAGATCTACTTGGAAATTATTCCAATCAAGCAGCTAGTGGTCTTGGGAGGCCGACTAATTGTATGGGTGGCTCTGAGTGCATCATATCATAACAGAGAAATCAGCTGGTCTCCCTCTCTCCAAACACAGGGAGATGGAGTGCTAGAGCCACTGATCAAAAGCACAGAATAGACACTGGGACCCTAGATCCAACAGAGAGTGATTTTTTACCAAGTTCTTTATGCAGTACCAAAGAGTACCCTGTGTTGGACTCGAGGATACTACAGGGACCATCAGGTACCTCAATGTTCAGATGCAGGAGTGAAGGAGCCCCAGAAAGCTGACTCATGACCAAGCTCAGCTAGCACAGGGCAGGAGATGAAGCTGACCTGAGAAGGCTCCAGCTAAGCATCCCCAAATAGTGGAGCACAGAGATCCCACAGCCATAGCTCTCACCTACTAGCTTCCTCCATCATCCACTCTTCAGCTGGAAGCTGGATATGCAGCTCACGGCAACTGCTGCCCTCTCCTGCTTTGCCATCCCAGCCCACCAGCCAGAAGTATTTGCTTTCCAGCAAACCTCCATGTCAGCACCAACCACATCCTTGCAGTTAGATCCCACTTTGCCATCTTTTCTATACAGTAATTCCTTCAAAGTACATTTCTGTAGAAAATACCAATAAAAATGTTGTGCCCAAGTATCCATGATGCTCACACCCGACCACTCCTTGGTATGAGCCGTGGCAGGGCATCCTGCCTGGCCTGCAGCCACGCTCCCAACCATCCTGACACTGCACAAATCACCAAATTCCAAACTCAGTATCAGAAGAAGGATTTTGCTCCTAACGCACCATTTGCCAAAGCTGACACCTTTGTTGAGTGGGACTGAGTATGATTCAGGGAGCCTTGGGCAGTGTCTCCCTGCAGAGTGAGGGATGCAGAAGAGGCAGCTACTGAGAAACCTTCAGTGCCCAGCTTCACACGATCTTGAAATATTAAATTTATCAGTACTAAAAATAAAACCATGTGATGTGGACTCATACACTGGAGAGTCTGTTGTTAATACCATGAAAACCCAGTAGCTGAGACACTGTAACCATAAGCCAGTCATCTAGAGTTAATAATCTTATTTGCATTTATGACCCAGTTAGTTAACGCTATTTTAAAGAAATAATTCCAGCCTTCTTAATCTTTCTAGAATTCTGTTGTTATTATTACTGCAAAGGCATTGATTTCCCCAAACTCTCAAGTAGGGAGGGGTTTTTTTCCATACCATTTCACTGATTCCAATCAGCAGGTTTGCATTATGCTTGCCATTTGAAGACCAAATATCAGCATTTTCCATTAACATTTTGGAATTACCTTATCTTCTGGCAATTAAGCAGAAATTAGTTTCTTTTTTTGCCTATATAGCTTTCCCTTCTCAGGAGGATTTGATTTCCAAGGTATTTTCAAATATCTAACTCATACCTTTGAAATCTGCATACAAGATCATTAATTATTGTTTGTTATATTTTGAATTATCCTGAAGTATCATGTCACCCTATAAAGAAGCACAACTCAAGAGAATAACTACACCAGCTGTGAGCTGAATGTAAGACTGCAGGTACTGTTCCTGGGGAAGTTACTATCAGGTAAAATGAAAGGACTACATGAACTGATTGATGTCTTGCCAGTGTCAAATTCACATACAGACAAATGTAATTTAATCCAACCAAAATCTTTACAAAAATCATGGACTGCTCATCACTATGTACTCACACATCACATACTCACATGCATATCCATGAAAACTGTGAGTACTGGAACTGCCCCAATGAGATGTGCTTTTGCAGGCAAATAAAACCAATAATTTCCTTAGCTTAGGTTTGTTTATTTCCCTTCACAGTTTAACTGAAGACTTAAGGCAAAGACAACAGTTCCTTACATCACGCCTTCCAGTCACTGTAAGTGAAACAAACTCCACAGCACAAGTGCAAAAAGCTCTCTTGCTTTAGGGCCTTTTTAAGAGACAAAGATCTTTTATTCAAACATGTAATGCACATATGACAAAAAAAAGGCAACTCAACGCATTCTACCCAAACTTAAAACCACATCAGTTCCTGACCTCATTACATTTATGGAATCCCATCCCTGAATGCATGTGTTTAGCCACAGATCCTGGCGACTTGAAGACATGCTAGGAATGACCCTTACCTGGGTTACTCTGTTGCAATGCCTGAAAGGGGACTGTTAATGAATTACACCACTAACCTAACACTTTATGTTAAGAAGGAAGGATGACCAGCAACAGAATATGAAGACATCCCTGGTAGCTAGTCTTTAAAACTTAAGTCTAATATTCCCTCCAAAACTGGTCAACATGGATTATGGCAGCTGTAAGTATTTCTGATATTCATTAACATAAGCTTTTAAAAACCTTGTTGAATTCTTCATCACGACAGCTTACTGCTGTAGTGATTTTCACACTTTAATCACAGATCTGAACAAGAATTTCCTTTTATCCATTTTGGAATTTGCAACTGATTTCTTTAAATAGTCACTGACTTTAGTGCTTTAAGACAAGCAAACAGAAACTCACCTCAATCTACCTTCTCATTACCATTTGCTGGTTTGTACAGTTTTAGCATGCCTCTTCTCTGACTCATCTGCTTTCTAAGGTAAACAGTCACAATTTTCTTCAGTTACTCTCCACGACTGAGACTTCCCCAATTCTTTTTCAGCTTCATCTTGTGTTCCCAGAACTCCCACTAACTCTTGAATGCTATTTTGAGGTGAGACAAGGGTGTTCTTGATATATCAGCTTTTACTTCTGGTAACAATCTCCATGCTGTTCTTTATTACTTTTTCTATTCTTAATGACTTAATTACTTGGATTTTTTTCTATTACTCTTGTATTTTTCAAATCTGCCACATAGCAAAAAAGAGCTTGCTATTCTCAGGTCCAGCTCCTGCCTAAGTGGAGCTCTCCAAGGGGGGGTGTAGGACTGACAGCTTCATAGCTCTCCATGCTCAGAGATCAGACACCATTTAGGCAATTCCCAATTCTGCCTTTCAGCAGGGCTAATGGGGCAGGCAAAATGGCACAACAGTGCTGTTTCATGCTTCTGAGAACAGAACAGTCCCCACCAGCTTGAAGTGGGGATCTATCAATATACCACTGTTAACAGATCTAACTGGATAATGCACCTTTTGCTTCTATGCTCCATACAGGTTTTGAGCCATCTTGGTCATGCCATGTCTTTTAACAACCATCCACAAAGGACAACAAAACTTTCCAAAAGCTTTCATTATTTGAATAAAATTATTTTCCATATTCCAGAACACCTTTCTCCCTGTCAGTCTGGCATAATTTCCTTCTGTGCAATCTCAGTGGCTGCAAGCTATGTATTGTGACCTGTCAGTAATTGTTATTTCAGCTAATTTGCCAACTACCAGTATAAGCTTACTGGGGTGTAATTCTCTAGATGCTTCCTAGAGCCTTCTATCACATTCATAGTTCCACATTCTTATTCTGTTATTTCTAATAAGACTATACATGTATTTGTCCAACACCTCAGCCACCTCATACTTGAGCTCTCAATAAATTTGGACACAAATCTGCAGTGAGGATTGGTACCAATAAATAATTTAACAGTTCTGCAATATTCTGCTTTGTTGAACTGCTCCCACTGTGCACAGCAATCCACTCAGCAGGCCCATCAGCTGTCTCACCAGCTTCCAGCTTCTCCTTCATTTAAAGCACATTCTGTTATTTGTTCCTCTTTTTTTCCTACAGCTGTGTGCTCCACTGCCAGGATTTTGGCCTCCTGGGGTTCATTTTTATGTGCAGTAGGATTACCTTATGGGCTTACTTTCCTTCGAGAGTCCCAGAGCTAAGCACCTTCTGAAGACAGCGCTTTTCTTCTCTCCAGGAAAGGTGCACACAAAAAACCATCAAGTTACTGGACCCCAGCTGCAGGACCTCAGGGCAGAGGTACTGCCCAGAATCTACTGTGGATGGAAGAGATTCTCCCTTCCCTGCTTCTCTCACTTGCAGGACTACAGGGAAAAATGCTCCTGGTGTCAAAGCCTGTGTAAGGGGACACTTTTACTGTAACTTCCTCCCTGCTTGTGAGATTTTGAAACACACCAGAAGGTTACAAAGTAATCTCATTTACAGTTTAACACACAAAAAAATTCAAGTATTTTAATGTGGTCATCAGGAGTAGAATAACAAATATTAACAGTTCAACAGACAAAAAGCTGTAGAAGTTTAATATTTTTAAGTTTAAATTCATAAATTTTGTGTCCGAGTTGACTTTTGAATGCTTGTGTAAATGAACACTATAGACATTAACTAAGAAAACTAAGACAATTAATGAGATTATTGAGAAGGTCTATCTCCTATAGACCTTATCTCCTTTATCCTATAGACCTGGTCTCACCTTTTCTTACAAGATAAGGAGAGTTAAAGCTCCACAAGAGATTCAGGCTGAATCAGTGTGTCTTACTCTTTGCCCTACTCATCACAGCTATATAATGTCTATACGTGAGATATTTTAAAGATTAAAAGTGTCCCCTTGCAGTCTCTAGCAGCCACAGAAAAACAAGTAGAGTATGTTAGAAGTACAATACATACAAAAAAACCTCCAAAAACCTAACAACAAAAAACCCTGCCCATGTTGTTTGATCCTTTTGCTCTTCTCAAGCATTACATGTCTTTACGTTCTCTGTTACCTAGGCTGAACAGGGATTTATTAGACTACTCTGTAATGAGGTCCAAAATAAATAACATTTGACTTGCTTTAATAATTCAGGGCATTGCCTTCCCTTCCAAGTAACCTGAGCTGACAGTCACAGTATGCAATCCTCCTGTTTTCTAAACAACTCTTCAAGTAATTCTTCCCATAGCACTAAACAGAATGAACAGTTCAGCTGTAAGTGAAACAAGAGATGCATGAAATGGCATGACTTGAGGCATACTTTGAACAAGAAGTCGGCACTGTTGAACAATGCCAACTCTTCCAAGAATCTTCTAAGAACTCTTCTAAGCATCATTCTTTGTGGGAGACTCAGGAAGAGCTGCTGAATAAATTTTCTTCAGCGGGCAAAATTCCCACTTCAGCTGCCTGTTTCCACGGCTGGTTCCCATCTTACTGTTCCTTCATCTGTGCCAAGGCAGTTGTGAGTGGCCACACTGCACATCAGACTGCAGAAAGAATGCCTCACTACTATTAAGTTGTTGCTGAACTACAGTGCAGGAAAATAAACTTCTAGACTAAGCTGTGGTACCACAGGGCTGTCCATGGAAGTGCATCCATGTCCCCCTGACAGCATGGCAGTGACAGAAGCAGCCTGGCCATGCAGTAGAGCACGTTCATCTGATGACTGTGGCCTCCTGTGCCCAGCGCTGCCCAACTTCTACACTGAGTTTCACCTCCCTTGGGGTGAAGACAGGCTACAGTCCTACAGAGGTCCAAAACCCAGGGCCAAAGACAGGCTACAGTCCTGCAGAGCTCCAAAACCTTCAGGTGCTCTCTGAGGGAGCTCTGGGCACGCCTGGCCCAGCCAAGAGGAGCCTGTGCTGGGGTACGGGCCAGGCTGGGGCCCCAAGCACTGGAGAACAAAACCCGAGAAATCTGTGGTTTGTTTTTGCAACCCCTGAACAGAGAGGTCCTCTTGGCCATTAAAGGTTATTCAAAGCAGCACTAGGACATGAGTTAAAAGAGGATGACCTGCTCTTCTCATCATGAGGCTGATGCATGCCTCAAGATTCTGTGCTTTACTTCCTAACTATAATTTGATAAATACTCAGATTGTGAGTGAGACTGGTGAATTTTGGGGGATTTTAGCACTTCTATTTTGGGTGCAAAATTATTGGCACCTTGCCCCAAACTCGCATCACAGCCAAAATCAGAATTAATGATTGAAAGGTTTATTTTTCTTTCTTCCACAGTACTCTTTCCATCTCCCACACTCACTATAAATAATGCACAACTCTCATGTGAAGTGAATTAAAAAAGGTTGAAGGCCTTTTATATATATAAATACTCCACAATTTTATATATATATATATATATATAAAAATATATATACATCACAAACAGATCCTTCCTATAACCCTTTTCTTTTTGAGAAGCTATGTGATTCAGGCTAACTTATCCTCTCACCATGTACTCAAAATCTAGAGGATATGACAATTCATTCACAGTAAAGACTTTGTCTTCCCAATTGTTTGGTTTTTTTTGTGAGCTAAATCCACACTGTTCTAAGACTCAAGCTGTGCATACCCTTACTATTTAACAAAGCTCTCATTTGAGACCCATCCCTGCACATACAGCCCAAGCATTTGAAGTCTACATAATACTTTTAAGCCATTTCTGGTCTCAGAGTCCAAAACCTGACTCTCTGGATGTAGGATTTAAGTAATTCTCATTTTTATCACGATCCAGAAAAATGAGAACCAAGCTTCAGAAATAAGGGTAAAATTGACAAACCTCACTTTTTTTAATCTTAGGTCTACAGTCACTACACAAAGGACACAGCAATGCTACCCTTAAGAACAGAAATAAAGATTAAAAGGCTCCCACGGACCACAAACTACGATTACTTCATTAACCTTCTTCATTTTTTAAATTCTCTTGCTAAAAAAAAATCCAATGCAGTTAAATAATCTTTTCTAATTACATTCTCTATTCCTGAAGCATACACTAACTACATTTTGGTGTCCACTTTATACCACCACTGCATGATGTTGACCAATTTATAGTACTGTATTTTGTTCACTAGTCAAGGTATTTAATGACTGATAATGGTAGACATTGGAGGTACTTATACTATACTTATACTTATCCATTGGAGGAAGAAATTCTCAACTGGGCAATCATGAAGAGCATTCAGGAATTACAGCCACACATGACATGGGCAGGAACACCTTGCACTAGACCAGGCCACTGAGGGCACCTTCCTTGAAGACTGGCCTTGAACACTTCCAGAGATGGGGCATCCACAGCTTCCCTGGGCAACCTGTTCCAGTGCCTCACCCTCACAGTAAAGAATTTCTTCCTATTATCTAATCTGAAGTACCCTCCTTCAGTTTAAAGCCATTCCCCCTTGTCCTGTTGCTACATGCCCTTGTAAAAAGTCACTAAACTTGAAGAACAAAAATAACAATCAAAAGGAGCAGGAAAGAAGGAAAGAGTCTAATCTAATAGAAGAAGTGGTGTTACTGCAAGACCTTAATAGAATTAGCTCTGCACTTTCTCAGCCAACTGCCTTCTGAGCCTGACTACTTTCAGAGACTTCTGTGGATGCAGCAATGCACTGATTGCTACTTCAAAAACTGGTAGTAAATGAGGCATTTTCTTGATCTCTCTGCCACATATGATATCATCTTCTCCTCTAACAATAAGACATACCAAAAGCTTTCTGACCTGAGCATGTTTCTCAATGACAACTCTGACAGAATGACAAGGGTCGGAAATATGCATAAGAATCATACTAAATATAGCACATAAACCACTGAAAGGCAATTGCTTCTCAGTGCTAGATACCTATGACATTGACACAGATTGTCATTTGAATTCAAATCCAAATTCATACATACAGGCATACACCATAAATCAGCATGTGAATCACCTACAGTACAGCACTGAGGTGCTTTCTCTGCTTGAAGAGAGCTGCAAGTAGGAAGAAGAGCAAGAATAAACAGGAAACAATAAAGCTCTCTTATTCAAAGATTGACAGCTGCACAGAGTTCTTAAAACATTCATGTAACAATGTATGACAATAAATGTGCTATTCTACAGTTTCCCCCTTCCTAGTCCTGTCTCTCACCCTTCCATGTTCCCGTGGCGCTGCCTGATCCCGCAGCCCAAAGATCACAGCACGCGCAGCACTGTCACAACAGCTACAAAACCAGCACTCGGTGCCAGGGTCCAACTTGCTCACAATTACTTAATAAAGCCAGATCCTTTAGAATAATTTCATATAAACTAAGTGTCATTAGGGAGGTCTGCACATCTTTGAAATGACTCCCTACGAAGTCTGAGTCAGTCCAGCCTGCAGACACAAATGCATCCAGTTTTGGCCGAGCAGTGAGTCTGGATAATAAGACAGAAAGCTGTCCCTGTTACACCATACCTATTATCCCCAGCAGTTCCTTTATTTCTTCTCAATTTCTGTCCTAATACAGTCACACAATGGTCCAAAGAGAAAAAGGAAACAGTCACCAGTCAGATAAAAAGAAACTGTCATTAATAGCACAACCAGCACTTCTCAGCTCTTCCATGAACTGTGGCATTTGTGGAGCTCAGTGGCCTCTACAGAGGGTGGTTAGAAATCATTATCCCCAAATTATTGATGAGGAAAATAAAGCACATTCTGGTGGACTAGCTAGTCCAAGATCACACAGATTGTGAGTGGCCAATTTGGGATTAAACCCATGCATCTGGAGTCCCAAACCACTAGCATCTCCAACAGGGTGGCAGGTTCCTACATTAACTATACAGTGAGAATAAAGAGGATCTGACACTGCTGAGGGTAAATGCTGGCCTTCAAATAGCACCAAGTGGATCAAGTGGTCTTAATTCTGCTGGTATGTTCAGGTTCTTCTGTGTCTCACTGAGTCAAAAGAACTACCTAAATTCTTCTATTTTTTCACATTGAATGGCCTGCTGTACCCCAGATCCTCCCCTCTGCACAGTGCTGGGGGATTTTACTGATGGCCTTCACAGATATTTACTCACAAGAGACTCACGAATGCAGTGCTTATCATGGCAATGGCAGGCCATGGTGTTTAACACAGTTTTCCTTTTCATTCCATGCTTAAATTTCCTTAGCCCCTTTCTATTCAAACTCATCCTATTTCTTCCCCAGCACAAATCTTTGTACAACCTCATTCTAGTCTCCCTTCCTCGTGTCCTTATGAACCACCATTCCTCAACCACTACCTCTCTTTCCCCCTTGACAGTTCCCACTCCCAGTCTCCTTGATGAGCTTTCCATTTCACACCCTCTTCAGCCAAGGCCTTTCCTCACCTTCCAGTCTCCTTTCCCAGAGAAATTCACTTGTCTTCCACCACAGCCCTTCCTCATAAATTCTGCTCTCCCCTCCCAACCCTTTCTGCCTTCAAATGACACACATCACTTTCATTTCACCTGCTCTCTGTTTTCCCCATTTCCACCCTCAGCTTGCAAAGCAGAAGCAGCTGAAGCAGAAACAGTCCAACCTCATCCCTGGAGCATCAGATACCATCGCACTGAGTCACTTTGTGGGATGGATGCATGAGCAGTTTGACCAGCACAGGAAAATATTTAACTGCTAAAATTTAAATTTCTTCCCTCAGATTTCAAGGAGTTTATTATAAATTGGTCTAAAAGCAGACCTGGCAAATATGGAGACAGAATCCCTATTCCTTGATACAGAGATAACAGAAATATTCAAAGAAAATAGAAGTATCATCTTGAAACCAGACAAACAAGTAATAAAAATTTCAGCCCAAGAGGTTGCAGCTGACAAACCTGTAAGCACTGTAAAACACAGTGTCTAACTAGAGGTGTCAGACCACCTCAGTAACACACAAACCTTTAAACTAAGAGAGTACCTTTCTGCTTTACTCAGGACATGAAGATAAAACTCCCCTCCCAGCAAAATCTATGCTGTTCACTCAAGCTGTACTTACTCTAAGGAGCAGCAGAGGACAGATCTGCTGCACCCACTCTTCTCTGTGACTCACACACTGTACCTAACAACCTCAGGTCTGCTCTGCTCCTAAAATACATCCTCTGCACAGAAAACTCACAATATGGATTTTCCAAGCTAAATGCAACTGTACCAAAGCAGATCTCTCTGTATTATATCCAGTTTGCATAGCAGTATCTGGTTTATCCACTGTTACTGTACAACTATTTGTCTTTAGACAGATTAATTTTAAAGCCATCTAACAATAAAACCTTCTGAAATTAAAATTACTTTGCTTTGCTTTCCTGGCAGCTTAACAACTACAACTTAAGAAGAAGAGGCAAGGACCCTCGTTTTCTGGCAAAAATTTGGTGGAGAGATAGAAACACTTCTGAAAAAATCAGTATAATCCTCCCAATGCAGGTTAAGTATTCCATGCAGTTACATCACCTAGTGTATTCTTTTTCTAGGCTCTGTTCCTGCCAAGCACCAAGAAATCAGAGGCTTTGAATCCTCCTCACATTCCTCCCCAGCAGCTCCTCTCTAGTAAGAAGCCAATGTAAAAACACTGTATACCAAAAATAATAAAATTTTGTTCTCAAGTGAGAACTCAGTAACTATATACATGACAAAAACTACCTTGTGAGCTGTGATATTCCTGCTGCAAGTCAGCTAAAAGCAAATTAGATGAAAAAAATATTGCCTGGATTTTTTTCACATATATGCAAAGATGTTTGATTTCACTTCAATTAATTTTTTTTCAGTCATGAATAATCCATTTAACTAATCAACATCTGACTTACTCTAAGGAACACTTCATTTGATGTAAAATTAAATATAACGCAAGAGCAAAAAGTAATTAAAGGAGGACATTATTCAGCTGTTGATTTATTCTTTGCTTTTTGCATAACTATTAAGTAACTTCCAGCATTTGCTGGTTGTAGATCAAAAACTAAAGCTATGCCAAATAGAGTTCTCAATTTAACAGTTCAGTGCAAGTAAATTACTTTTAAAGGCAATACTTCAGAGGGGTCTTTCTGGTGTTCAATTACAGGCTGTGTCTTGCTCTCAGAAACTCTCAGAACAAAAAGTTACGTACAAAAAAACCCCAATACATGGATGAAGTTAGTAGAGGGGCTTGGGACTGACACAATGTAAATTAAAACAATGCTGGATTCTTCCAAAACTAAGCAAATAACCACATTGGTGCTTTTTTGCCTGACGCATTGGAGGTCATTCATCCAACAGTATGCCTAAAAAAATAAACAAACAAATCCAGCAATCATTCAAGTAAGGAGTTGGTTTTTTTCAGATACCAAAAATATCCTGAGCAATGCTGCCATGACTAATAAGTCAGTGCACTGGGGTTATTATAGGACAGCCTACAATCGAGTTCAAAGAGGAGAAACCTTGCTGACCTGTGGAAGTCCTGCCTGACTTCCAGCATTACTGCTGGGAACACAGAATACGTGCTAAGGGAACAGCAAGAGCAGCAGCTGCTTTCCTTCATCAACAGCCACTTTCTCCACACCAATTTTGAGCAAAAGAGCAAATTCAGCAAAGGTTCATGTGTGCTTCTATTTTCCTTCAAGCTAGCACCAAATGACAAGACAAATATAGGGAACATATCAAAACATAAACACATAATGCGGTCACCCAAACACCTAAGAAACATCAGGAGATGGGACTCCTCTAAAGCTTGCTAAAGACAAGCAATAGATGTAAAAATGAACCTGGTAATAGGAATTGAGCATTTCAGTCAGAATGGTTACAATAAACTCTATTTTATTTTAAAACCTATTTTAAAATCTCGCCATCTTAAATTTAAAGAGCTGTTCACACTGCAGTTTCACTGAATGATCCTATCAAAGGCTAATGCTTTCCCTGAAGGATTACAGATCTATGCATGACACTTCACTTTCCTTAGTGCATTTATAGCTCAGGGTGGAAATACATTTTTTTAGGCCTTTTTTTTTCTCCAATTATTATAATGGTTTCTTGAAAGAAGGAATTTTAATTAGCTCTACAAAAGTTAAGGTAATGGCAAATCAAAAGATTTGTACAAGATTAAAAATAGTAACGTGAGAATTACCGCCCTCAAAGTGCAAAGGGCAAACCTACTGAATTCAATCATGCAGCTGTGCAAAGACACCAGATTTTTCAAGCTATGTCCCTATAAGGCCCCTGGAAACCAACTTTGGCATTCTAATAGTTTTCAGTCCATAAAATAAAACCTGGCACCCTTAATTACAAAAGCTTTCTATAGGAAAGTGCAGGACCCACTGCTCTGGCCACCTGCTAACAGAGTCAGAAATGACTCATCATTATATCAGAAAATGTCCAACACCACAGACTGAGAAACCAAGCCTACAATTGGGATTGTGACTTTTCATTGCCATCACATGAGAAGCAAAAGACTCAGATCTATGCCTTTCAGGAAAAGAAGCAAGGGGGAAAAAAAGGTAAACAGTTTTAAGGAGGGGGGAAAAAAAAAAGACAGCTATCTCAAGCCCTTTTAAACCCCAAAGTGGTTTATAGAGAGTCACATGTAGACTAATTCAAGAATCAGCAATACATACTTCAGTCTTGGTTTATGTAACTGTATGAAGGTGCTGAACTGAATGCTCATGAGGTCTAGAGCATGAAAAGGTACTGTAAAGAGAGTCTTCTGTTTCCTTAGCAGATGAGAACCACGGTTTTCCTCTTCATCTAATTAACATTTTAGTAACAGCTTAATCAAGTAGAGAAAATCATCTACCAAAAAGGCAGCCTACTGCCTTCCAGGAAATCTAGCCAAAGAGATCCTTGTATTTCAAAGAAGTGACCGTATTTAAGAGATCAGATGGCATCTGTAACTGAATAAACTATGGATCAGTAATTCTTACACAAACGTAAGAATGTGAGAGAAGGAAAAGAAGATTTAACTACAAATTAAACCCCAGTAAATAGCAAAAACTGCTTGAGGTCTAGCAGTTTATATTTAACCTTAACCCTCTTCCACCTCTACACCTAAGACCAGATATTTCCTTGTGAAACATCTCCTTAGCCATGGGGACAGCAATTTCTAGCAAGCTGTGAGCTACTCCATAAAGGCTAGGAGGAATACACTGATTTAACCTAACAGGCAGAAAATTGTTTGGTTTTCTTTGACATTTTTTTGTGTCTATGGGCTACATTATACATTGTATTGTATAAAGGAAACTTCATAAATAAAATCACATTTATTTTACCTTAACCTGACGTAATGTGAATTATAAGGCACGTTAAAGGAATGCTTGGGAAGGGAGGTAGCAGACCAATATTTCAACACATTTCCCAGGGTATTCCAGGCTGAAAGCATGGGCCAGTGCAAACCTCCTCCCTGGAAACCATGGCTAGGGATGTAAATATGGCATTCAAAACACTTGGGAAAACACCTTCATTTCTAGAGTGTAGCAGGCAATGCATCCTCATATTAACAATAACAACACAACAAGTTCTGAGGAAGAGTGAGTTATTCCTCAGTCCATTTCTTGAAGACCAGACAGGTTAATTTGGATTTACGATAGAGTTCTTGTTCCAGCTATAAAGTATAACCCTGACATTACAATATAAACTAATACTAATTTTAAATCCAAGCATGTGTATTTTCCTCACCTTTATTAATCTGTTTAACACCTGTGACATTTCATCCCCTTTACCGGTGTATGTCCCTCCCACTTCTGTACTCCTGCCTCTCCTTTCTCTACATTTTGATTCTTGCAATGATTTCAGTGGTTTATTTGCTTTTCAGCACCATATGATTAAGTACAAAATAATTTCTTTTTGTTATCTGTGCCTGTTTGAAAGTTCCAAAATAGCAACCGCAGTCAAAGCCGATAAATGGCCCAGATGGATGGCAGTGCCTCTGCCAGACTCTGGCCGCGCGACTGATGGGGCACAAACCACACGCTGGGATGTGGACATGGAGGTCTCTGCTGAGCACAGCCCAGGAGCACAGTCTCAGAGCCATAAAACTGTCTGGAATCAGCTATTTACAAATATGCTTTTAGGAAGTTTAGGAAGAAAAATAAGGACAAATAAAAACTGCAGTGCTTTTATTTTCACTAAAATATCTTACTCCATTATTCCGAAGTAATCATCCTTAGGCTCCAGCCCCTTCTCTACAGGTTGGTGGGTGTATTTACTTGTATCTTCCACACGACACAGTGTACTGTTCATTTGATATCTGGCTACCTGGGTTGGCAAGCAAAGGAAAATAATATATGAGAGAGAACTAAAGCTTTACAGACTAGGAAAGGGATAAACAATCTGAGTTTACATCTGGCTACAGGGCAGGCTTTACTCTCTGCAGTTGGTCTTCAGTTTTTAAAAGAAATCCTGAACATGAAATCTCAAATACCACCTGCAATACCATTGGAAAGGTGAGGTTGGACAGCTGGGAACAAGTGGAAGAGCAGTGTCTTGCAGTTGAAAGAAGAGCTCTACTATTCTCCATACTTTTGTCTCCTTCTTGAAACCAAGGCCACTTCTGCCTTTGGCCATTAAAGGCCAGGAAGTTTGTGTTCAAACCTAAATTAGCACAAAACTGTATCAAATTTAAAAGATAAATCTTACTGAAACCAAATAAAATTTCTGCATGTAAAATTTTTTTTCATTCAGTAAATTCTGATATTACAACACTAAAAAAAATGGATTGTCTCTGGTAGCTAATAAAGACCAATTTGCTACACACTCCTTTCTTCCAATAACTGCCCAAACACTCAGGTGGGTTAATGAAAAGTTACCTTGAGCATCCAGAATCTGCAAATTCAAGCACTTTAAAAAATTCTTGGCATTTAAAAAATGTGGCTTTCAAATAATAACTACCACTTCCACTGTACAGATGCTGCAGTTCATACCATTTTCTCTTACAGGCTTTCTACAGCTAGCACACATTCATGGATGGTGCTCTCTCAAGCCTGATTGAAATCTGAGTCAACTGTCTCAATCAACTGGCCCTTGATGATTAACATTATCTAAGTGTCCAAGTACTAAAAATCAAAACAGATGAAAAGAGTGAAGAAAGAGGTAGAAAACCAGTGGTGACCTGAAGAAATGCATCCAGGGAAAAGGTGTTCCTATCTAGGAAATTAGCCTAAAGGCACACAGGCAGGTGCAAAGTGGAAGACTGACAGACAACAAACACACAAGATGGAATATAACATCATCATGGTTTAACCCCAGCCAGCCACCAAGCCCCAGGCAGCAGCTTGCACACTCCCCTGCCAGCAGGATCAGGGAGAGAACCAGAAGGGTAAAAGGCAGAAAACTTGTGGGTGAACGTAAAGATTATTAATTATCTTAATAATAAGATAATTTAATTCTTAAAAATTATTAAGGGAAAGCAAAAACCACGCACAGAAGTAAAGCAAAACAAGGATTCACTGCTTCCCATGGGCGGGCAGGCAGGCAATCAGCTGCCTCCAGCAGAGCTGGGCCCCATCACACATAATGGTGACTTGGGAAGACAAACACCATCACTTCAAACAGCCCCTCTTTCCCTCTTCTTCCCTCCACTCTATACACTGAGCACGGTGTCATATGGTCAGGAATATCCCTTTGGTCAGTCTGGGTCATGTGTTCCACTTGTGTCTCCTCCCAAACTGCCATGCATCCCCAGCCCCCTTGCCAGTGTGGCAGTATGAAAAGCAGAAAAGGCCTTGGCTCAGTCTAAGTCCTGTTCTGTAACAACAAAAATATCTCTATATTATCAACTCTTTTCCACACAAATCCAAAACAACCCCATACTAGGTTCTGTGAAGAAAATTAACTCTAGCTAAAACCCAGCTAAATTAACCCAGCTAAAACCAGCACAAACATTTACAGAGATGTAAATTTACTGTTTCAGAGGGTTTTTTATAATTTTATCCATGAAGTCATATTAGAGAACTAATTTAACTCTAAAGAATTATAATAGAAGCCTGTTAGAAGAACAAACTTTTCAAGCAGACAATTCAGTCGGAGTGCCAATTATTACAGTCACAAGAAACAAACTTAGACTCAGTATTATCAAGATTAAAGTACAGTCAGTGAGGTGAATAGATGATGACTTCATAGGTTTGAACTTCATGCATCATTCTGCCAAGAAACACTGATGTACCTTCAGCATCTCTTCCAGCTAACGATCTAGGGGCAATCCTAACCCCAGATGTCTTTCCACAGAAAAGCACTGTTTATAGTTGGTAAGTGCAGCATACCAACACCAGTATTTGTGTAAATGTGTCTGATCTTACACATCTGGGCACTGTGCAGGCACTGACAGATAAAGCACGCTTTCTACTTAGAGCTCTGCCCATGACAAATCATGGTCAGTAGATCTTTGTGGCCCTGCAGTTATACAAATAAGTATATTTGTGTAAATCTCAGGTTTACCCTCCAAATTCATAATTGCAATGGAATTGCCTTTTTTTTTTAATTGTCCTTTCAGACATATCTGCTTAGGAAGAGACACTGTGAAACCTGATAAACACCACATGTTAGTTACTCTGGTGTCCCAGTTCTGACGTCCAATGCCACAGGTGGTATATGTTTTTGGTTTTTTTTTTGTTATCTGTTCATAAAATCTTCAAGGAAGTCTCACCTCTACATAAACAGGGTGTGGTGAATTCTTTCCATTTCAGAGGGAAATTTTCCATGTGATATTGAAAAGGCAACTAGCCTGGGAATACAGCACCATTTGTTACTCTTTTTATCTATTTAGAGGTTCTCAATAAACTTCTCTTTTTAACCCAAGTCCTGGCCACAAGGCCATTTGATTTCATTAGGAATAAATGGAATGCTATATATAAACTGCTTCATCTGTTTTTCTAAAGAGGTCTGCCTGTGGCTGCCCTGGAAGCGGACACAGTGAATGCCATCAGCAAAAGAGATTAAAGTATCCCACATGACAGCTTGAGAGGCAGTGCTTCAGAAAAATAATTTAAGGATGACAAGATTATTGCACAGGCCTGCCGCAGCCTTATTACTTTTTCAAAGACTTTATGTAAAGGGTTTATGACATAAAAAAAAAAAATTTACTGCACACATTTTAAATAAATGACACCTGTACGTATGCAAACATTATAAATTCCTATAGTTTTGTGTAGTATTACAGTAATAAAAATGAAAACACATTCCTAGTCACTGGTTAAAACTGACCAAACTCACAGTTACATGGTCGTACCTGGGTCCCAACTGTAGCCCTTTTTGACATTAGGAAAATAAAAGGGCATGAATAAAGGCAGCAGAACTGGCAGCTGTCCATCTGATTTCTGTGATTGAATAGAATAACAAAAGCACCATTCAATGTAAATAAACATTACCAATGACTCTAGCTCAGTACTGCACTTAAACCCAAACATTAACTGTGTTTAGTGCAGTAAGACTTAAGTATATGCTCAAATGCTTCCATGGAGTGTGGACCATAAAACTTGGCTCTTCATCTCACTTCCTGTCCCATATTCCATGTTTTGTACCACCCACTGTGCTATCTGGACTCAGGGAAGTTGCAGAGTCACAATTCTGAAAGATGCTCAAAATCCAACTGGACGCAGTGTTGGTCTGCCCCAGTTGGCACTGCTTTGAGCAGAGGGGTTGGACTAAACAATCCCCAGAGGTCCCTTGAAACTCGATTATTCTGTCATTCTGCTTAGTTACAGAGTTGAGTAAACGAAGGAGAATGAGGCTTTGTCCCATTCAAACATTGGTGTTGGAGTGGAAGGGCTTTTTTCAGAAATATAATCAGACACAAAGGAAACCACTAAGGCCACTCTGCCCCATTATAAGCATACACATAACTACGTGTTTCATGTTCATGCACACAAATACAAAGGGGTTTGATTTTGGCTTGTCTTGGGGGGGGGTGTTCATAGTTAAAATACCCCATGCATTTTTACATCAGAACTGCCAAGCCTTCTATGCCACTATAAAAGATATATCCATATATGAACATCACACATTTTAAAGACCTGAAAAGGGGAGGTATTTTTTCCTTCAGTTTATGAAACTCCTCATTATTTATTTCTGACGGGCTACAGTCAAATACAGGTTGGACAATATTCAAGAAAAAAATTCCTTTTTTGGTAAATGTTTCATGCGATTTCTGCTTTTCATGAAAGTCTGACAGAGCACATATTACCTGGTTCTCCAGTGCAATCAGTAAGTAAAATAAGGACAAACAGGATTATGTATCACTAAGAATTTTCTTAAATATGGAATACTTCAGGATATACAAAAAAAATAGCATTAAACTGCTTCTTCTCTCCTACATTATCTTCAAAAGTAAAGTCCAACTCAGGTCAACAGCTTCCTCAGAAAAAGCCTAGTTACAGAGCAGCCTTGTACTCCCACAGCAATGCCCTAATACAGTAATATTCAGCATTCTCAATTTAGTGTTTTAAAGCTGAAGCATCTAAATCTGAATGGGAATCTCAGAAAACACAGATTTTTCAAACTTTTGCTACAAGATGAAACTATATTGTTACTAGTGAGATCCTTAGCTCCCAGGCTTTGTTATGGTCCCATAGCCCTGAATGACTCTGCTGAGCCCATCTAACTGAAGGCTGCTCCAGAAAGGAACTGCTCCTGTCCTGCCTCTTCTCCCAGCACCCACATAACCCCTACTTCAGGGGCTAACCTGGCAGGAAAGTGAAAAATAAATACAGAAATTTAAAAAAAAAAAAAGAGAAAACAATTGGGGGTGGGAGAAGAGCCTGCTTTTTGCCAGTAACCAGGCAGTGAATTGGCGTTGCTGTAGAGGAGACCGTATCCTGTCTGACAGTCATGACTGTCATCATCACTCTTGGCTACATCTCTTCATCACGCCTTGGAATTACATCACCAAGGATAAAAACACTAAAGGCTTACAGAACTACCTCTTAAATCTAATTTTCCTGAAAATGTTTTTTAACCCATTACTTAATCATAAATGTATATTTTATTTTGCCATTGTTTGTCCTCGAGCTTTTTATTTCAACATCCCCATGCACTCGCAAAGATCCATCACAAGTTAAATTCTGGCAAGAAAATCATTAGGAGAAGATGTGTAACAGTGATGATAATTACCAGGCTAAACTACAGCCAATCTATCAAGCTCCTAAAAACAGCTAATCCATGTCTAAGCTCATTAATACAATAATTGAAAGATGCCCCAAGGCCTAGAGTACAGAAGATATGACTGAATGTTCACAGTGGTCCGTTCTAAACTCAAAGGCCTGTGCACCCCTGGCCAAGAAACAACCTGAAAGAAAATACAACTTCAGAGTTCCTGCCCCATGACGGCATTGCCCTCCAGAGGGAGAGGAGAAGTTGTGCTGACAAGATCCTGGCACAGCTCGTGTCCCCAGCCATCTTTGTGACCAGCAAGCCTTGACCCTCAGTGGCCCCACAGAGACGGATGCCCCGGTCATTCTGTTGCCCAAATGTGGCTGCCAGGGGAACATAAGGTACAGATTCTGCTGCCATCCTGCCTCTCAGGCTTTCCAGAAGGGAAAAGAAAATAAAAAGAACTAAAAACCCCAAAACCTCAAAATTTGATTGTTAAGGCAATGCTGAAACAACTATTTTTGAATGAAACCACTGATTGGTATGTGAAAAATTCCAGCTATGGACAATCTGGCACCAATTCTTGAATTTCAAAACCTTTAAGCAACTGCTAATTTACCTGATCAACCCCTCTGTTACATTGGGTTTGTACCTAAGCTGATCATTATTATTGATAACATTCTTGTCACACCCATCCTGCCTTTGATTAGAAGGCATTAGAACTAGCATTACTAGTTCTACAGATATTCTGGAGACATTTTAAAAAAACATCTATGACCATGATCTGCCAACATTTTCTAAGCTGCCCTTACATAACGCCAGCTCCCCTTGTAGTCAGTCTGTGCACGATCCAACACTTTCAGCACTTCTTATTAAAAGCTCTCCCTCTTTGCTACCTCATCACAGAATTGAGGTGGGAAGGGATCTCTGGAGATCACCTTGCTTCTGCTCAGAGCAAGGTCAGCTGGAGCCCTGCTCCGGCTCAGGGCTGTGTCCAGTCAGGTTTTGAGTAGCTCAGGAATGGACACTGCTGCCTCTGTGGGCAACATCCTCCAGCATCTGATCACCCAAATGACAATGGAAACACAGGGTTGTGCTGCAATATTTAGAGGGCTAACTTAATAGTGAGGAGAAGCAGCAGGCATCAATGGCAGAATTATTAAACAGCAGTAGGTGGATATGTGTGTTCAAGATGTTACTCCAAGCCTTGATGGACTCCAAATACTCTGCATGCACTGTGCTGCTTTTCATGTGTCACACATTTCATCCTGCAAACAGTTCAGTGTATTTCAGCTTTGAGCCTCTGAAGTTTCAGTGAAATGAAAGCTGTACATTGTTTCCAGAAGTTAATTATCATCCTGCTTATCTTCTTATTGTCAGCATGACTCCTAAATTATTTTACGAAAACCTTTCCATACTACAGAAAAGCGTAATATAGAAAAATGTTGAAGTATATCCAGTCTTTTCCCCAAACCATGTTTATTTATTACCCTTCTGAACAGTAGACATTAACTAGTTTCTATTTTCATTTCTAATTTTGGAAGGCAGGGAAGAATATAAATACATTTGTTTTCACCTTTACTGCTGCTCATCATTATGCTGAGACATATTGCTATTTGCCAGGAGGTAAAAGATGAAATCAAGTGGGAAACAAGTCACGCAAATGGAAGAGATAACAGACTGTGAAGTGCACCAGCCAAAAAAACCAAACATAGCACGCTTTCTTCCTTCAAGACAATTATTTTCAGATGACCTTTCTCAATTTTATACCAAGTGCTACAGACCAGTAACAATGTAACTTAAAGAGATCAGCAAAATATGAGTTCTAGGCAAAAAAAAAAAAACATGTCCAGAGACTGACTACTGCATGGGAAGATATAAAAAAAATTATATTAATTAGACAGATTAAGTGGGGTTAAGCAAAAATAAGGTTGAATGCAAGTTTAAGTTAACGTATAATAATGCAAATATTAGGAAACGTATGAAATGTACAATCTCTGTGAGCAGATGGCCATAACACATATAAAGAAGATCTGCGGAAGACTAACAGTCTTAATTCTAACATTACTTCTCAATTTCTTGATTTCATATCCATGCTTTTTTTCCAAATAAGCATTTCTGGTTTTCTTCATTTTTGTTTCCCAATTTTTTCCTGCTACAGAAAGATTCAGAACTGTTCTTTCATGACATGATGAGCAAGCATGACAGCAGATCTGAATCTATATAATTTTAGGTATGGACAGAATGCCATGTAAAGCCCACACAGCCAGGTGTGCAAACTTAATTAGGTACATTTCCATGACACCAAGTTTCTAAATGACAACTTCAGTATGGCCTGGAAGTGCTAAGGCTCTCTTAACTGAGATATAAGAGAGCCTAAGCTGCAGGTAACTGAACTCAGCCATAGACCTACCACAAGATTCAAATATGCAAACTTGCAAGTTTGGCTTAAATCTTAGTCTCTAAGAGGGTTTCTTTTCCTTTCTTTTTTCCCCCTGCTTTCTTTCCCTCTATTTCCTGCAGAAAAAAACCCCTGTACCCAAGTTAGGGAAAAAAAACCAAACAAAACTTCCATAAATTATTTCCATTTATTTGAGTAATGTTTATTCACAGGTAAACAGCAATGCACAGTTGCTAATATGCAGGCATGTACCACTTGATTTTCTAGGCACTGAAACTTTCTGGCAACTATAAATCTTTATATGATTAAAGTCATGGAGGATCACTAGCCTCAGCAATCATAGATGCAGTGCATTCTTCTCCCAAGGCATTCAGCTTGGCTTTTTCAAGTATAGATTTTTTTTTTCAGATAATCCCCACCATGTACATCATGATTTAGCCACACAGCACTAACCTGTGTGCATCTGTCTGGATCAGTTTCAAGAATGGTTTTCATCCCTTACCCTTCCATATTAACAGATCTAAAGGAGCAAATTCAGGAACAAAGACAGTACACTTACATACAAATGAGCAGTATTCTAATCCAGTAGCTTAATTCTCTGACTCCTCTGGATAATTCAGATGCTATTTTTATTTCTGCAGCAGATTATCTCTGTCTTTCAAATAAGTAGATATATTGAAAGTCTGCCCAGGTACTTCCCTAACAGATTTTATCCACCAGACAACATATATTTTAGCTCAGCAGGAGATTGTATCTTTAAAAATAAGAAATGAGGCTAGTAATGAAGTGAGACAAAATCTGAACTGAAATTTATGAACTGACATTATAAAATGGGCTAATAATCAGAAAATTAAATATTTACTAACATGTTTTGTTTCAGCAGGCACTAAAAATACTATTTCAAGATTTGTCTACAAAAACATAGTTGGGGAGGGGGAGAGAACATTTATACCTATCTTTTAAAAAAATTCTAGTTTTGATCTTTCTGATACTGCAGAAATACAAAATACCATTTTTATACATTGTAAGGCCTTCCAAGTAAACCAAAAATCCAATCACAGTTACATATGAATAATATAATATATACCAACATCTGCAAGTGCAACATTTGCACAAAATGCAGAACTCTGAGGCAAGCCTAGATATAAATCACATTAAGAATAGGCTACTAAAATGCTGAAAATCTTGCTTTAAATCATTCCTGTGTCCCAAGGGACCTCACTGTAAGAATCTCTCACATACTCTAAAAGCTTCCTGAAATCTCATGCATCATTCAAAAATTCTGCCTATTTATCTGTTTAAGGATTAATGGCTATTTCATCTTCCCCCACTCTTTTTAAATTAACAGGGACTGATGACTTTTGCTCTGTAGCAGAAAATTCTCTTAAGAGCCCCAATGCAGAGGGATGGCCACATCCCAGTGCACCTGAAGGAACAGGGATGCAATTCTAGCTTTAGGAAAGATGACAGTCCCTTTCTTCCACAACAATCACCATCATCCACAGGGAAGACAAATGCCACATGGAAAGGCTTTGCTAATCAAGATGTAAGGCCTTCTTTTTGTTCTCTGGCTATAAACTTGAAGGAAAAACTGATAGAAAATACAGATTTCTTCATGTTTTAATTAGTCAGCCTGATCTGAACTGGAATATGGCACTATTATTCACAGACACAGCTTTCTGACCACTAAAGTACATCACAGAGGACCAGTAGTTCATACATTATACATTTCTGAGCTTAGAAGAAAGCCAACTACATGAAATTTAACATTAACTCTAAGACTTCTCCTGTTTAGGGGACCCTCTCCTTAATGTCAGGCTGTACAGGTCCCAGTATTTAAAATATTTTTGTAGATTCTCCTAAATTAATTGTGCATATTCTAAACATGACTTTCATCTTAATGAGGGGTTGCACTGGGAATATATGGTTGAAAAATTAACTCTCTAATAAATTTCACTTTTGTTCTGTTGAGTTCATATGGTAACAATTTCCTGATTAAAGCCTTCAGCAGTCTGTGGGGACTTAAATTAAGTACCAACCTAAAGAGCTCTCTTACTTATTGTGAGGTTTATAAATAGGGAATGAAGCTTATTATTTCTGCCACTACTTATGATAGTGCTCTAAGGCTTCAACTAAGACAAGGATCCCACAGTGCTAGATTTTGTGCAAACACTCTACAATAAAGTGTCCCAAAAGTTTAAAATCTATATATGAACAAAAGGGTGCAACAAGGGAATTAATATTACTCACGCTTTAATAAGGGAAAATCAAACCAGAAAAAGATTAAGTGATTGCCCAAAACAGTCACTTACCAAAGACTGTGCAGTTGGAGCTGGTACCAAATCATCAGCTATTGGTTACTGGAAGACTGGCATCCTTCTCAGCAAGCTTTTATAGATAATGCTGAGAGCTCATGGTCACTCATTACATGGGGAGAAGCTTTCTTGGCCCTAAAGGAGCAACCTTTCAAGGTGCCTAAATGAACCCAAACCTTTTATCTACACATAAACCCAGGAGTGAATTAAAAGAGCAGAAACAATTCACTGCAAGGAAATGACTGATAAAATGTCTCCTCCAACCTCAAAAACATTAAGACTGACACTGGAAAAAGCAAAGCCTTTCCATTCCCTCTATAATGGAAGCCAGACCTGCTTGGCTGAGCTGACACTGAAGATGCAGCTCAGATGAGAGCACCTAAATCAAGAGAAGCTTACTCCGAACTTTATGCTTACCACAGCCATCAAATAACTGATACCTAATGTGTTCTTTTTTTAATTTTAGGAGAGCTCCTCAACCAGTTGTTTTGCTGCCACATCTCAGAAACAGTGACACTGGTCCTAAGACGACTCCAATGGACAGGAGCTTCATCTGTCCTGTGTTAACATGGGCTTAAATTAACCATTTTACTACCTCCCTTGGCATTTTAGCTTACTGGATAACTGCTCTTGCATTTTCAATCCATGCACCCTTAATTTTCTAGGCTGCAGCAACATAGGTTCATTATTTCTTTCACCCTGAACAGCCAGAGCAACCAAGATCCCAACTCCCATAAAACTGCTTTCCATACACAGCCTCCCTTCAGCTCCTTTCTTACTTCCCTCTAAAATACATGATGGCTTCGTGTTTCTCTTTCCTCCTCAAATGGCATTCAGAACTAAACAGAAGGCCACGTTAAAACCCAACTGCTGCCACATAAAATCCCCATGAGGAGCTTTACAGGTCAATCTTTGCCATGTACAAGACTGAAGAGCCCACAAACTGCTAAACACAACCCAAGGAGAGAATCAGTGAACAGCTCCTACACACAATAATCCGAATAAGTAAAGTGGACAGCAACCTCCAAAAGAAAAAATGGCACTAATTCCTCTACAAAATTATGTTTGTAGGGGCTCAGGCAGCTCATCTGACCCTCCCCAGAGCTAACAAGCACTAGGTCTGGTGCAGGAGAACTGGTGAGAGCAGCTACCTTCTTGCCCCTTAAGATAATCTCTGCTCTTTTGTCAAAGCCTGTACAAACACTCAGTCCACTGCAGCATTTGGGGAATGCAGCCTCAGCCCAGGAACTGACTCCAGAAGAGATCACAGCAAGTATCTTCAAAGCAAGGTCAACTATGAGATCAAAGCTTATTTTTGTCCCATGTTGTTATTATAGTAATTATTATAGTAGAATGACATAACAGAGTATCTACTGTATAATGCATATAGTATATTTTTTCATTATTATATATTGTGCATATGTAATATCCTACAATATTTTATTATATAGTTTCATATTTTATTATAATTATGAAATGATTATTACAGTCGATTACTAACAATACAATTCCAATCCTTCAACACATACTCAGGTTGATTCTTCATCATTAGCCTGTACCGAGATTTTTTAAATTTATGCTTAAGTATAATACAGAGTAGAAACACAATTGGTTTTTTATTTTTTAGCACCTTTCAGTTTGATATGTGAAATGGGCATTGTTCTTCACAGCTGCAGAACTCCAGACATAAATTTCTGTGGCTATGTGCTACACTCGCCTAACTTTTAAACCTTGTTAACAAACCTCTTACTGCATGCTGGTCAGGGATTCAAACACTAATTTTTAAACAATTTGCCAGGGATCCTGTACTACCACAGACAACTGTCAGCAACAAACATTTATCATAGGTTGGTACTTCTCCACAGGCTTTTTGAAGTCTTTTTACTTTTGAGCACCAACTATTGTAACAAGTGCTGATGCCAAGTTGGTTTTGGAGGCTTCCACAGTAAATGCAAGCAGGCTAGGTATTCTGCTGTAGGAAAGAGAGGAAATCCACTATATGGTTGTGTAGTTGAAGACTTGTTCATGAAGCCTGTGCATAAAGTAGAAACTTGTGTCACAGACAAATTTAATTCAGGAATTTTGTAACATTTGGGCACTCAGTGTTTCATCTGCCATAGTGTTCTTTCACACTTTTTAAAATATATTGTACCCACTCATTTCAACACTAGAACAGGTGCAACATGCCAAGCAACAGCCTAGTACAACCCTACTTTAGGTAAAATGAAAGCATATAATGAGTGAGAAGGTGGCTTACCAGCACATATGCTTTCAATTTCAACACACCAAACCATTTGGGCATTGGACTTTCCTCTCAGAATAAAAGATAACCAAGAGACAAAAAAAAGAAGCTCATTCTAGACTGCTTCCTGTGTAGTAATATAATTAGTACACAACTGCCATCTGTCATTAATATGCTGTAAGCAATAAAACATTACATAAAAATATAGCAATGTTTCTTTTACTACTAAATCATCCTCCTGAAGAAAAACCCTAATATACAATAATTATTACCCATAATAATTTTTAAGGCTATACATATTTTCACAAATACATTATTCATGGAGAAGTTAAAACCATGACTGATTCTATTGCAATCAGAAGAGAATTTTAATTGTTTTCATTGAGCATTTGGAGGGCTGACATACTTCCTGTGGCTCTGAAGCCAATTTTTATGTCTTACTTGGGCACTGTATGTCAAGAAAAGTAGAAAAAAATTATGTAATTCTTTTATCCATGGCAACTGTCACTGTACAGATTGTGAAGAAGTGGCCAGTTTAGCATAGCCCAAAAGGAGGCATAGATAGTTAACCTGATTTACAGAACTATGAAGCAGCCTTCAATCCAAGTGGCTTCACTGATGTGGCTGCAGTTCTCCTGAGAGGAAAATTTGGCTCTTTTTCCCAGTCTGCCTGCCCGGGACTGCAGGAGCTGGAAGTGCTACAGAGCTGCACTCTCAGCCCAGCATTCAGCCTGGCTGTCATTCTTCTGCTTGAATATGAGCAGTGGTGACAGGCTCTGAAGTAATCCCCAGCCTACTGCTAGACTGAGAAAGATAAAAGAGCCACAACCAATCCCTAAGAGGTAGCAACAGAAATGCATGGAAATACTACCAAGTTAACGCTCCGAAATTAATAACTTTATTTACGTTACTAAAATGCACAGTAGTACTGCTCCCCTAAAGGCAGATTAGAAATCAAGTTTAAGGAGGATGACCAAAACTAAATAGATTTTCACCAAGCTCCTCACAAATGAGCTCTGTGTTTAGATTTAATAATTCACTTTCTTCCCTTAGAAAGTGCCCTAAAGCCTAAAAATATTGTAGGTGATAATCCCTGTACTTGTTTTAAGGTAAAAAAATAGACAACAAATAAAATATCCAGAAGATTCATGTAAACATATATTTTCAAGAACAGTTATTATGCAGACAAGTTTTTTCTTTTTCATAACCCAACCCGAATGCATTAATTTTCCACAAACTTCAGATAATGTAGGTGATTTTCCCAATATGTTTAAAAGGTGTAACTCAGCTGCATTGCACTTCTATTTTGATCTCTCCACACTCCATATACAAGTCAAAAAAGGCAGCATGTGTTGAGACATCTCACACAAAGGATTGGTTTTGGGGTACTTTTGGTAGCAATTCAGCAATCACTCGAAACACTACTTCAATTTCCCTTTGCCCAGAGGAAAAGACTGAAATAATTGATTTTGTGAAATATCTGCAGTCCTTTGTTAGAACAATAACAGACGCTTAAAAAGACTTCTGACAGTACGAGGAAGACAAAACTGGGAGTGGAGCTCTGGTTATCTCTGCACACAGTTATGAGCAGACAGCCTTTGGGTGCCATTAACTCCTATCAATTCATCTGTATCAAGCAGCCCTCTGCACTTCTCTTGACAGCTACACGTGAGAGGGGTAGTATTTCAGTAGTACTTCAAAGCAAATACAGATTATTGATGATGTTGCCACTAGATATTTATTTAGAGGTAAGAAAAAAAAACCACAAAAACTTACAGTTTTAATTTCCTCAATGAAACAGAAACTTGCAACATCTGAGACAAAAGGAGTGGACACTTTGAAACTGCAAGAGAGACTTTTTTTCTGATACAACTTACGTGATCAGTTTCCAAGTTATTGAATTCTGCAGTCAACTTAGTACTACAGTTTGTGACCTACTGGTGACCAAATTTGATGATACACTGTCCTGTTTCTTTGGGTTCCTACAGCTTGGAAGAATTTAATTCATGCAATTCATGATGTAAACACTGACATGATGATTAAAAGAACTCCTCATCATAGCTTGCAGTGACATACTAATAGCACCTTTTTTTTTTAAATGTTAATGACAACGTGCAGAGTAGTTCTACATTCTTTCTCCAGGAGATCACATAAACTTACTGACTTTTGCAGCTTTCAATCTCTTTTCTTTTTTTCAACCATTTCTCTAATGTTTGCAAAAAAACAGAGTTGCTTATTTGGTTTTTTCCTACTGGACTCCTAGAAAAGAACATTCAAAAGCAGAGTTCTACAAATAATGAGAGAATTGAAAAGTGCTGGCCATTACAGATCTTTCAAGAAAATTAAAATCACCTAAAATTAAGCCTATTAACAACCAGTTTGATCACTTAATTAGAAGTCACTGCAGCTTCAAGTCAGCAATAAAAAAAATTACTTAAAAAAAAAAAAGCCTAACATTTGAAACAACTCAGCAGAAGCTTCCCAAGGCATGTAAAATGTGAGGACCAGAAGATGCTCAAATGAAATCAAGCTTTTCTCCAGTGAACTAAAAAAGTTAAGCACTATAAATAGATCATAACAAAAATAATATCTGCCTATAAAAAGAAACCCACAGCCCCAGTGTTGAACACATCTATTTACTCACTACTGGAAATTCCAGGAAGACATCTGCTCAAAAGAAAGGCTGTTTCCTGCTCTGGTTCAAACACTTCTCAATACCATCAAATAGGAGGAGGAACAAAGAGAACAGGGGTCTTGCAGGATATTTTCTTTTTCATTATTATTGGAGTGAGCGCTTTTGCTTTGATCTCCTTTCTTCTTCTGCCACGTTCTCCCATCTGATTTCCTTCACCACACTCAAAACACTGCTGCCATTGCACAGCAGCCAGAGAGAACATCCTATATGCTCCCCCAGCAAGCCAAACCATTTAACTACATGGTGCCTGCTACCAGACTTCTAAAGTGAAATTCCTGCTGTGAACAGCTTCTGCTAAATGGACATTATTATTATCACAACATTTTTTTTCCAAGCAAACATATGTCGGACTCCCCAGAAACATTTATTTTTTCCTACTGACTGAAGCAATTTAATCCCAAGTGACTAGTTTTACTTGCAATTAACTTTTTGAGTATTTTCTGTTTATGAACCAGTACAGAATCTGTAATTGGATGGTGTAACATTTAAAAACTGTAGACAGCACCTTTCCACATAAAGGCTGAATCCAAATAGGCCAACTGAATAGGAACCAAGATGTTGCTTGCCCCAACGTTCCTTTTTATTTCCCCCAGTATTAAGACGACCTTCTGTTTCTATGGCATTTTCTTTCTTTCAAAGAGATCTACAAAGTCTGGTTTCTCAGACAGCAAAAAGCAATATTCTTTTCATAAACTTAACCATTCTTTCTTATTAAAGTATTATTTCAAGTTGCTCCATAAAAATCAAATTTATCTTGTAGCAGGCAGCAAGAGAGTGAGCTGAACTGCAGATGGATTTGCATCTATCAGTTACAGTTATGTGGAGAGGAAATATAAGAAGCAAAATCCAGTATCTTGAAAAACAATAACTTTTATATCAAAGCAAAGATGCAATTTAAATTTTATTAAACTCCACAGTCACAGAAGACTCAAGTGTTATGTAAATCTCTAATATGGAGAATGAAACACAATATATTTGATTACTGCTGTGTCACATAGGGAACTAAGAAAGCATTTCATATTAGGTATGCTTTTTTTTTTAAGTAATAAAAGGATACTTTTGCCATTCAGAAAAAAAAGTAAATAAACACTAAAATTTAGATTTAGACATAGCAAAACAATGTAAAGCTTTGAATAATCTCAAAAAAAAGGAAAAAAACAAAGAAAAATATGAATGCATACCTTATGGAAACTAGAATCACAAATAGTCATTAAGTGATTCTGAGAAAAATTATGAAATATTCAGCTTTATTCCCAGCTAAGCCATCTATCCCAAGTAACATAAGATATAGATATGGAGACAAAGGGAAATCACAGGAAGTGCAGAACTGGAGCACAAATTAATTCAAGTAAATAAATTAGGCCTAGTGGTCCAAAGATACAACAACACTTTACACTTTCACAGCTTCTTTCACATTCAAAGCAATGAAAATGTGAGCTAACTAAAATTAAAAAATACTGTACCACTTTAAAAAGTTGTAATTCAGCTCAACCTACATAGGTAATTACTAATGCAAATCACAGAATGAAGTTTGAAGAAGCTGACACAAAATTTCCTTTGACTGGAAGTTACTTCTCTGCTTTTTGAGCCAAACCTCATAGAAAATGCAGTAAGGTCAGCCAGTTAGCTTGTATCTGTCTTGGATCACACACAGTATTCCCTGTCTTTGAAAGTAGGCTTTTCCTCCACACTCCTCTCCAAAGGGCTTTACCTTGTCTAACTTTGCATGTCTGCAACATTTCTGTCCCTCAGTAAACCTTCAATCAATTGTTTTTTCATATCCCTTATCAAAAGCAAATAACATTCTCCCAGTCTGCAGCTCAGACTGAAGGACTGATTTTAAAAGAGTATTTCTTCCTAAAGTGAGTCATCTTAAAATGCCAGTGCTTCACATTTTAGTGTCAATGTCATAATAATTTTAGACCAAGCTCTGATGCCAATGGATTTACGCATGAAGCCCTGCCAAATAATCAGATTTGGTTGGCAATTAATCTCTCCATTAATTTTGCATTTCTACTTTAAAGAATAACTTCTCAAACAAAAGGCTTTAGATGTCTCCCAAGAACACATTAGTAAGCATCCCAGTGAGTCAAACACTGAATACTCAGTGCTGCTAACAAGGCCCCAGCAAGATTGTTTCTGAATATTATCCTCCATAATAAGATGTTTAATCAACAGAGCTATGCAAAACCTCTATTCTGCAGCCAGAGAACATAAAACCCCAAATTCACACTGGTCTGAAGCTTCCCTTTTGCCCCCATTTATCACTGAAATAAATAGTTTTAAACATTTATTTGGTTGGAAATCTCATTTTAGTATCTACAGATGAATGTATCTTTTTACAAGGATCCACTACGTTGGCTCAGCATTTTATATGCGAATAGCAATAAAATGTTCCTTTTTAAAATTAAAGGACTTTTTTGCAGAATCACAGCACAGCTGAGGTTGGAAGGCACCTCTGGAGGTCATTTGGCCCAAGCCCAGGCTCAAGAAGGGTCACACCTAGACCTGGCTGCCCAGGACCATGTACAGGTGGCTTCTGAGTAACAACCTATCTGGGCAACTTGTCCCAGAGCTCAGTCACTCTCCCAGTAAAGTAGAATTTCCTGATATTTAGAGAGACTTTTCTGTCTTTTAGTTTGTGCCCATCACCTCTGGGCTTGTCACTGGGCTCAGCTCAACTCTCTACTCAGACAAAACCCAAAAACCAAAAAAATCAGCATATACAAGGACTTAAGGGACAATAAAAATAAGTGCCTCTGACATTTTAAAGAATATTTTAGGTAGTAATTACGCTATGAGAACTTCATTTATGTTAATGTTTGCGTTCTCTTGCAAAATTTCTCTTTTTCCATTTCCCAATACAATGACTCTTTATAGACTTTAGCCCTTTAACTACTATTGTGTCCTAGTTTTTTCTGTTCTTTCCAAATCTTTATCTTATGGCAATTTTGTTCCTTTGTACATCTGCTATAGTTTGTAGGTGCCTGTGTGCTTCACCTCCTCTTTGCATTTTAATATCTTCTCAAGGAAACATGCTCTTTAAGTTGCATAATTTCCATATATTTACTTTACTATTCAACAACACAGGTATTTGGCATTTAATGTCTTCCTCCTCACTAAAACTTTAAAAAAAGCTTGTTTAAACGCTCACCATTTTCCAGGAGGACAAATGTTACTGAATTCCGTGACCTGCCAGCTGAGATGAGAGTACGCACTGTGCACAGCATGACCAAAGCCAGGAAAGTGGACACCTCTAGTTAAAACCCACAAGTCTTTACCTCAGTGCATGAAATCTCTCTGAGAAAGGTAATCACAAAAACCAGTCATCAGAAAACAGATCAATACTCCAGTACACCAGTATTACCAGGGACCAAACCCATCAATGTAATTAATACCTATTATCCAGTCAAGAGAGGTAAGTCCAATATACTGCCTACATGCACAAATTTTTTAGTGCTCACATTTAAAAATAAATAAAGATGATCTTCTTTCTTATGAAAAAAGTAAAAGATATAGATAGCTGATTATATGACAACATTAAACATAAAGGCTACAGATGCCAGAAAGAAGAATGTACCAACATTTCAAATGCATGTATTTCCACTAACTTGGTAGGTGAAAAGCTGCTCTGACTTGTCAACTGTTTAACAAAAAAAAAACCCCTGATCTTCTAACCAACAGGTAAGTGACTTTGCTTTAGCTTCAAGGCTTGATGCCACTTAATAAGATTTCTCCAAGGGATGCAGGATGGATTTCCTGAGCACAGACACATCTCAGCACAAAACCCAGTAAGAATTCAGGTCCCTGGCAAGGCTCAGGAGCGAGGGCTTGCAGCCTGCAACCTGCTTGCGTTGTGCTCTCCTACCATAGCTCCACTACATGGAAAAGTGGCCTCTGTTCCTCTGTTGGCTTCCCTGCAGGCCCTTCAGAGCACTGACAAAGGTCAACTGTGACAGCAGTTTTGCCCTCATGTGAAGCCCCCGTGCAGTGAGCCATGCAGGAGGAGCCCAGGAGCAGAGCCAGGGCAGCAAAGGCAGCTGGTGCCCCACAGAGGCCACGGTGCACAAATGCTACACATTTCCAAGAGAGAAACCAGGCTTGTGGGGGAAAAAAAAAAAGTAAAAGAAAAAGAAAAAATAGATATTCAGTGCAAGTCTCTTACGAGACGTGTGAAGATGCGGTCACAGCCAAGCAAACCAGCTGTTCTCTGCAGTAGTCTTGTCAAATCAAGCTCCCTTTATCCCCATGAGCAACAGATCCTACTTCCAGGTCCCATCTGTACATACAGGACTCCAGGTCTGCCAATGCGATTTTGACAGTCTGACTGACACAGCTTTTGAAGCTGTTCAACTTCTTTTATCTGCCTGTGTGCATGCTGAATGCAGCCATCCTTCACGCTGAAAATAAAATAAATACATATCATCATTCATCGCCACTGTTTTGACAAATATTACACGGAACAAAGAAGCAGGAGTTGTACTGGGAGCCCATGTCAGGTCCTCTATCTGTCACCAGTTAAAATGTTCCCCACTAGGCTTTCTTTCAAAGAAACACGTCAGCCCTAACTATAACAAGTGGCAACTGTCATTATTATATTGGCCTTCATTAGCAACTCTAAGGAGGTGGGGGAGAAAGGGAAAAGCAGAGACCAGCATTATGGGTTTTCATTACCACTATGTGTAGTTGTTGTTCCTCTCAAAACGCATATAAATCAACTTCAAAATACTCAGAACAGGGAAAAGCCACATAATTCAGATGTAGGGGTACATTAAATTCTGTATGAGCAACAGACTAGCATGATTCAAATCAGGAAAATAAATTACTGGAGTGGCATGGAATAAATAATTAGCAACAGTTACGACTTTTTCCAGTGCAGAAGAAAAAAAGATCGTTGAACAAAATCTGAAGTATGGACATTCAAACAACAAAGGAAGTACTCTTCCCACACAACCCATAGGTAAATTGTACAATTCACTACACAGGATGGGTCAAAATTTTACGCTTGATGCAAATCACAGTAAGGCAAATTCACATAAGGACAAGGCCTGTGTACCTGGCCCAGAGAGCTCCTGAGCTGCAGACTCCTGGATCTGTATCAGAAAAGCATAATCATGAGCTTACTGGTGCTTAAACTCTTTCCTGTGTGTTGACTAGCAGTCACTGCCAGTGACAGGACACCGTGCCGTCTGGATGTGTGATCTGATACTCTATGGATGCTATTAACAACTCTGAACAAAGCCTTTAACAAAACTTCATGCTGTCCTGTCTCAAACAAGTGACAATTAATTATAATATTAATTCTATTTATGGATCAATTCTAAATTAATTCTAAATATTTCCAGAGCCAACATTAACCTTTTTCTTCCTCTCTCTCTGCCTCTGGCAAAATCTGATCAGTATTTCTGTATCACTCCTTTCACTCCTTTCTTTCAAAAGGTCAATATTTGAAGTTTTAAGTGTCTTTTATTTTCTCATCACATGAAAAGTTCAATTGTATAATAAAGTTAAAATTCTGTAAAGGTGCATTATAAGAACACTAAGTAGTATATCTATAAGCAAACTAGTATAACAACATAGGCAGCTTAACATACTTCTGTTTCTATAAAATGTCAGCATAAAGTCTTACCAGACCAAATCACAATTGTAACAAACACCTGAAGAACTTTGTGGATGTCCTTAAATTGTCTTAACACCATAAAGTTCAGGCAGAAACCTCTGGCCCAAACAATTAAGCAGAGGATTCCTAAAGGGCACAACAGAAAGTAGAACTGAGCCATTTCAGAAATACAGATGGGGTTTGGAGCAGATGTAATTAAGACAAGGAGTCAGATGAGCCAGACAAGAAGAAGAGAGAACGAGGTAAAGCTGCAGAATTTCATTTCAAAATGAAAAATACTAGGAAAACAGAGAAGCAAAATTAAAGCATGGTTAATGACAAATTTTAAAAAGGAAAAAAAATTATTCCATTTTTCCAACAGCACCTTCTCAGAAAGTTCAGAAGACTGTTTTATCACAACCATAAAACCAGTACTACAGTAGAGTGGTATTACTGACTTGTGTCAGAAGTCTGTGTACCAGTGAAGACCACAAATTGAGAAGTGCTGAACAGCAGATCATGTACAAGGGTGTAAAGCAGACTTCTTTGATCACACCCCTTTTACCTGCACCCCTGAATATCTGGGCATAGCATCTATCTGTGGATTCATGTGAAGCTACAACGAAGAGGATGCTTCACACGGGTATGACAAGTTTGGACTGACAAAGACAACTGCAGTGTCCAAGAAAGCTTCAACAGAGTCAGAGTTCTGCTTGATACAACACAAATTATTACTCTGCTTTCTACTATTTCAATTCACGTACATTTTAAATTAAAATGGCCATTCTTGCAGCTGTCACATTTTTGCATATCCACTCTAACTGGTATCTCTCTGATTATCCTTCAGAATAGTCACCTTCTAGCTTTTCACAAACACTTATTTCACATAAAGAGATTCAAAAGGAATAAAAGAAGAAAAGGCAAAATATGGTAACCTAATTCTTAAAATATTTTTAAAGTAAAAGAGTGAAACTGTACAGGGGCAGGAAGAGAAAATCACAGAAATGTTACCTGAGAATACACAGTAGTGAAATTAAAGATGGTGATAACGATGATTGTTGTTATTATTATTGCTATTGTGGGAGTCCAAGGCACAGAGAGTGTGTCTCTGTCTGTTTTGGAAGGTTCTGGCCCTCAGCAGAATACTGCTTTTAATCTGCATCCCTGGAAAAAGTTGCCAAGGCTTTGGGATGAGTTAGAACATAAAGTGTGAAATAGATGATAGCGATAGTAATAGTGAGTGTTAGACAAAAGGTCTAGGATTTTTAGGATCTAATATGAGATTGAAAGGGACCCAAAATGGAGATTTTGGGTGTGGTTTCTTCTTCTTCTTCTTCTTCTTCTTCTTTCACTCCATGTTCTGTAGTGTAGGTGGCAGATAGTTATTGGTTTAGAATAATAGTGACATAGAGGCCACATATGTAGATTAGAAGAAGTTATTGGTAATAAAGTAAAAACAATATACCTGTGAAGAGACAATTGGATATTATATCTTTAAAAGGCCTTGGTTTGAGACTCTCGAGGCCATTTTTGCCCCTCTTGTAGCCTGCTTCCTGTATGTTAAGTCTGATCCTCAGGCAAACAAAGATAAGATAAGAATAAACCAGAGACCAAAGACAGAAACCTTGAGTTGTGCCTGTGTCTCTCACCTTGCTCAAGAACTCACAAGGGAATTACCCCCAAAAGGGCCCTGGGGGGTTGGTTCCCTGCTTAGGGTGGTACCCACAAAACCACCCACAGCTATGATCATCATTATTTGTTTATTTGTACTATTTAAACAAATTTCTAAAAGGGCCACGTGGAAAAAACCCCCATCAATAATGCCATCATGAAGTGGCAGCCATGCAATGCAGAAACCAATCACAGGTTGCCAGAAGGTATAATAAAAGCACAGCATGATGTTCAGGGTGTGTTTGTTTAGATATTTAGAGCTGAGAGCATGGGTGGACCCTTCCAAAGTACTAAGACATGTTACAGACTTTCCTTCTGCCCTCAATAATTTAACCTGTTTGCAGACAATAATTTGGCACAGGTAAAGGATTACAATTCAGATAACAAACATGGCAACAACTCAGATTTCATTTACATTATCTTCTAAAAGGGAAGACCCATTTATGGAGAAATCTATAAAAACCAGGATGTTTTAAGCAAGCCCTTGTTGCTGATCTTCATTTGCCTATAGCATTCTGATGGCTCCAAAAGGCTTTCCTTGGGAAAGACAGCAAGAAGATATCACCCAGGCCAGTAACATCCAAAACCTCAAAAGGATGCATCTTTACACTTCTGGGCTTTATGCTACAGAACAGTGAATTACCTGAGTATTCTGTACTTAATGGGTGGATAAGGGTCCTAATACACCAATTCCAAGCAAAGCAAGCAAACTCACATTCCAGAAAAGCAGCTTTCTTACTTGTATCAGCACTGCCATCTCCCTTCTTGCAGCTGATCACCCATGGGCAGGTTGAAAGGGCCAGGCAAAACCAAACTGCAGCCTGCAGTCTGCATGCCAGCAAGGCAGCCTGCCTTCTCTGGATCAGACCCAGGCCCAGGATGCCCCACTGCACCACCAGTTCCACCCCTGTATAAAAATCCACATTTTTGTGTTAACATTTCAGCATGGACTTCTTCTCTTGCCCTTTTCTGCAAGACTTGTTTATTTCAACTGAGCTATTTTTGTCTATTTTGTGTCCCCTCCCTATGCTCTTTTATCTGCTACCCATGTTTTTTCCATTCTTTTCAGTAACTGAGAACTAATCCCTTTGTGGGTGGTTTGCACAAGGACAAGCCCAACAGACCTCTTGCCTGACTTTTATATATTATTTTATTTATTTTTAATCTTGCCTGGCTATGAATTTTATTTGGCAGCTTTATGTAGAGATTTCCTTTTAGTGTTTTAATTCAGGCCATAGAGGCCTCAATAGGAAACTTAATAAATGATCTAAAATAAATAACTATGACATTCAAACAGTTTCACACTACACATGGGCAAGAACAGAGTTGTTGCAATAAAGCACTTCAGTGATAAACAAATTCACAGGCCCAGACAAGAGGTAAGATCTAAAGGTGCCATTATCTAATGCCTTTCATCTGAAAGGACCCTGGAGCACACTGTTATACAGCTTTGTTTATAAAAGAGAGATCATAAAAGAGATTAATATTCTGAAAGATCCAGCATTCTATTTCTACTAGAGTTTGTTGTATACTTGTAAGTTTTAACAGCTTTTTGATGTCACCTGGTTTGGCATCCTTGTGACTGAGAGATCCTGCATCCATCTTTTCTGCTCTGGAGCTTGACTTGGTCACTCACTGCTGGGATCTTTCACTGAAAAAAAGCCCTGCAGAACGGGGGAAGCAAATGAAGAGCTTCTGCTCCAGCTTCAGGGATAGCCTGGCTCCAGGGACACATCAGCTCCAGGTACCTACAACACAGAGCTACCACGGTGGGCGCGCAGAGGCTCTTGCAGCTGTGTAAGGCATAACAATTTATCATCACTGGTGGTACCAGCACAAAGCAGACAGGCAGCCAGACCTCATTCCTTGGCAGGGCTGTGACAAAGCACCTGGGCTCCACACACGGACCGCCAGCAAAGCACGGCCAGGAGCCCATTCTCCAGCTGCTGCTCCGGCAACTTCCACCAGACAAACACAAGCCACTGCTACAAGGTGCCTGTTTACTTTCATTGGCTCTGGGAAGGACATCACAGTGGTGCCCCATACAAAGTCCAGTAATGTGGCAGGGGAGAAGCCAAAGCACCCAATTTTCTCTTAACGCCCAAATATGATATTTGTTCATCTGCTTCCAGAACAATGACAAAGTGACAGGAAATTTCTAAAGAGCAGCCAGAGTTATTAGTTTGCTAATAACCACACAAAAATGAATACAAATTGGTGAGCAGCCTTCCATCAAACACTTCGGTGACTGTCGTGACCAGAGTTGCTCCAAAAATTTTCAGCTGATTAAAAATCCTCAAACAAGCCTCTTATCTTCAACTATTACTGGCTCACAGAAATAGAAATCTCTGTCTTCAATTTTATATGAAGTGTTTTCAAGACTGCTCTTCCTTACTCATCCCAAACAGTGAACGAAGAAAGCAGTGGACTATTTTTTTTAAGCAGAAATACCAAGATGAAGAGGAGTGAGCAAATTACTTCCAAAAGCTTTTTGTATTTTAAGTGAAAAGTTCAAATATTTTCAACATGTAAAAAAACCTGAAAAAACCCAACACAAAGTTGTCACTATAAACAGATTAGATTAAAATTTTACAGAATCTAACATGTTCCACTAAAGTAATAACCCATCTTTCTCTATCAGGGAATATACTAATTTCACAAGAATAGTAGCTAAATCTACACTGACAGAAGTTACCCATGAGTGCCACAGCACAGTGTGATGGAACTGTCACTGTTAAAGAACACTTGCAAAAATAATTTGGAAAATCAGCCATCATCCCACTGGACGGGAAACCCAAAAAAGCATTCTCTGCCACAGCCTGGAAGTATAAAAATTATTTTAAAATACATTTTACCCTCTCTTTAAAGCCTCCAGTACAGTTCATGCACCTTCTGCAGATTATTTTATGGGCCTCTGCCTCATTTTGGCAATGTAAGGACTAGAAAGTGAAGCCTTAAGGTTGATTTATATAACAGTAGCAACTGTTTACTCAATGAATTTGCTCCCATATGTATTCAAAACTCACTTCCACTGACATTCAAGATAAAAAGTGAACACCTCAAAGTTATCACAGTAAAGAGAAAGGTAGCATTTTTTTTGTTTCTTTCACAACAAAAGGAATAACTTTACTCATAAATGCAACCGTATGTTCCATTAAACACACTTAAACCTGTTTGAAATACCATGTGTAACAGATGATCTAGGAGAGCAAACCTGCATTAACCTACAAAACCTTGATTACTGGTGAGGACTAAAAGCTCAACTTGGTTTTTCAGACCACGGAGGTATTTGCTGTAGTGAGGATATACTTAGTTGGCTGATAAACTGCCAAGTTTCTCATCATTTCTCAAGTGATTCTGGAGTTAATTGCCAATAAGAAACTTCATTTACTATCTGACTTTCTTCTAGCTTTCACACCTACCCAAGGGAGTCACACACCATGTTGCAGACTCAAATACCTGTGATTCTCAGTCTTTATAATCACTGCAGCATATAAATACATCACAGATTATTTTCTTTTTTAGCATACTTTTAAAGGTCAAGCTTAATAAGATGTTAGATCTGACATCACTAATGTTATTATCAACAACACTGAACTCAATTATTAAAACTTCTCATTGACATGAATCATGTTATCCATCCTCTGGGCACAATCTGCATCATTACAATTGTTCTAAAGCTCAGAACAGGCGATTTTTAAGTTGATTAAGTGACTGAATCACAGTGAGCTGGATGCAAAGCACAGCTAAATATCCCCTTAGTCTGACTGCTGTACACCTAGGTTTTGAGCTTTGAAGGTAGCTATGCTGTCCATTGAGGAATTCCTCGAGATTAGCTAGATATATACCAAAAAATCTCACTGTACTGGTGCCCACATTCAGTGGGGTCAAATATTACTCATGATCAAACTCCGAAATGAGTCATGCAAATTTATTTTTAAATTGGCTTGTGAAAACAGATACCCAGAAGAATACCAAAATTAAACTGACAAAGACAAATGCCAAGAAATGTTGGCTACCTGTGTAGAATTGTAGTATCAGATTATTTAATGAAAATTAATTGATTCATCTTAACAGTTCCAAAGATAGAAAAATTAGAACTACCATTTTTCAGAAAATGAGAAATACACCCAGGTTATGGTGAAAAGCTATGTGTAAAAAAAAAATCCTCAGCAACACTGAGCTGCTGAACTGTTAGATTTTGTTTTTCTTCGTGCCCTTCACTGCATACTTGCTTCTTTCCAAAACAAGTAATATGGAACTTGTTTGGGCAACTTTCCCTCATCCACAGGCACCGCAAAGGCACTGAATGGAAGAGAATGACAAGGAGTATTCAGGTAATTGAAAACTGAATCACAGTACGTATGCACCAACACATTCAAAGAAATGAACTGACATGGTAAATCACCTGCAGCTAATGCTGACATTACATAACTTCTGATAGCTCAATCTTTCTCTCTGATACACAATGGCTGTCTGACAAATTGCTCAAGTTTTACAAAAGAAGTAGGATAAACCTACATGTTGCTCCTGACATCCACCATCAACCCACAAAGTGATGAGCAGGACTGATATCTACTATCTGCATTTAACTAACAGCTATTAAAGTTGTCATCTCTGGTTTGGATCACTCACTGCAGAGAATGAAGATATTGTGACGACATCTGATAGCTGTTTATGAATTCAGGACATCACAACCATAGATCCAACCCCAAGGCCTGGCAGAAAGCCACATGAGAAAAGCAGCAGGCAGGCTTGCCCTCTGCCACCTATTCCCTCCAAGTATTCCTGCATCTTGAATTCAGTCCCAAAACTCCCACCCTACCTACACTTCAGGCTCATTCCCACTTTTACCTGAATTCTGAGCTCTTTCCCTTTTCTCATGAAAGCTGCTATTACTTAATGTGAAATTAATTACACATTAGATGCACATCAAGTAAGTAAAAACCTCTGCTGGAACAAATGCTAGTAAAAGTACTAATGGAAGCCCACCAGGTAATACTATCTATTTTTCAATAGCAAAACAATAATAGTGAAAAGCTTGAAATTTCTATAGAGCGAGTAGAAGTAAAACTAGCAGTTCAGTTGCTACCAGTATTTGCACCGGTAGTTTAAAGAAGAAAATTTTAATAGCAAGATATTTCTGATACTACTAGTAGTTTTAGAAAAAACAACCTAGGAGTCTAGAGTACCTTCAGTATTAAGCTTTCAAATTTCTGTCCTTAAGATTACAAATGTAAAGGCCATAAGAACCTTAAAATCCAGCTGCTCAAACCCATCAAGTTTATATTCTTTTAAGTCTCTGTCTTATTCTTTTCAACAGGAGATACGCTTGCTATTAAACCTTGGTGCATCTCAGTATGAAAGCCTCTTGATCAGAAATGACATTGAAAAAATCTCAAATGAAGTAATAAAATGCTTAGTGCATAATATACAAGTTCTTTATATTGCGCTTTCTAGTCTTACAGACAAGATGGAAGTTTTTCAAATTTGGCAAACCAGTTCTGATTAATGTTACAATTATGCATCAAAGCTGCAGAAAGAGCAATTAAAATGTGAACAAGGCATTATGAAAATATTCTGTATGTATGGAAACAAAATTACGTGTATTTACCTCAAAAGGTAGTGTAGGATCACCTGGTTTTAGAGAAGCCTCTCTCTCATTTCATGCTTTAAATGGCTCATTTTAGTTGTCAGCAGCAAGACCTTCAGGATGGAAAAATGACCTACACCTGTAATTACTGACACCCTGCCTTGCAGTAAACACAGTCATCTCCCTGACCAGTGTAATCAGAACTACAACTCATTTCTCCACACCGAGGCAACTGAGGAAGAGGCTGGCTGAGGGAGGACAATTTCAACACTTGCTAAGTGACCACAGAGACCAGAACCCTTACCACAGTTAACCCAAAGAAACACCAGCTTCAAACAGCCCCCTTAATAATACATAACAACATTGTGTCAAATCCAAATTTGAATCTGTTTATTCAACAGAATAACTTTATGGCAGCTATAAGGCACAATAACAAGGTATAATTGATTTCATAAATAGTATGTATGAAAATGACAGTATCAAAATCTAATCTTGCTGGATTTGTTTCTTCTGGGGAAAGAACTTAGGGCAGGACAAATTCTGTCATTATGAACAACTCAATTGGAAGCACTGCTTCAAAAGACTTCTGACTTCCTTCAAACAAGAACAACATCTATGTATATGCCAATAGGTATTTCTCAATAAACAAGCCTTGGTTTACATTTTTATAACTTGCATAATTATTGGTGTATTCAAGAAAGTTAATCACACCAGATTTCTCTCACAAGCGAAATGCAGATTCTGGAATCTCTAGTTAGTAAGAGGACCATTAAGTCTTAGGATTTAGAGTATTATTCTGGAAACAGTAAGAATGCTGGAAATGCAGTGAAATGTAAATGAAACACATAGATGATGATTTTTCATAGGAAAACAGTAATTCCTACTCTAACATCTGTGTTCAATGGGGTATCTTCTGGGCAAAGGCAGAATTGCTAAGATAATCTACATGAGAAAACATTTATCTTAGACACCAATAAACATAACTTATGCTAAAGCCTCATTTTGTACAGTAAACCAATCTGAGCCTGGATGGAAGAACACCAAATGTTCTTCCATTTCATATATTTTATTCAGTACTGGTCCCATTTAGGTCATCAAGCATATGCCTAGCTCAAGATATTACCTGAACAAGAAGTGACAGGTACCCTCCAACTGCAGCCTTTCTTAGCCATTTAATCCTCTGCATATTTTTAAATCACCTTATTTCAAGGAACTAAACATTTTGAGAATCCATTCCTTAAAATAAACACAACTCCCTCCACAGCAACACCCTTTATTAATTAATCAGACATTCGACAGTCTCACTTCTGTGCAGCAGCTGGAACCTCAGTTCCATCGTAGGAAACTGCTCAACCGAAGAGCAAGAAATTTGTGTGCTATCAGGTTCAAAAAAATACTGCACAGGACCAAATTAGAATTGGGGAAAAGGAAAGAAGAAGAAACAGGATCTTTATGATAGCCCTAATATAAATGCCCTGTTGTACCCCTTACAAACTGAGCTCTCTGGTGTGGAAACAACACTTCTTTTACCCAGAGCAGAGCATCAGAAAGCAGCATCACTGTATTCTCAAAACAGCCCTCTGGGGTATCTTCACATGTGCACCCTCGATAGATAAGGTCATTCCTCAAGAAAGGTCCTCATGAGGGAAGCTACAAACCACACAGAATCACAGACTGGAAAAGGTCTTTGGGATCATCAATCAAACCTATAATCTAACACCTCCTTATCAACTAAACCATGGCACTGAGAGCCACATCCAGTCCTTTTTTAAACACATCCAGAGACAGTAACTCTACCACCTCCCTGGGCAGATGATTCCAGTGCCCAATCACTCTTTCAGTGAAGGAAAAAACCTCTCCTGGCACACCTTAAGGTTAAATATCCCCATTTTTAGTATTTTGTAATCAAATAATCAAGATTTTTGAGTCTTTCTACCTTTATTTTTTTCCACTGACATAATTCTCTGTTGTGTCTCTACCTGAAGAATGATCTTGATATTCCTGTAGGTGGAATTGGTTTTCCTGTGAAACTCAAACCCCTCTGGCTCTTTCAGGTTCGACGCTTTAGAGCTCTCTCCTCCCTAGGTGGAAGAACTCTCGTTTTTGCCACGTTACTCAGAAGACCAGATTTCTTCTTTAACAGGCTGAAATATTCACTCTTTCCCAACTCCTCCAATATCTCTTGCAGGTGCTTATATTTGGCCCTCTCTCCAGGACACCACTCAAGACATTAACAGGACATGACCATACTGCTGATAATCAGCCTTCTGCTGTTGGCCATTATCCTCTGGAAGGCACATCTGTGGAACTGACTGCTGCCTTCTGCTGACTGTCAGTGCATGCCAGATCCCCCACACGTTTGCTCAGCTTCACAAAAGCCAGTGCCATTCTCCCCCCAGGACAACATTTTGAGACTGGCTGCACTCCAGCTGCCCGTGGGCAGGTGCATGTACACGCCTCTCCTAGGCAGCCTGCATCTGCTGCTGCAGGTTTCTTCACACTTCTGCCTTGTCTTTCCCTGATGAAACAATTACTTGATGTTTTCTCATTTTATAAGCAGATGAGCCAACTCAGTAACTGGGGCACTGATACTTTGTGATACCATCTCCTCCAGAAGTCTGATCTTTCAGTGTCTACATTTCGCATTTTTTATCATTTTGTCTGAAGCAGGGCTGTAGGTTCCTATAGCTTACAACAGACTCACGTTCTGTAGCTTCTTCTAAAACTTTTCAAACACCATGATTTGTGCATCTAAACAGTTCCTTCTCTTCAGCTCAATGACAATTTTCCTTCCCAAATTCTGTTTCTCTTATGAAGTCACTCTCACATCCACCAGCTTGACTTTCTTCTGCATTTTAATAACCTCTGCCTGTAACTCTGCATGAGGATTTTGACTATGCTCTCCAACTCTTTGACTACTTGGAAAACCATATGGATTTTTCCTCACAAAAAAAAAAAATTCCTCCTCTTCTAGCACAGCAGTTTGTTCTTGTTTTAGCCAAACTTGAATGGATTCTCTCCACACTTTTGTATACTTAGCACTTCCTGCCTACCTTCAAGAACTGTTTTCTCATGCTGCTTCACCAATTTTTGTGCAAAAAATTTCACTTAGATTTACAAACAGATTTCACAGAGTCACAGAGTGATTGGAGCGGAAGCTCTGGAAGTTTGGAGCTCCCTGCTCAAGCAGGGACATGGATTTGCTTGCCCAGGACTATGTTCAGACTGCTCTTTTGATTATTTCCAAGGATGGAGACTGCAAAACCTCTTTGGGCTACTAAGCCACCTACCCTCACAGCAAAAAAACATTTTTTCATGTTCATGGGGAACCTCCTGCAGTTGAGTTTGTGCCCTTTACCTCTGTCACTGGGAACCAAAAAGAGCCTGGCTCTATCTTCTATTCCATCCTCCCTGCAGGTATTTACATATATTAATAAGATGCTTCTGAACCTTCTCTTTATGCTGAATACTCCCAGCTCTCACCACAGGTGTGGTGCTCCAGTCCCTCAATCCTCTTTGTGACCCTTCACTGACCTCTCTTACTGGGGATCCTCCAGGTGTGGCCTCACCAGTGCTGTGCAGAGGGTAAGGACCACCTGCCTTAAACAGCTGCCAATACTCCTCCCAGTGTCACAAAGGGCACTGTTTGCCCTCTTTGTGGTAAGGGTTACACTGCTTGTTCATGTTCAACATTCTGGTTAGGGCAAACAAAGCTGTTTTCTTCATTAGTCAAGTCATCTATGTACATTTCTTTTCCTTAAAATGCCCAAAAAAACCCATCAATGCATAAAGATACTATTTCCCAGTATACTAATTGGTCAAGTAATTCTACAACTGGAATATCACAATTCTGGTGAAAACCATAAACGAGCATTTCTTTTTGAAAATCCACAAGAATTTCCCCAATTCAACTTCACTTCCATTACTTCCCAAAACATTTGTATAATACAAGTGGATAACTTCTCTTTAAAGAAGTTAAGATACTGAGAATTGCCTCAGAAGTTCATGCATGTTCACAAAGGATTGCTATTAAAGCAGAAATGCTGGTTGCCCAAGGATAAGTGCCTATAAAATATCTTTTGTCTGTCCTACTGCATTCTAGCTACACTTGACAAGCAGTTACTGGGTACTCTACACTGAATTATATTGTGAAATGTTTATAGATTGTAACGGGTATCTTAACTGTTCAGACTATCTGTAATTGGATGAATACCTCTGGGAACTGTTTAAACCAAGACAGTGTCCTTAATGTTTATTATGGCTCAGAAATGCCATCATAAAGCCCAATTTCTCCACTATTCAGATGCTCAATATGTATGTATGCTATACAAGGCCTTCAGAATTTCATATTAAATTCTTTATTGAACACTTTATTCAGAAAGTGCTCACATTCCAAGCTTAGGTATCCACTGTCTAATAGGTGAGTAATCTCATCTATTCAGTCCATCAATAGGTCCTCATCATTAAACTTTTATTAAAGAAAATGCATTTATTTTCCTTGAAGACACAAATTATCATGTGGAACAACTGCTTCTATACAGAACAACAAAGTATCTTCACCCTAATTCAAAAAGCAAGAAATGCCCCTTAGGTGTATCATTATCTTAAAATACACATGTTGTTATCTTTCAGCAATTTTTTGAATAAAAGCTTGGGGTAATTTCTGATATAGGTGAGCTTGATTCCACTTCAAACTTTTCTGAGTAGGATTATCTAACAACAAAACTTTAGCTACATGTTATGTCATGATAAAATTTTAAACTGCATGGATGACCCACTTACAAATATAATTAATTTTGTTTAAAAGCTGACAATATCGTTTTTATGTCATATATTCCTTTTTTGCTCAGCTGTCGGAGTAATTATCTAGATACTTATTACTACAAACCAGAAAAACTGTAATTTAAAATTTTCCAAAGCTGATGACTTAACCTTTGCAGGAAACAAACTGCTGCATAACCTACAAGAGCAATTTCCAAGTAGCAGATCAATGCAGCACTACCAACTCTCATTACTCAGCAACAATTGTGGTGATATTGGATGGTTTGCTTCAAAGCCACAACAGCGTAAGAATAAACATTGAACAGACAGGCTGAGATTCTGAGGCAATTGAGAAAAATGGACAGACAGGAAAGGCTTTTCACAAAAATATTTGTGAAAGTAGGAGGTGTGTCGGGCTGGAAAAAAACCAGTACCACAAAGAAAAAGGAAAAGACTCACTGAAAGTGGTCACAGTTCTTAGAGTGACCAAACTATACAGAAGGTTGCTGGTACAAAAGTTCAGACCATACCTTGGCATTTGCAAATCGATACAGGGCATAGAAATGGGAAACAGCAGGACTGCTATTTGTCATTTAAGGGAAAAGGATCGACCATTTCCAACTTATTGCTCCATTCATTTTCTTTAATAATTCTCCTAAGAGAAGCCTATCAAAGACACCTCTGCATGCCATGTAGCATGTTTAAACTTCAGCAAAGGTTGAAAAGACTGGTAAAAGATGACCAAAAAGGTTTAAAATGTATTTTGGCTCTTTTAATATTTGCTTTAAGAAATAAAAGCACTCAAGCACCCAGACTAAGAGCAGAGCAGACAGTTCAAGAAGGTGCAATAAGAAGCCTACATGAAAGCCCAAGGTGTCTGTCCTTTCTGAAAACAAGCAGTCAGAAAAGCCTGGCAATACCAGTCAAGCACAAATCAAACAGCCAGCATAGTCAGGCACAGGACCCATTGTCCTACAAGTCACTTCCCACTAGTTCTGCCTCTCTCTGCAGCATTATTTTCCTGTAGCCATAACAGTTTAAGGACAGAGGAAGGGCATGGTTTGTAGACAGATTTAGCATTGTATCAGGCAGGAGGGATGTAAAAACCACACAAGCTTTCAGAAATACAAGTCCTTCTTCAGAACCTTGTATGCCCAAAAGCTTGTCTGTCTTTTCCCATTACACTAGCTTGCTTTAACAAAGAGACACTATTTCTGCCAACAACATCCTGTCTTCTTTGTGCAGTGACAGAAAAACAGAAAAGAGATCTGCAGTACCACTGCAGTTTACAACAGTGTACATCTTGTACCACTGAGGCCTCCAAAGCCAAAAAACATCATCATGGCATCATTCTAGCTCAAGATTTTTTAATTATTCACCAGTAACAACTATTCCAGCTGTGTCTGAAGGCAACATTTGATACAAGGGATCCATACTATAGAGTCACATGCTGATTCAATTTTTCTGTCCAAGAATCATAATAAAAATCACATTTAACATTCAAATGTTAGTTACATTAAAATAAAGTTTAAACAAACAAAAGAAGTTTTCCTGTTTTTCTGTATTCTTACCAGTGACACTACAAATCAAGAAACACTACTGAAAAGGCTTATTTGTTTGGGTTTTTAAAATTTATTTCCTAAACAAGCAATGCTGGAAAAAATCTGCTCTGCAAGATACATACAACCTCAAAAAATGGGACAGGATAAAGAAAAGCTGTCTTTCTTTTTAAAACCAGGAAAAGCCATTTTTAAGCTCCTTCTACTCTAAACCAAAACAAAACCAAGAACTGTGCAGACTTCCATAACTAATGTGGTATGAAAACCAACATGTATTGAATATTTTTAAAGGTCAGTGTTCCTTTGAAAAGCTGTAACTAATTCATTTGACAGTCCAGCTGAGATACGTTTACATCCCTATCTACTAAAACCTGTGCTAAATGAAACAGGGTGGGTTTTTCGCAGCTGTAAACATGTGCTTGGAACACTCAAATAATGGCAGATGTAAATAAATAATTTCCTTTGTATTTACAGTAAAAAATGTTATATATGCCCAATAATGTATTCAGCTTGTTACTTAATTCACTGCATCTAATTTGCATACACTTGTAATACTTTTTAATGCTTCAGTCTAGCAATTAGCATACTGGTTCTTATTAAATATATCAAAGATGTCTTTTTAGTTAGCAGTCAAAAGCAAATGTACATTGCAAAACATTTTTTAAGCACTAGGAATTTAAGAAACATTAAGTGCCATAAAAATTGGTACCATCTTAATAGGCTAAACATAGCACAAACCATTAGAAGACACACTTACAATGGCATCATCCAACCAATTAGATCTGCAGACACCTTACAAATATTTCACTGGAAGGAAAGTTCCTATAAGGCTAATTGAAGCCTCCTAAATTAAGCTTTTTTCTTGATTATGTCTCACACAGCCCACCAAAAATCTCTCCCCAGAAAACTCAAGATGGATCAGATGCTGAAAGCTAGTATCTCTGTAACACTATAAAAAAATACTCAGTTTGGCAGGCTTCAGAGGCTACTGGTCACACATTTTGTATCACAAAATGCAATATTTTCACCCCTTGCCACAGAATAAATGGGAATATGCTTATTTTAATTCTGTGATTCTCCTTAGTAACTACAAAAAAAAAAAAAAAAAAGGTTGTTGCAAACTCTAACAACCAAACAAAGCAATTGTAGAAACACACGTGTAGCTCACACTACAATGCTTTTAATTCTCGATTATTGTTTAACATGAGGAGTCATTCAAATCCAGCACCGTAATATGCCTGTCAGTAATTCAGTCCTGGGGATTCCTCATTCTTGTTTGTTCTGATGGGCTACAGGAATGTTATTCGAGTCAAGAAAATAAACCAAAAATATTTCAGTGAACCTCTTTAGCAGTCATAAAAATATTTCAAAAATACATCACAAGCATGTTCACCTTTCTGACTCGCTTAAAAATAGTCTCACATTCTTACCAGAAGCACAGCACTGCCACATTACCTCTTCTTTCAGATTTTCACTTTAAAACCAAAATACAGTGTAGTGCTCTGCCCACAGCATATTGTTAATTACACCCCAAATGGAAAGCATTTAGCTTCTATATTGTTACTCTTCCATTTTGTTCATTTCAGCATTTTATACTTAATAATCGAACCCATACTAATGTTGAAGTAGCATTGTATGACTGAAAAGCAATAAACTTCACTTGGCACCCTGGCTTTATCCCAGAGAAAAATACACTTAAAAATAAACTATACAATAGGTATAAATCACCATTTCTGGGAACAAGACAACACAATATGCTTCTAGAACTGGTCAGCAAACCAAACAGGCTCTTATGAGTTTTAAGTCAATCACAACCTGAGGGCTCACTCTGTGCAACAAATGTGGCTTTAATCAGACACACATACCAGGATGTGCTTGCAAAATCAGCATTTTCCATTATGAATGGTGGTACACAGTAGAGACAATGTTGTTGTTGGCTTTTTTTAACAGGAGAATAAGAACACAATACTTCTTATAATACTTCTTATGCAAATATTAGCAATAAGCACTGCTGTTCAATATTTTCTTTCAATAATCTTTCAACAGACAGATTTACAAGAAAAGGTATTTTCTAAAGAAAAATATCTCATTGTCCATTCAACTATATATGTTTACCATTCCTATCCAAATCAGTGGGATTCTCCTATAAAAGGATTAAATTCAGTAAGCCTGGTGAAGAGTGTTGCGTAACACATCATCTTGTAAGAATGAACTTTTACTTACAATAATGGTTAAAAAAACATGACAGCAGGAAAATCAGATAGCAGCCACAGACTCAACACAGAAGCTAGTTCTACTAAAACATCAATTACACAAAAGAAGAGAAACAAGTGCCCCGGTTCACAGAAAAGTTAGATAACAAAATATGGAGAAATGAAAAGTGATTATTGTGTCACACACTTAAAAAATAAAATGCAAATTGTAATTGAAAATTAAACTGTCATTCAAACCAAAATGCTGGATTCAAACATCATTCTTCCCTTTGGGAAAATGTGGCTGTAATTTTTTTGAATGAACCTGATACAAACATGTACATGAATCTGTCTTTCATCTATAGATGTCTGTGTGATTTACCACACACCCACACACAAAGCATGTGGAAGCAATTATTTCAGGCTAAGTATTTGTTGGCTGCTCCCTTTTGTCCTTCAAAGAGGATTGCTACTAATGTTACACAAGAACCAAAATTACCACTGCTGAAACTTTGGTGCAGCTTGTGTTGAAAGGGCAACATACATTCCCAGAGCCCACCCAATAAAGAGCTAAGAGACCAGAAAAAAACACATTGTATCTTTGCTGTATCTTTAATTTAATTTCAGTACTTAAAATGTCATCCTACCCACTAACCTAACAGCAAATATTTGATTTGAACATATTCTTGTCAAAGAGCATATCCAAACACATCCTCACTAAAAAGCAGGAACAAACTAGGCCCTCCCTGTTGTCTAAGACACTTGGTATGCCACTGGGCATCACCTGCACTTTCCATAAAGCATTATACAGAGAAAGAGATAGGTGCCAGGAAGATTATAAAGCACAGCTGAAATATCAGCTTATACCAACAGATGTATGCCTTTCAGAAAACACAAATGGAAAAGTTTTTGTATCATTGTACTCAGGACAATGCCTTCCACACTGAAGTTACGGCATTTTACTGCAAGGCACCTCAATGTCGGCCTTTTTTCTAACAAAATGCTAAGTTTTTCCAGATACAACAGGTATCTTCTGTCACAGCCCGTTCCAGTTTGCAGCTTCTGAAAATCTGGCAGACTTCAACCAAGCTTTTCTCTCATTCCCCTGCCTTTCCATTAGTCTTCCATGCCTGACTTTACTACCCTGTGAAAGCAGTCGACTATCACAGCTTTTAACTTCCATTAACACGCATTTGTTGCATTTGCCTGGAAACTGGCAGGTGCTGGAGAATGAAGGAGAAAGTAGGACAAACCAAAACAAGACACATTTCCAGAGAACCTCCCACCATATACATATGCTTGAATTTACCAGAAAAATTCCAATTGACCCAAATCAGATTTGGATTAGTCTTGAGCCTCCTTCATACCACTCTGTCAAATTCCAAGCAGAAATACTGGGAAGAAGGGAAGAAAAAGGTAGCTATAATTTTTTTTAAAGTGTAACACACATTTTGCTTACCTCACTGTTGTGGCCTCTCAAATTGAAGTTGATTCTCTGAGGGGTGTTCCGGTCCCTCCTGCAATGGCTGGAAGTGAAAGTGACGCCCACAACTCCTCTGCCATTGCCTGTTGCCAACCAGCCTTCCTCATAGTACCGCCTCCTGCACACCGGTTTCTCCTTCTCACTTTTGGGGACTCTGCCTTTCCAGGAGAGGCAGAGGATGTTGGAATCGCTGCAAAGAACAGGCCCATGTTCCACTGCTGCATACATGCTTTTTAAATATTTTATTTTTTGACATAAGAAAGTAATATGTCTAGTGCACAAAATTTAAATCAATTTTTTTTTTTATTGATAAGACTGACCTGGGATAGATCATTGAAAGGGAGGAGGATGGGGTCAGTGTTTATAAATATCCACCAAATGCATAGTGAAAAATTCCTCTATAAAAGATGATGGCAGTTGGCTAAGAAAAAGTAACACTTAAAAAAAAATTCAGGTTCATTTTTGTTTTGAGTCTGTAGAGTGGGGGTGCACTTATCCTTTGGAGAAACAGCTACTTCATAAGAGGCGCTCAAGAAATGGTTAAGTCATCTTTTTGCTCAACTTGATATAATCTTTATTCAGCCTGAGATTCCAGTTTAGCGTAATGCAATTCCAGAGACAAAGAGTTGCAAATGTGTAGGTTTCAAGTAACTTAAGGCTTTTAGAATTTCCTCCAGTCAGATTTTCTTCAAAAGTTCAGTTGCAGAAATTTAAACACACGCACATACATATATATGTATATATATGACATTCCTCTTTTCCAAGCTGCCCTCTGGCATATCTTTTCCATCTGATGTATTTCTGCTGCTAAAGCTGAAAGAGATTGCATAAAGGGAAAAAAAGGCACACAAACCGTGTGAAACAACAGACCCGAACTTGTGCAGGCACTGGTGTGCCAGGCCAGTTGGGAAATCCCTCTTGGTACCAAACCACTCGTTGGACTCAAAAGTTTTTGCAATCCAAAGCCAATCCAATTTTCATCGCAGCACTTTTTTTCCACCAGAGACCCAACACAGCCTGAACTGTTTATCACGCTATCTTGCCTGCTTTCCCACTTTTTGCTGCCACACACGAATGAAAAAGAACCCCCTCTTCATTTATAGCAGAATCAAAAATGTTCTAATGCTTTTAGCTTTCCAAGTAGGTAAGTTTGCCTCAGGTGAACCATGAAGTTCTCTCTCCTGTAAAATGGGCTAAAATGTCAAGCTGTTTTTCCTTTACTTTTCCCTTTTTTTTCTGCTACAAGGAATCACAGACTTCTCATTCTACCATAAAAAACAAATGCCAGAATTAAAGCACATCAAGTAAGCACTCTTTCAAAATCTTCTAAAATTCAAGGAAGGAAGAAATATAATAATATAAAAAAGAAAGAGAAGCAGCATTAAAAATCTGACTTCCTGGGTTCACTATTTCTCTAGGTATTTTCCTTGCTTGTTTGATGGGATCTTTCCTTCTTGATGCTTGTCTACAGCACAGATTCATAGTTCCAGACACAACATTTGCAGCTGTACAAGAAGGAAACATATGAAGTACTCCAATCGTTTTATTTGAATAACATTTATGAGCTCAATTAGCCAGTATTTATATCACACTAAGTGAAAAGAGGAAAAAGGAGAGGGAGAAAGGATATGCAAGTTTGATGACCTGGTAACTCAAGAAGGACGGCGAGGTTTGCTCAGTTCAATGCCCAGACTTGTCCCATAGTTCCTCAACTTAGTTACTTCCAGTCATCATCACCCAGCAGAAGGTCACAATTTATTAGTCCATTCACAATTTACTCAGCTCAAAGCAAAACGTGCCGAAGAGCATCCATTATTCCTCTGCCAGAACTAAATCAGTTTCCTCTGCCCTCTCAACTCTTCTGTTTCCCTCACAGCTATAGACTTAGATTGTGGAGGTATTTATTGGGCTTTTTCTGCACAGAGGGTGTTTTTTCTTTCTCTTCTTGCAAACTTTTTTCACCCGTGAAGACCATGTGGGAAGTTGAACATTACTGGCAGGTGTCTTTCCATGGATTACTGATTCCTGCGCTGCGAAGGTGCTCCATCTGGTTCTGAAATTAATTTTCATCAATTGCAAAACTCTCAGGAATATGCCAGAGCAAGTCTACGTGATGACAAAAACATGTGCGTTTTCATGTACATGCAGTGCACACACCAATCCGGTACTCAGAGCTGCATCTGCCTTTTCAGTTTAGGTGTGCTAATCTTGTAAGACGCCAGCTACTCAAAATTTGAAATCCTTGGATTCTTCCAACTCTGCAAGGCAAAGCACACACACATAAAAAGAAAAAAGTGAATAAAATAAGTCACAAAACAAGTTAAAGATACTGATACTACTGTTACAGTAACTAAAGTATTATGATTAAGTATTTTATACTGGACTCCTACACAATGTATTATATATAGATAAAAACATTATTCAGACATACACATTCAATATATTTGTATTTGATATACACACAAAGACAAACTACAAAATTTTCTTTTTCACTTCCAAAATTCCAAAACTTTTCACAGTGGACATGTATAGCTAATGAAATGTATCTGGGAAGAATACTTTGCTGGGGGGAAGAGAAGGGGGAAGAGCTTTGTCCTGGTCACTGGGGCAGGTCTCTGGGGCAAAGCCTTGAAGATTTCACAACTTTGAAGTGAAGATGGGGAAGGGAGATGTTAGTGATAGAGCAGGCACAGAGTTAGAGCCTGAGGCACACAAACAGAATCACAAAACGGCTGACCTGGAAGGGACCTCTGGACATCATCTGGTCCAACCACTGAGCTCAAGGAGGGTCACCTGGAGTCAGTTGCCAGGACTGTATCCAGGCAGCTTCTGAATACCTCCAAGGATGAACCCTATGAACTCTCTGGGCAACCTGTGCCACTGCTCAGTGCCTGTACCAGTCATCCTCACAGTAGGGTGTCTCCTGATGTTTAGGGGGAACCATCTGTGTTTCAATTTGTGCTCATTGCCTCTGGTTCTGTCACTGGATACCACCGTTAAGAGCCTGTCTCCCTCATTCAATTCCCTCCCATCAACTGTACACAACAAAAAGATCTCCTTAAGCTTTTTCTTCTCCAGGCTGAAGTCTCAGCTCTCAGACTTTCCTCATAGAAAAGATGCTCCAAACCATGAAAATACAGTACTGAACTTATCAGTCTCAAAGAGACTAGGAAGATTCCTCCAGGGCTTAAACTACTGCTTTAAAGAGATCTAAGGTACTTCAAAATTAATGCTTAAAAGTCTGAATCAATACAGATGAATTTAAAAACTATTCAAATCCTGCTTAAATCTCCACTTGAAAAAGGGGAGAAAAATTCCCCAAAGTCAGTTTTATACAGAAGACTGTAAATAAAGCACAAGAGACCAAGCAAAAGGCCATTCAGGATATTCCAGAAATTGTATCCGAAGTGCACACATACGCACAGTTATTGCATCTACAGAGTTACTGCTAAGGGGAACTCATTTAAATTCAGAGCTGCACTCGTAACAGTCATCAGAGCTGTAAAAATTGTCTTGTCTTTATTACATAAAGTACTATACTAACCTCATGTTTCCTATAATTAACCACTTATTTCATTCTAGCACAGACATATTAATTAATTTTGTTTTTAAAAAAGAGAATAGATAAGAAAACAAATTTATAGACACAAAGGCAAAGTTGTAAAGTAGTCTACAACTATACACAGTTGGCTGACTCATCAGAAACACTGTCCCTGAGATTTGGTGAGCCACTGCCAGACCTCTCCAGCACTACACCTCACTGAAGTTTTAAAAATAATGGCTGCTATTAATTTCTTTTTCATCACGGCACGATGATGATATGAGAAATGTCACCTTTCCAAATTTCTCGTGCTTATCAATTACAGTCCAAAGAAAGTTCACATGTAGGAAAACACCCAAAAACTTTCAGAGTACAATGGTTTGTAGACAAACTTCCTCATTTATCCCATAAGCGAACTTGATCCTCTGAGGGATCAGTACCATTGTTTCCATACCCACTGGAATCTTCCTAACAGACATCTGCATTCAAGAGCTGACATTTTATATTAGCAGCATGAGTATTATGATGCAAGCCTTTACTAATACTATAGAGGACAAAAAAAAAGTTTACTGAGAAAACAAAGTCTCTGAAATACCAGTTAGAGAAGAGTGAGGTAAGCACTAAACAGAATTGTTTGAACTGCACAAGAATCATGAGTGTACAAGTGGATTTTAAAATACAAGTAACTATAGAGACAGGGGCTTTGCATAAAATCTGTATGCAATTTCTGCCCTTATTCACTGCATACAAGATTAACAAGGTTGAGAAAAGGACTCATCTGCATCTTGGTCAATAACCTTCTCTCACCTTAGTCCTATTTACCATCACTTTCAAGATCAGACAAACCAAAGGCTCCTCCTCTTAAAAATATCCTAACTGCATTAGAAATGCTGGACAGGGAGAAATGAAAATCTAAAATAACTACAAAAGTAATAAAATGAGCCATTATTCAAATGCATTATTCAAATCCTGTCTCAATACAATACAACCTATGAGAATATTTTACCTTTAGATCTCTGAGGATCAACACTACCTTTATGTTATATTCAGAGACAAGAAAAAAAAGACTTTTAAGACTGAAGTATCAAACACTCAAAATACAGGCTGAATTAAGATTACATATATATTAACTCTTTCTATTCCCTTCTTCTTCATTTCCATGCACTCTTTATTTCCTAAGAAATAACCTAATCAAAAGATTCAAGTGCTAGTCTTCCCTCTAGAAAATCAGTAATTTAGACACTCCCCTTCTGCCACCATTACAGCAATCTCACAGTTCTGTTCATTTTCATCTTTTGAAACCAAGCTTTTTGTCTTGTTTTTCCCTTACAAGGAACACCAGGGTAATGGCTTCCACCTCTGCTGTGAGGTGTGTAATAGCAAAGGATAAAAAGCGTGACAGAAGAGCTGGGTATTACCTGCACAATCCTACCACTAATCCAAAGTCAGTTGGGGCTCACCATACAAACAGAACTTGGCCTTCCAGATGGAACTTATTCAAACTAAATTTCTAACTGAAGATTTTGTATAATCAAACTTTTTGCACCTTTCTTTCCACAGCAGTGCAAGGACTAATCACAGAAGTGCACCACAACCTGATTTTGCTGGTAAATTGTTTCTGACACTACTAGGACAATAAATATCAACAAATTGCCTACTTTCACTCTCACTTAAAAGGTAGTTGAAAATATCTTTTCTCTGGATTTTCCCTTTAACAAAGGGAGATGCTACTTGAACTCACCCTCTAATACTGCTGAGCCTAAGCCCAGTGATGTAAAACAATGAAGTACAGACACTTAACGAAACAAAAACATATTGGACCTGTGACACAGGAAAGCAGGATCCACAACTATTTGCTTTGATTTTTTTTTTTGAATGCATACCGCTTCTCAAATGCAAAACCCAGCAGCAAGTCATGTTTCTGCAGGACAGAAAATTTAGATACTAATTTTAAAAAACAAGCTTATAAACAGTAGCTCTCCTATTGTAGTGTCAATACTTAACTCATCATTTTTATCTTCTGTTTCTATTAACTTATATAAAGAATGTTAAGCCACAATTGGACAACCAGAAAAATATTTGTTTGTTCTCATGTGTCTTGCACTGAGGTGTCTCTTTTGTTGACAGAAAGAAGCCAAGCACAGCCAAATGCACCAATACTGCAGCAACTCTTCAGTATTTCATGTTTATTCAAACCCCTACTCTTCAAGGCTCCAGAGCAGAGAATCTGAAGGTGAGAATAAAAGGGGACTGGGAAGAAAAGGAAAGCAAAGAAGGAAAATTGAAGTGAGTACACACTATTTCTGAATTATTATCTCTAAGAAACCAAAACAAATAAGAACCCACAGCCTGCTTTTGCAAGATTTTGACAGCCAAACATCTTAAGGAAAGAAATAGTAGATAGAGTCCTTGAAAAGACTTCAGGATTTTTCAGCCTAACCGGATTTCCTACCTGCCAAACCTGCATACGGTCAAAGAAAATTGTAGTTTTCCCTCCCTTTACAGTCTAAGGAAGAAAAAAATGTAGACCAGCATCCACAAAGCAAAGTGTCTTAAAAGTACCAGCCACAACTGATTTGGCACAAGCTGATGGCAGATGATCCCACCAGCTATCAAATGGGGACTGTGGGAGCAACCTCCAGGGTTACAGCTGAGCACTACAGTGCAAAACTGGCACATCATGTAATAGAGTTACTGTGTAACAGGCTAAATACCATAGAGATAGAAGCTGGTAAGATGATACAATTTGCTGTTTGTTTAGTCCAACCTATAAATTAACAAAAATTATTAAACAATCCTATCAAAAAAGGGAAAGAAAATTATTTACTAAGTCTAACTATTTTCCTAAAAAGCCTGAAGAAAAAATTATCTGGCTTGGACATAAAAGACTTTTTTCCATTAGAAATGGGCCAATTCCATAGGGAAAAAATGTAATCTTGACCTGAATAGGTACTTGTTTTCCTCTGCTTTCACTCACACCTTCTAACTATCTTTATTCACCTCCCATTGTGGCATAAGTTACTGAAGTTAACACTTTCCTTGCATATTACAGAGCAAAAAAAAATTAATTTGGAGGATGTGATTCTAAATAAATACCAATAAGCTAATTAGTGGTTATAAAAATGCTCTCTACCCCCAGAAAAATGAAATAAGAGTAGAGATAAAAAGGAAATTAGAAGACGCTTGATTTTTGTTGCGTTTGTTCTTAAATGGCTTTCTTTTCACTGCATTTGTCCTTGTGTAAGTCTAGAAGCTCTTCCTCTACTTGGAGACAGCCTGGGCAAGACAATCAGTGGTTAAGCAGAGGTGCAGGAAGATCTGCAGCTCCAGCAGAGCTGCCCCAGAACAGACCTGTCAGCAAAGGTGTAATGCCAGGCACTGAGATGTGACACTGGGAACTGCCAGCCTATTAACACAGACACTGTAATGTTAGTTATATGTACCTATGTTTCATGAAGCAGATAAAACTGACTGAAAATTTGTTTCTTGGCATATTGAGGGAAGTGAAACTTGTATTAGAGGCTGTTCAGCAGACATTCATTGCGAATAATGACACAATTTATTTCAATGCAATACCTCTGACAAACTTACTACCATCTCCTCCCCAAATTACACTCTCAGAGAAATGAAAATAAAAAACAGTAGTAGCTACATGAGCCTCCTGGGCTCTTGTAATAGCAGAGAAGGCAATGTACCTATGTTCCATACATTTTTTAAAAGTGTAAGATCTTTTTCATTATAGCTCTTATATGAAAAATAAGATAAATATCTGTATTATTTTTAGAACTATTATATGTATTACACTTGCAATTCTTGATGCTACACCAACAGATTAAATGGGAGCTAAATTTAAAAACATTTAGAAACAATACTCATGGAACAAATTTTTAAGTGTCTTCAGGAAAATATTTTTCAAGAAAAACACCTAAGGTTTTTAAGCAAACTGTTAGAAGATAGTAATTTTGAGTTGCCAAATTTATACACGTTCTCCAAAAGGTGGAGGCCCGCAGACATTAAATATAGCAGGTTGTTAAAAATCCTTTGTGTGCAGGAAGTGAGGTAGTCATGCTGTTCGCAGGGAAAAAAAGTTAGAAAAGGTACAAGTACTGCAGAACCAAGTCAGTCTCAAATCTAAGAGTATTTGAGATATCTGAAACTACCAAAACATGCAAGAGAGAATATCCACATTCTGTTGTTTGGTTTAGAAAAATTTTCTTTAACAACTACATACTTTTGTTGAATAAATAATATAATCATTTGTGAAGGAACCGAGGCAAGTCCCTTTAATCAGGTACTGGTCAAACACGCTCATGGGAAATTTCTGAGTCAAACAAAGCTAGATCTGTTATGCTTTTATGGTAGGGAATCAAACCAGAAAAATAATTGAAGGTTAGACTTCACAACACAAAGCATTCAGCTGTAAGCCACTGCTCCCACCACTCTAATCACTTCTTTCTCAACCCCTAGCACAACACACTATGCCACTCACTTAAGCCAGAATGACCATTCCAGGTGCTACAGTCTGAGTATCTGAAAAAAGATCCTGAGAAAAAATATCTGAGAAATACTGAAAATACCTGAGAAAGCAACAACTGATTTTAAGAGAGCTTCCTTAACTCACCATGCACAAAGGGGTTGGGAATTGCAGTAATAAATTTCAATCAGTTTGAGCTGTGCCCAAAAGTTTTTACTCTTTTAAGTAAAATCAATCCCTGACACAGTCCCAGTGCTGTCCAATATTCAGCTGTACTGGCAAACTGGAAAAGGTACAAAACAAGTGAGAAACAGAAGGGAGGAGTACCTGCAACTAATATTGACACCTGAAGGTTATTGATAACAAAGTTTGGGCACAGAGTATTTCTGAACTGAGGGGTTTGTCCTTAGAAGAAAGGGAAGCAAAGTTTCTCCTCTTGAGGATGAATTTAAGATGGCTTGGATGTTGTGGAGCCAAAGCTATCCATCAGCCATGAAAATATGCCTCATTTTCAAATAAACAGAAGTGAGCTGAAATACTCCAGACAGGTGTTGAAAAACCTGTTTCAGAAAATAAAAATGCCCAAATAACACACACTCGCCTTCTAAAGAGTTGGGAGATTCACACCACTGAAAAACACATCCAAATGCTTTAGAGAGTCAAAGAAATGTGAAGTGTGACCAAGAAATTCCTGACACTTGTAAGTGCCAATCTTCTTTCACAAGAAAAGGCTGCAATCCTCACAGCACAGAGAACCCCCAGACAATGTATACTTCACCAGCCACTTCCTCAAAAAGTGGCAACAGCTGTGTCTCACTCATAACATTCAAAGACCTTCATGGGAAGGCACCCCAGCTCCCACCATCTCTTTTCCATTGAACTGACTGCGCTGACCTTGCCTGTAATTACAGAGCAATTTATTTCCCGTAGGAACATTCTGCAGCCTGCAAACATCCCTCGAGTCTGCAGCAGTTCCAGCTAGTTCCTAATTATCTCCAATATCTGCCCACAGGCTCTTTAATACTTTCTTATGAACATACACTGAACTTTCAATATTCTCCTCAAAAATCCCAATACACCTTTGTATGTGACACATGCGCTACCACACTGAAAACAAACAATAACATAAAAAAAAAGAAAGGAAGGCGAGATGAAGGGAGAGAACAGACGTCATCAGTTTTTAAAATTCAGAAGAGCCTCATAAACAAGAATTATTTCTTTTGGACAGCAAGACATATTTAAGTCAGAAACCTGATAACTGCTGAGAAGTGGTGCAAGTGCAGCATCTTGCAGCAGAGAGGGAGCTCCTGGTGATGCTCCTGGTGATGCCTACAGGCTGCACCACAGGTGTGAGATGGATTGTGAGATATGTGTGTGTGTGTGTGTGTGTGTGTGTGTGTGTGTGTGTATTTAAAAACACAAAAAGACAGCTTTTTTCAAACAACTTGGGTTTCTCAGTCTTTGGGTTTGGGATCAAGAACTTAACTCTAGTCCTGGCTGTCCCTCAAATGTGCTGTAACTCAAGATTTCAGTCTGTGTTTGAGGATCTGCACTCACCTCACAACCACTGCTTAGAGGTCCAGATGCAGAGCAGGGATACTCTGCCCCTGCAGCAAAGAGATGCAAAGCTTAAGAAAGCTTCATCTCCTCCCTCTACCTGTCCTTGTTTACTCCAAGTTCCATGTTTCTTCCTCATGGTTCTGGAAGGTCCTGTCAAGACCTCCGGGTTAAAGGAGGGTTAGAATAGAATGGAAACAGGCTAAGGAGTGGTTGCCTCTAAAGCAACCACCTGGTAATCAAGAATTACTGAAGAAGCCTTTGTAAAAGTCAGGAGTTTTAAATAAATGCTTGGAGCAAAGCAAAGACTTCTAGAAGTTGTTGTTTTACTACCAAGACTCAGAGGGCACGAGATCAGCTGCATACACATGTGCCCTGTTAGGTGAATGATGTTTTTGATCTGCTCTGCATTAATATGCCAAGTGTTGACTGCTCACCTGTGCAGACAGAAGCAAGGAGGTCAGCAAGACACAGGTGTCCACCAGGCACAGTCATGTTCTGGTCGGTGAGCTGAAGGCAGATCTGCACCTAGGTAAATTCACAGAGCAGTCTTGTGTCCAAGTAGTTTTACTTTATAGCTGTCTTCTAAATTCTCTCTTCATACTGGCCTAACTCCTGCTAGACATATGAAATATGTATATTTCATATAAATATGAATATTAAATAATAGATATATTAAAATACGAAATTTTGAAGTTGGGATAAGAAATAGCAGTATGCTATTCCTCATGCATGACTGGGACACTACAACCTTTCTATTAAGAAATCGGTAATAGTCAAGAATTTCCAGTTACAGAGGTATTCAGTGGGAGGATGGCTACCAATGACTGTCTTCTATTTTCTTAAACATGAAAAATTAATATGTTAAAAATGATCACAGATGAAAATGAATGGACAGAAGAAGGGTTGCAAAAACTCTAGAAAAGTATATTCAAGGAGCAACATGAGTTATTTTAAGTAGGAATTCTGAATATTTCATTCCATGCCCTCTGTACAACTACCAGATAGTGGTTGCTTCTAACTCTAATCTCTGCAAAATTATGAAAATGCTCTTCCATTGAACAACTATTCACATTTCATCAAGGAAGTCAACAAATGTTGTAAATTAGTGTGAGTTTTTTGAGGAAAAGTAATATTCTCATTACTTGGTAGCTAGTGCTATAATTAACGTTATTCTGTTGGTTTTTTCTCCAGGAAGTTACATAAATGAAGTAGCTGTCAAACTACTTGGACCCAATTATTTCTCTTCCTCAACAGAAAACTCCCAATGCCTCTTTAAATGCACCTTTACCTAACCTATACCCAAAAGGGATTTTTTTTTTGGTAAAGCTCAGATTCAGAATCTACAAAGCAGGAGAATCAAAATGGAAGATTCACCATCACAGTTAAATCTGTATCTTTTAGATAAACACTCACACAGAGCTAATGTATTTGCATATAATTAAAGCTAAAGTTATGCATTACTGAACAAGAGAAAGAATGCTGGTGTGGTTTTTTTTTTCCTTTTGGATTTTATTCTTTCCCATTGGCAAGTTTCACCTTACTGCCTTTCCCAAGAAACACAAGGATCTTCAGAGGAAGACAGTAAACTTTTCAAAATAGCCAGAGGAAAGATTGATTTGGTTGAAGAATATCAGCTTCATACATTTTGTACTTCATTTTGGAAATTTGGATTTGGGAAAGTAGTATGATAGCATTTAGTAGATGATGTGCTACTTAGCAGACAGCTTCTGCTAAATCTGACAAACACAGGTCAAAGTCCTGCAATCACACTTGCTTTGTCTTTTCTAGACAAAAGTAATAATGAGACAAAAGCAATATGAGGTCATTTCATAACATAATTTTGATATAAAATTTTATAGCTATCTTACATAGTTACTTTTTTCCTTCTATGCCTAAGACTACTATATATTTCAACAAGCCTATTTTAATACAATTTTATTTTAGTTAAATAAGTACTTCATGAAGTACCTCCAGAGCTGCATGAAAGCCCAATATTTACTATACTAAGAGTTTTATGAAGAGGTGAAAAAGCAGAAGAATCAGAAAAAAACCAACATATAATCCACTCAGATCACTCCCTCTGTAAAACTCAACATCTGTACTGAAGGTTCAACATCTGTATTAAAGAAGCCTGCTTGCAAACTGTGTAAGGAAAATTCTGCTGCTTTTTCTCGTAAGCAGCTTGGCAAGGTAACATCATAATCTTGCAGTGTCAGTCATCCCCTTGAGCTTACAAAGTCTATTAAAACAAATTACATGAAAACATCTTTTTCAGGATTTCAATTCAGTAGCTTAAGAGGATCAGGATATTCTAGTTCCTTCTTAGATTCAAGGAACATAAGACAGCATAGTACTTCAGTGTCTAATGCTGCACTGACACCTTAATACATTCTCTATTAACTCTGAATTATTCACAGACCACATAATAACAGGTTACTATGAGGAAACTATATGCTTTGTTGTTACCTCTATTAGCTAGATTACAGTGAATTCAAAAGTTCAGCATCTGCTTGGAACTGACATTACATTTGATCTGTAGCAAATGAATGCACACACCAAACATGAGAGAAGAAGGTTAAAATACAGTATTATATAAAGTATTTTCATACAATGCCTCTGAAAATAGGTAACCTAATGATATTGTAAGAAAATTCTATCCCAATAACTAAAATTATAGATTATTTTTCACTTACTCATCTACTGAATGACAGCATGAAAAAAAGATGATGAACATACAGAAATTACAATATCAGAATACAAAAATTCTACTCCTAGCTATTAAAAGAATTAAATACCTAAATTAAATATGGGAAAAATCTAGTTACTCAGTGATTCTAAAACCTCAAATACCTGACAGATGCTGATTTCATTGGATTGTCAACGTAACAACTCACTGCTTGGCTGCTTAATTAAAATGGTGCAAGATATTAAAAAAAAAAAAAAAACAAACAAAAAACCTGTTACACTTAATGTATAATCCACAGACAATATGTTTACCTGAAATCAGTCTATTTCTTTTCTAAAAAGACATAAAACAAGATTTACATTACATGTAAATATACTGCTTTGTTTATACCTGTACACCGTCACAGCAGAGCTGTTTTACTGCTGCTGCTGTTTCTCCTTACATCTACACTGTAATGTATTTCTCTCGTAAAAGGGGCTGTGTAATGCTCGTGCCACTGGTCAAAACAGCATGTAGAATGGTTGCTAGGATTATCTATGAGGAAAAAAAAATAATAACCCACTCATTACATTCCTAGGATGAGGAATTCAGTGTATTAATAAAACCACAAGGCAATAAGACAGAGCAAAGAGATGGCACACACCATTCCACGAATGTTAAATAACCCTAACATAGAAGTGAGTGGATAAATGTTCCACAGTAAGCTTGCAAAAAGCAAACCCCTAAAGGCAATCATCATATAGGACAAATAATTTTACCAATTAATGCACCTCAGAGATATGTAATATGTCCATTTTGTTTTTATTCCCCACAGTGTCAATACCACAGTAATCCTACCAGAATCTATCACTAAGAATTGGAATAAACAACATTTTACTGATGGATAACCCATAAAACAAATATTCCATTCTTTCCTGTCAAATCCTTACTGTAAACAAAGTCCTTAAGCAACTTAGCCACAAAAAATCCCACACAAATATGACATTAAAGGGGCCTGCAAACAAACACAAAATTTCTTCCTCCTGTTCTCAGGAGTGATCAAAGCACTAGAATTAAGAAAACTCTAACATTTCTTTCTTGTTCCCATCCATGCAGACTGAGATATTGTACTCTCAGTATTCTAAGACAGCTATAAATTATCTGCAAAGTCTATCTGGTCTGTTTAATTGTCTTGCATATAATTTTTTATTTCTCTTGGACAAGTAGGTAGGAGGTAGTATTAACAAGTTTCATGCATGTTTTACCTCCTTTAAGAGCAAAATATCAATAAAATAATATAATTTCCAATCCCTTTGGTTTTGCTTCAGATGCTAATTGTAGTTAAATACTTTCTGAAGTCTTGTAATCAATGTCATCAAAAAAGGCTGGAAAGTTATGTTGATTAAAGCTTGAGAAGCTAGAGCTCACATCCAAAAAAACCCAGTTAAATTGATTTTTCAGTTGACTGAAACCAGTTTTTATAAATCCAACTCACAAGCTTTATTTTGCATTTGCATGTTTACCAATTTTCATTCCAGATGAAGAAATCCATCTCACAGAAAGCAATATGAACCATAAAATGAAGCAAGACACTGCTAGATTCTAAACAGACACACTAGAGCAATGCAGAACTGCAGGGATCTGATTACAGACTATCTTCTGCCAGGCAGTCAGTCTCCCACTGGGATGGGGAGCACATATGCTGGGATGTTCTACAATAAAACAGTGTTTCTTATGTAAAGCCTTACAGATGTTGCAGGATTATTCTCTCTCAATGCTTCAACATTTTATCAAAATTTTTAAGCAGAGCACAACAAGGCATTTACTGTTTAATAACATTCCCTCATGCAATGTGTTCTGTGATTCTTGGATCTGTTGCTTTCCTTGCAAGAGCCAAAAGCCAAACTACAAAGCAATTGCTCTGGGTTGATAGGGAATGTCCTTTATTGCTGCTTCTCAGAACAGTACCCAGATCAGCAAGAGCTCCACAGACTAAAAGCAAACCCAAGCCTATCTCCTGGAAGAACATATGCAGATGCAGAGAAAAATCGGGATATGCACAGGTCATCTGCTCTGTTCAACATTTATTGTTTCTCTTGCTCTGAAGCAGAGCTACAAATAACTGACACCTCACCAATTTTCAAATGAAGCTTCTATAATTACATTGCTATGCCCTATGGAAACACTACTGGGTTTCTCATAGCAACCTTCAATGACTCAGAGAGCCCTGTTCTTACCACAAAATTGCTAAGAGCGCTTCATCCATTTCCAGCAGAAGAGCTGGTACGTGACTGGCAGAGTCACCACTACCACTGGCAATCCAACAGCTTTATGACATCTTGTCTCTTGAGAAATAAAGTTTTATGGCTAAAGTAGTAGTACATTCTGTATACAGTATGGCAGGATTGCTACTATAAAATCTCTCACTCCCTATGATTCCTTAAATGCATACACTGGAGTCTTTTTAGCAACTCTGTCAGATAGGTAAGTACAATTCCTTCCCAAAGCAAAGACAGCAAACTGTTCAAAGAACCCTGTGCCATAAAAAGACTTCTTAATCTCTGACACCTCAGTGACCCACTCCAATTTCCCTTCCTAGATCCACTTGGCCCTCCCTCATCCCTGTTTTCACAGCCAGGTGCCCATCTAACATCTCCTTGGGCGGACTCAGTTTCTTAATACACCACAAAATAAATGTTTTTTAAAAAGTGAGAAATATTCTGTGGCTTTAGGGATTTGGATTAAATCGCTGATGGGTCAGGTGAGGGCTGGAACTGCAGCTAAGGAGCAGGCACAAGACTGAGGTGCAGCAAGACCTCTTAGAAACAGAAATATGTTAGCTCAGCTCATCTGCACCATGGAACTTCACCTGTGGAACAGAGCTGGAGCAACCTTCTTAATACTGAAGGGAAAAATAGCATTCTTCATAGATAAGAAGGCAGAATTTAATATTACTGGCTTCCAGTCTGTGGTACAATCTCATCACCCGAGTGTAGCTCATCTGATGCTTTCCAGTCTATTTCTATCGTGCTTCAAAACATTTCTGCCCATTCCTAGTCTGCATTCAAAAAAAGAATGGTTAAATGGTCCTTCCTTCTGGAACAATGTTCTCCAACATGCCTTATATGCCCCACTGACACAATATATGCATACATAAAACCAAAGTACACAAGGTACCCTGAAGTGTTATGAGACCCAGGCTAGAACAAGACTGGTAACAGTCCAAAATTTAATGTCTGTCTAAACTCCAACACTGCTGGGATAACAAAAAACATCCCCCCTAAAAAAGCAATATTTTAAAGGATTGCATTTTAGGATTATCTTCCAAACTCACAATGGTATCAAGTTACTTTCAAAGGAAACCAGAATTCCATTTATAGAAATCCAAGGTTTACAAGAATTAGAGAATGTTACTAATAAAACTACCCACTAAATGTTTCAGATTCATATTAATCATGTTTTTAATTGAAAAGTGACTTGTTTTTAAATAAAAGGAAGAATTACCTTTAGCTTCTGACCTGAGGTGGCTTTTTAGATGCTGAATCACTACACATCAGTAGAAATACCTGATCTCAACATCAAATTTCTTTTTCTAAGAAGAAAACAATCCTTTTCAGTTTCTCCTTGAAAAAAACCTGACATAAACTATACTGAAATAAACAATTTTTCCTCTATGCCTGAAGAAAATCTGTTGCAAGCTGATCTACCCCTTCAGCAAACTGAAACCAGTTATTTACCCAGCAATTTCCCTCATTTTAGTGATCTGTGGCACTTTTAAAACCTTAGCAAAACCATTTAAGCAATACATACTCACATTATTTATTATTAAAGCTATTTTATTTCAATTTGACATCTTTTTTGAAAGGCTAAATTTACTACAATAGACTAAGACAAAAAAAGCCCTACTTAAAAATAGTATCTTTTTATATCCATTTTTAGACACCTTGTACATGTTTTCTAACACAGTATAGTAAAAAAGACTTGGCAATGGTATTGCCATAGGCTCCTCTTCCATTACAGACCCATGTCTGCACTTCCATCACAACACAAAAAGATCCCAAATCTCAGTTGAAAAGCTAATAATGAAGATAAACCAAGCTAAAAAGCCAAATTCTAAAGTCAACTGCATGAGGTGCAGGCACATATCCTCTTCTAACCATTCAGTAGACCTGTGCTAAGTCTCTACCAGGTACAGCAGAAGACATTAAAAGGACAAAGCCAGACTTCAACACATCTTGTCTGCTTTACAGACAAAAAAAAATCCCTTTGGATGTATTAATTTTATTTACTTAAAGCTTCAGGAAAAAACAGTCTTCATAACTCCCATCTCAACATCCACAAGGCTTCAGATGGATGAATATGGCATGAACAATGCATTTATCGAGTCCATAACAGAGGCACTACGCAGAAATTTGTATTTCCACTTCCCTTCATTCAAGGCCTCCTACATATGCACACAACAAGAAAAACTGCAATGGTTATTTGCCAAACTGTGCAGTGTCCTATGGCAGCAGGGAGTCAATCTTTAGAAGCTGGCTCCAACCCAACCAGTGGCTGATCTGCTCCCCTCCAGCTGTGACATCAGGCCACTACAAGCATTATCCCAGTCATGCAGCTGATGGCAGAGCTGGAGGGAATCCCTCTAAGAGGGAAGCAAAGACAAAAGGAACAAGTTTCCTTCTGGGAAAATGGGATTAACTAAGGGCATACTGAAAAGAGGCAGGCGGTTCATAAGGTAAAAAGAGCACTACATTAAACATGTGGAAGTCATGCAGTTTTATTTTGAAGCCATGATAAACTTCTTGGCCAAAAAGCTCAAATCAGACTTCAGGCACCGTACCAACTACCTGGATTGAGTAAACAGACCAAGAGTCTGTACACACATATTAGAGCCTCATCAGCCATCTAGTACAAGGCATGTTTCATTAACTATGTAGGGATACAGGGTTTGAAGGAAGTGCGAGAATCTGTGTCCTTCAGACCAGTAATAGTGTTTGTAAGACAATTTTACACTCAAAAAAACCCACCACCACACACACAAAAAAACCCCAAACAAACCAAACCCAAACTATACAAAACCAAAGTTACTGATGCTTTTTTTATCAGCATTTTAATGAAATGCTACATTGTTTGACATGAGAAATTACATGTTCATAAAATCCACAATGCAAGACAATCCTATCTCCATAAATCAGATACTATGTATACAAAGGGAGATAGGACTGTTTTATTTAAAAAACAATGTACAATCAGCAATTAGGCAAAAGAGAGGAAAATGCTGAAGAAAAATTTAAGAGGGCAGTGATTCCCTTCATATTATTCTCCTAAAGACTCAACTGACAGAAATACATAATAGGTGTTTGCCTAAAAAAATTATACAGATTGCATACTCCTAAGAGAAGAGTGTTATCCTCACGCTGGATTCTTTCCAGACATATTTTTGGCTACTACTGTAACCACAAAACATGGCTGGGGGAACAGGATAGGACACACAAAAATATCTCTCTGACAACCAGTACATCTATCTCAACCCAAAACCTGTGTATCTTTGTTTCATTTTCATTTCCACTCGACACAAACATGCAAAAAAACCACCAAAAAAACACGCCCACACAAAACAAAACAAAACAAAACAGCAGTAGAAAGCAGGTAGAAATCTTTCCAGCTGATCAAGGCCTAGGTTCAGCAAAATATGTCTTTATCTTCTCAAGCCTTGAACACACCATGACACCCTGCTGATTGTGGGTACCATTACAAAGAGTCAGGGCATTTGACCGAAGAATGTCACTATTATGCTTTACACAACCAATTTCTATGATACAAAGGATCTAACAAGCACTGACAATCAACAATGCTTTTCTAGCTGAGAAAGCAAACTGCTGTGTGGCAGCATTTTCAGGCTTTCCACTGACATCATGCTCAGGCAATTGTCCCAAGGCAGATTTAGACTTATCACCAGTATGAGAGAATGCCTTGTTTATAATCAGTAAAGATTTTGAATCTAGAGGGGGACAAAAAACCAAAAGTAAACACAGCCTAAACAAGCCTACTTAAGGAAAATCTGCCCACTTTGTTACTAAATATCAGAAAAATTCTATAGAAGGTACTTCATGTGAACGAGTGCTAGAGCAAACAATTCACAATTTGAAGTATCACATTTATTAAGCCTTTGATACTTCAAATAGTACAGAGTATGAGACATCTCTATGCTGAGTCTGAAAACCTCAACATTAGAAGGGAGACTATGGCTTTCAGAGCAGTGCCTATACACCATTTTTTGTCTAAATACTGTTTTGGCCAGAGTTCTAGACCTGAAATTTTCTAAAACAGTGAACAAAAGGTCTCTAGCTCTCAGTTCACAGCAAGTGTGCTGCAAAGTGCACTAGAGAATCTAATGCTGCAAAACAAGCTGTGCACTTTGAGTTTTATTTGGTATGGTATCCAGCATCTCCCCCAACTTCTCCCTTCCTGTTATCACTTATTCTACTTTAAAACAGACAGCTTTGAAACATCCTGCAAGAAAAGCTTGAAAGAGAAGACCTGAAGTGCTATGGTACAGGCTACCTAACAAACATCAGAGTCTAGAGAGCAAAAACCTTAACAGTCTCACTCTGAGGATCTGTGCACACTATCATCCATATAGCCACAGGAGCCTGTCCTGAAAGAAAAAGTCAAAAATGCAGAGGGAAAAAGGAAGAAAAATGACAGTGCTATCATCCCCTGATGAATTTAAATCCCTGAGAGATCATTGAACTTACTCAGTTACTCAAAGAAGTAAACCTTCAAAGGCAAATAATAAGTCCCAGAAAAAATAGAAACAAAAAAAGATTGGTGAACAAGACATGTGAACAAAGAGAGGTAACAAGTAGCTCAAGGTGAGACACACAGGAAGCTTCTCATCACAATTTGAGAAACATAGTGAAGAAAATTATCCAAAAAGAATGTGATTTTATTAATTGCATTTTTCATGGTGTGTTTCGTTTGTTCAGGTGAATTTCTGAATAAATATTCACACCTAAACACCCATAAATCACAAAAAAAGGATGTTCTTGACTTTTCCTACTCCTCCCTGTGACCTAAGGAATTTTATATTTGCCTCTTTGCCTGGAGTACAATTCCTTTCTTCACAAGGTCTCTCCTATATCCAGATACAAGAAAACAGCAGGCCTATTAACAGTGAGCTCTGTGAGAGCAAACCTCCTACCTGGATCATGAATTTACATCTTGCTTCCTCTGAAAAGAGCACCAGTTTAATGTAAGCACTCATTTTCACATATAATCCAAAGGCAGTGCTGTGTGGAACTTCAGACTACGTAACCCTAATGTTTCATTTTCATCTTAACATTGACATTGATAAATTATATTTTGCATATTGTATACTACACTGTTCAAAAATAAATCTGGGGCACAATAGCTGAGTTAAGTATTAAAGAAAATTGTAACAGGAATTAGCAGTCTGTTCTCCAGAAACAATCCCAAACAGGTAAGCTAAGACTTTCCAACAAAAGAGCATCCCTGCTTTATTTGTACTGCTTGAGTAAATACAAACATTGCTAAAGGACTGTGAAAATGAAAACTCCCACAACCTTACATAAATATCTGCAGCCAAAAAGCATCTCTATGAATAAAGCTGAATACTCTACAGATATATTTTCCATTACATAGGGGAGAATGAAATGCACTAGCCTTTTTTCACAGATACACCCTTACCAATGAATGAGTGATAAAGGCTTGTCATTGCTACCTCCCAAAACTCCCAACACACAGCACTCTAAGCAATGCTGTGGACCCTGTGATTTACTATCTGCTACAAACATGTGGAGGAATTTTTCAATAAAAGTGCACTTCAGTGGATATGTTCAAATACATACCCCATCTGGGTACCTCATCCAGCCATGCATTTTTGCCATTATTAATAATATTTTGAAGTATCCTAACTTTAGCAGTGCTGTTCTGATGGTTTACAGACATTAAGTGACAAACCAAGAGTTCACATCTCAAGAATCAACAAGAACACCAGGAAATCAGGAGTTGCATAAGAGTATTTATAGTTTCACCTGTCCCATTTCAACCTTTTTAGCTTAAGGTGTACCTAGACTAGTCATCTTCAGTTGAGTGAATGTTTGGTTCTACTCCAACTACACCATGATTTCTTTAAACATGACCCTGATATTTTGAACCCTTTATCCAGTGTCCTAGGAGTGCTTTACTACTGTCAGTGATTGTAAGAAAAGTAGTAAAATAGCATTATTCACAATATACTGCTAAGTAAAAGACAATTTAAGCATCTCAAGGCAATACAGAAGCTTATGGTAGAATTTAGAGAGAAGTACAGGAGCTCTGTCTCCTAGTCTGCTGCTGTAATCATCAACTAGTGGAAAAAAAACCCAACAAAATTTAGGTGTTACTTTAGACAGATATAGAATGGCTTTGGTTTTCTTCTAAATCATCATTTCATCAGAACATCCATTTGCATGAGGTTGCAATTGCTCTTTAAGATGCTGTACTCACATGGCAGCAGCTTCCTACAACCTACTTCACCTTTCCAACCACAAGACCCACTAGTAAACACCAAACAAGCTGAGGCAGAACCTCAAACACACCCTTAGGAATTACTGGAATACCTGAGGTTACCTGAAGATAAGCATGGCTTCCCTTACAAAAACAATTCTGAAATCTGATCCAGAGGATGCATGCATTTATTTATTATGAAGGACTGGAAAAGAAGCCAAAATTCCTTAGGATGTCTCAAATGAAGGTAAAACTCTCAATCTAAAATGAAGTAAAAACAGGGCAGAAACCTCTAAAAATAGATCTTGCTGTGCAGCCAAGTATGCCTGCATGCAGTTGTTATTTATTTTTAAATTGGAGTAATTTTCCAGGTAGGTTTTTAGATCAGCTAACAGAATGAGCTGCTTTAAAACTAAACAAAAGAAACCCCCAAGATTTTTCTCCTGATCTATACATTTGCTATAAAGATGTAGAGGAAATCAGGAAGCAATAACAAAATGCAGTCTCTTGTCTGGTGTTCCACAAAATCACAAAATTGTAAATTTCAATGAAGGCAAAGACAGTGATGATACCAACATCCAGGAAATACGACCCTAACTCTTACCCACAAAGACTGGAAGAAAGTGTCCTAAACACTGAAAAATAATTTTAAATCAAAACCATAACAAACAAACAAATGAAAATACACACAAACAATACACCCCAAGCTCACAGCCTAATTAAGATCACAAACTGAAGAACTCACGTACTCCTTAGCAGGTTCTCCAGTGCTTTCTCCATTAAACCTGCATCACCTCAAGCCTATTCTTATAAAGTGCTATCAGACGTGATGAGTGCACTTAAAGATGTCACCAGGGACAATCAAAACAGAAATAAAACTGAGCAATGTCAGCACTTAAGGATTTTCCATTCAATCCTTCCACACTAGTCCTGCCAGTGAAGAAGGCAACAAACCAAACCTCTTAGAATGCTCCAAGGCAGAAAAGTTATTCCACAGCTTGAGCAAGTGTTAGGCTCAGAAAGCCATGAGATCCTAAGTCTTCACACCAACAAAACAAAGCAGAAGTAGATGTAAGTGAAAACAGACAGTTGCATACCACTATGGACACTCAGCCATCAGGCATGGTATTTGTCAAAGCTGTGACAATATCACTGGAGGCAGATCAGTATGATCCAAATCTTCACAACGCATCTGTCCCATTATATCTTTCTTAGAAATGGACAACTGTCCAAACAAATGGACAACTAGTAGCAAATCTCCTGAGGGCAGCATAAAGATTTTATTATCATTTCCCATGCAAAGGTCATTCGATTGTTTTAGGAGAATTTTGATTAAACAAATGCTGGCTATTTCTTGGTTTCCCTGTACATCCTTGGATGATAAGGATGAACACAAATTCAAATTCAAAGCAGTGAACAAAGCTTTCCTAGTATTTCTGGAGCTTTAACAAGTAATACTATTTTAAAACTGCAAGAGCTTGTTCTGGCACCACAGCACCAGACAATCAAATTACAAATATTTTCTCTCCAGGCCACCAGAAATATTTAAAGCAAAATCCAAAGGGAGAAGAGGAAGACAACTATCCAACCTTTGGAATGTAAACTTCCTATGACAGAGACAGAAGACCTTACTGTTGTATCCCATGCAAATAGGAGACTATCTTTTATGACATCTTGCAGCATTAATGTTCGCTTTTAGCCCAGAACAACCACCATTCAGGTCATCTGCCTTCTACATTAATAAATGCAAACCAGACCAATACAATACTGAAAAGGAAACTGTATGGTAAGAATTTTCTATACATCATCTTCCTCAACTCCCAAGCTACAACATCACTCTCTTTTCATGGTCTTTCATTTAAATCCTTGGAAGAAAGAACAATTTCAAAATCCTTTATTAACAAAAACAAGCACTAGTTTGTGAGGGGGTTTCTGTTACTGACTTCTAATTCACATCAACTAAGGAAACTAAACCAAGTCCTCTATAACTCTTTAATAGGATTTAAAAGATACCATGCAAAAGTCACAGCAGCCAAACTCTCAAATCCTTTCTTTAAAAAGTCATCATGAATCCTGGTTAATATGGTTATTAAATGCTCATAAGGGTGTTTCACTTCACCTCTGCTCCTGCACCTTCATCACCTCTCTGCCATTCAGGTATTGGTTATTCATCCAGCGGATATGGGTATTTTTGGACAGAATATGTTTTCCTAAAAGACACAGTCAGCAATTTGCTACTGCCAAGTATATAATACACAGTTCTTGTGATAACATGTGGATGAAATGTGACTGTACACCTCATCTTTGCTCTGTTTCACTTATGTCTTCCCTCCATGTTCATCTCCTTTGTAGAAGAGCACAGCAACACTTCTCTAATCAGACCTGCAGCATGTAGGCTGAGCTGTTTTGCCGTAGATGATGCCACTGCATTTACCCAGCATGAGCCCCTGAGGCCTCCAGAAGGAGTGACTAATACTGTACAGGCATACTCTTAGCACAAGTACTGAGCTCAAATTGTACTTTTTTTAATACAGTATACTTTCCTCAACCTTGTTACAGGTCCAGTGAACACATTTTTAAATTCAAAAACTCTCTTTGCAACATTGGGAAGTAACACATATTGGATTTAATACATGTTCCTCAGTTATAAGGGAAGACAGAATGCCTCCTCAAGTTGGCTGGCAAAATCTGGAAGGAATCCACCTCTAAAAGGTCTGTAACTCAGACAAAGAGGACTTAATCCTATGATTTGTATTTGCTTTTAATGGAACCCTATTGTTGCATCAAAGCTTTGGCTGTTGAGAGAAACAGACTAATTCTTGCTCATAATGCTCTGTTACAATTCACAATAAGACTTTGTATAAGTATCTTTAGAAGAACCATGTCCCTTCCCCCATGGCTCTAATCTATTTTAATCTATTTTATATCTTCATCTCCATTTTGGAAAAACAGCAAATGGTTCCAAACTGCATACCTGTAACATGAGCTGGTTTAATTTTATCCCTTGATCATTCATGCGAGTTAGGAGATTTTCACTGCATAGCTTCCCACGTCAATATAAAATACAAATGCATTTATTGAATTCTCTCCTAGAATTCAAACACTTTAATTGCTATAGCAAATTGACTTCATAAACACTTACTGGACAATGGAAGCTGTAGCCCCATTTTCTGATGACAAATTTAAAAACATATATATATATGTGGGTGTGTGCCATAAAGGATCCTTCACCTTAAGCATCAAACATCATTAAAGATCTTCTACCAAACCCTACCAGATAAGAGAAGGAAGCAGAAATCCAAACCAGGGATTAGTCCACGTCAAACTAGAAAAGTCCTCCACAGACTCCAGCCTAATCCAAGTCTGGAAATGCAAATCAAACCCATTTGACTTACATCATTATTTCTTTACAGATTAAGTGAAAGTTCCTGTACTGACCATAGGAAAGAGCCATTTCATTTACATATTGTTCTGTTTCCAAATTATTCAGGAATGTCTCTTTTTTTTTTAACAACTAATGGGATAAATATGGATATAATACCAGTCTTCTACTATGCAACTATAGAAAGCTCTACTAAAACCAATCAAAACTTTCAATCAAAACTTTCTTCAATCTTATAAACTTGGCAATTACTTTCCATAGGCCAGCTTTTTATGCTCACAATGTTTCTACAGATAAAATTCACATACAGTAGATATGAGCCCTATAGTCTTTACAAAAAGATACATTGCTAAGAGCAAAACTTGCTATAAACATTTCTCAGGTTCCATGCTAAGATGAATGCAAAGCATAAATAAACTGGACTTTACTGAAAGTGAAAAGAACTTCCATGAAGAGTCCTTTCTCCATATTTTGCAGTAAACAGGAGTTTGCATACAAGGCTTGACATTCCATGTGTTCCACACCAAGCACTCAACTTTATCCACAGAAGCTTCTTATCAAATTTTACAAATTAAAAATAACAGAGTTTTGCATCAAACAAATTAAAGGAGTAGAGGACTGTAACTCTTAAGCTGGCAACAGACAAACTAAAAATGGACACTAAACTTCTGTCATTCTTGTGTCACAGGATGCTGCAGATGCTAAAGCTATCAAGGGTTCAAAGAAGAGATGGCATAAATTCATCACAACTATTAAAACCCAAATGATTAAATACCATCTGCCCACAGACCCCTAAACTGCACCCTGCTAGAACCCAGTGACACTTCCCTTCAGGGACTCAGCTATTTGCACACCCTATCATACTCTGCCCTGGGCATCTGCTATCATTCACTGTTAAAAACAAGATACTGATGTAGAAACACCTCTGGTCTGAGTTGATACACCATTCATAGGTCCATATTTTTGTGCCTGGGAAAAAAAGAAGGTACAATATCTAAAGCTGGTTCAACACCTACACTGTTCAAGTCCCTCATTTCCAAGCACTATGTAGGGCACTTGTATGGCAGCCAAGATATTTATATAGTAACAGTTCTTAATATACTTACATGACTCGTGAGAGCTGGGGAAGACACCACAAGTATATAACTCTTCCTCCTTCTCCCTTAGCTGAATCCACTCCCACTTAAAAGTTTTGCTTAACACTTAAAATAGCTTTATGAGTAATCTTTTTTCTATTTTTATACAACAGTAACTGTTATCCATACCCTCTATGATCTGCAAGACAGGATTTGTGTTAGTCAATCTACCTTCTGTGTATTTTAATCAGATTTTAGATGGGTAGATCTCTAGAGCTAATGTTTTAGTTATTTACAACTGAAAGGATTTCATAAAAGTCATCCCACCATTCCATTAGAATAGAGAGATCTGTTCTTTATAAAGCAGAGACAGCAATAACATTGCTAATAATGCTTGGATGCTCAAAAGACCAAAGTTCCCATTGTAGAAGTGAGAGTGCTTTCTCCCTCATTTAAGAATTTTGTTAGTTATGGTCTTTCTCCAACTAAAGAGTCTCCTGTGGACTGCAATCCATCACAACCACAGCAGGCAGTCAACCTTTGCTTTTCCCAGTAACTTTATTTGCTACTTATCTTCAAAAACTCTGCTCTTCTATCATATTCTGGCAGAGGGATTCTTTTCTTGCATATTGTGTCCAACATTTATGGCTGCTTTTCATATCTTTTGTCTGCTTAAGTGGTGCCACAGACCACTGGTAAAGTATTTGCACCAATTCTCTTTAAATGGCTATATGCATAGATTTGGCTGCCTTTGAAATTTACTGTTCAAACTAGTGAAACAAGAGATATATGAGGATTTTATTTAGAAAACAGTTCAGCTGCTAGATATTTGCTTCAGCATATATTTCATGAAAAGACTGTCTTCAAGGAGAGGAATCTATTCCATGGCACGTACAAAGCAGAGGAGGAACTGATAGGATGGATTGATGTGAGTATTGAGCAATGGGATCTTTCTCCTCTAATGGGAGAGTCAGTATTCAAGGGAATGTTTTGCAAAGAGTATTTTGCACTAGACAAGGATGTTGGAGACTATTCAAACCCAGGGCATGGGGAAAGTGTATGACTACCAGCTGGGTCTGTTAGCTCTCAAACCATGCAGAAGGCAACAAAGGACCTCCACACTACACAGCCCAGCTTTCCAGTGGGAGGTTCTCCAGACCAGATTTGATTTATTATAGCTATCAAGGATATGGCACAAAGCAGAGTAATACTGAGGCCTTTCACGGGTGTGAGCACAAAGTGAAAATCGTTATTGTGAACCATTTAAAAGACATTAAAGTTTTAAGTACTGTAAAATAATGTAAACAAAGGCATTAGTTAGAAATTACATAACAGAGAAACAATGGATCAAATAATAAAAGCATGGATCAAAATAAGAGTCACACAAAAACAATGAGCACAGCAACAGGCAGTTTCTTCAAACTGGACTTCTCAAAACATTTCCTCTTGGACTTTTTTCCAAATAATCTGAAACCACACAAATCTAAGAGAAATCTAGATGTAAGTCTGCCAACAAGAAGGCATTTTTTCTAGAGAGAGCCAACTGAAATCACTGACTACACCTGCCCAACTTCTGACAAACATGTCATTACAGTAGCTAAGCCTTTGTTCTCTTTAATAGAAGGTTCACAACTTAGATCTAAGTTATACAAGCTTCTATTTCTTGATAGCATTACACTGTCTAGGAATCCAGTTCCCATATTACTTAGCATATAGTACACTATACAGTTTTTAAATTATAATCTTTCCATTATCCAACCTACCATAATCTCCTAACTTGTATTTTATCCCTAAAGGACAATGACTTAATATATTATCTTGAATTTAAAAAAAAAAACAACTTTTTGTTCTACTTTGCCACCTATCAACCCAGCATAAGATCCCAAGTCCTAAGTAACTATGAAAATGCACTAATAATATAATTAGTAATAATCAACTGCATATCCCAACTGATAGAAACAATTGGAAAACAACTTTGAGATGTGTACTTCACATCCCTAGCATCAGAAGTTGTTCTGCCACCAGATGCATTACAAAAATGAGACACTGATAGTGACTCAAAAAAATGAAAGATTCTGTACCATTTCCACCAGCTTTACCATAGTAGAGATGAAACAAAACAAGTCAGATATGAGGATGCTGACCATGTAACTCGCTCATTCACACACACTTTTTTTTGTCTTGATCAATATCAAGAGACACATGGACAAATTCTCTGAGCAGTCAAGCTCCCTGGTAACTGAACTAGGGACGTGCACCATTAGTACCTGGATCACCTTAACAGGAACTGTCCTGAAGCATTTTCTAACTCATCAATGGATTTAGTTAAGCCTCCAGCAAGGTTTCTTCTGACACTAGGAACTCCGTCCTCCATAAAGCATAGGCTTAGCTCCCAACACTGGCATGGAAGGTATGGTTTGAAATTACCTCAGTCATCATTAAATGAAATAAAAATGCTACCACAGAAACAGAAAGATGAGTTTGTTAGGGGTTTATTGTCAAAAAAAGAATTAAATCAAAAAGTCTGATTTTATTATTAGACCTTCTTATAAAGCATCTTATAGCCATCACAGCAGACAATGATCTCTTTATGAGCACTAGATAACATGATAATAATTACCCTAAGATAAGAAGAGAACAATTACACTGAAGTCTTTTGCAAGGTGCTTTGAGGCCTACTAATGAAAAGCAATGCTAAAAGCTGTGTATTATAAGTAAGCTTTATAATTACATAAAACAAGTACAACTTTTTCTAAAGGCTAGCTATAAACAAAGCTGATTTTATTTGAAAGTTCAGCTGAATCAATCAATTTTTTGTGATAAAAATGAATCAGTTGCACTACAACAGCATTCTTGGTGCAAGTTCACAATAGAACCATTTAAATCTATTCATTGCCTTACTGAAGGAAATACAATGAATATTTTCAACTGTCCACCATGGGCTCAGTGTAGTTCAACATGAGTAGGGTTTTCATAGAATAATGAAATGTGTTAAGGGTTTTACAATAAACATCTGTTGACTAGATGAGAAATCCAGTCTGTTGTCATAAGCAGTGATGAAAAGTACAAAAAAATAAATTGTCTTTCTATGAAAATCATTCATAACAGTTATAGTTGTCAGTTTTCTAAGCTATTTTTAATCTTATAAATAGCTATCTATATATACTATCAACCCACTACCTCCTTTCAGCCCCCAAGAAACTGCTAATGACCTTCTTACAAAATTCCATTGGGGGCGTGGGGGAATATGCAGTTTTTTGAAATAGCTCTACTTTGCCTGACATTCCCACTGCCTGTGAAAAATGAGGCCCACTCGCGCAAATGTTCCTTATAAGAACAATCAGGTTAGGAACTACTGGCATGAAGCTATTTCTTGAATCAGGATTACAGGATCAAGTTGATAGCTAGCATCCCCAGGGATCACTATGATTTTGCTGTTGTGGAAAAATCTGTGATGGTATCCTCAAAATAATTTTACCAGAAATCTTGATGCAATGAGACAACAATTTAAGTCTTTAAGCTTAAGTAGAAACAGTTAAATGCTAGTGGTTCATATGATCATCTCCAAAACTGTCAATATTGTATTATGGTAAAACACTTGCTATTTTGACACAGCTCTCACTATACTTCAGTTTATTAAACAGTTACTTTAAGACTTAAATTTTGCCGATTATTTGTAAAAAAAAAAATTTAAAACATTTTTTTTATTTACAGTTTTCATAGGTATAGAAAATATCCATTGCAAATACCCCTTACCTATTCAAAACACAGGATGTTGCTCATGAATCAGTAATCCTTGGACAGGAAAATTTAATCCTGGCAAAATGAAACTACCTATGACAATAATGTGAGTACAATTATATTTTTTAAGATAAACATTTTCTATTAAGAAGCCTTTGTTTCGTTCGTGTTTGAAAAACATGTATACCTAAGCCACGAGCTAAAAAGGACTCATAAATACAAAAACATCACATTTGACTCAGGCAATCCCTTAACCTCAAATTGCTGGAGGCCTGGCCGGTTTCCCAAAGAATCACAGCACGCTCACCCTGTTGTTATGGTGCTTCCTAAGCATCTGCTATGTGCCACTTGCAGAACAGGCAATCCAAACAAGACAGACCTTTGATCTCACCCCATACAGCTGGTTTTAATCGCCCGTTCTAATGCCTCAGGCAAATTTAAGCACTGAACTGGTAAATGATTCCTGCACTTTTTCGGAAACCTTTAGGAAGCCAAGGTGCTGGAACACGTTCGCACACAGACGCTTACAGAAAGGCACGACGAGAAGACACAACACAAAGAATGCGAAGGACTTGCGCTCCCGAGGCGATCTCCGCACATGGCGGGGCACGGCCCCGAACCTGCGCCCCCCGCCACCCCCAACCCCGCTAAGGCGGGGGCACTGGAGGAACGCAGCGGGAAGGGGAAAAAAAATAGAAGAAAAAGACAAAAACATTTACAAATGGCAGCGCTACGGGCGGTGCATGGAGAGTCACAGGTGATGCCGGAGCCACCGCTTCCCTGCCTGCCGCCGCCCGGGGCTCCCGGACCTCCGGGGGAGGGCGGGCACCACCCCGGCCCCACGGCCCGGAGCCGCAGGTGTAAGGGTAGGACGGGGGCTCCGGGCAGCCTCCCGCCGCCTTCCCGGCTCATCCCGGCCGCTGCCCGCCGGCTGCGGGAACCGCCGCGGGAAGGACGCGGCTCGCGGCACACGGCGGACGCGCCCGTCCCGGCGGCGCACCGGGACCCCCCGCCCCAGGGAGCGGGACCGCGCTGCCGGCGGCCGGCGCCCACCGGAACAAAAGGAAAACAGCCCCGGAGCCGCTCGCGGCCCCGCACGGCGCCCGGCCCATCCCGCCCCACCTCCCGCACTCACCTCGGCGCGGCAGCGGCGGCGGAGCGGGCGGCAGCCACTCGCGCCCGCGGGCTCCCTCCCTCCCGCTCCCTGCTCCC